>CM040980.1:7388725-7410214 GCA_022985145.1 Pangasius djambal | reverse complement strand
GGCTCCAGACTTCAGGCAGTCATTGACTGCAAAGGATTTTCATCCAAGTATTAAAATTATGGTTATATTTACAATTATGTCACTTTGTCCAAATACCTTTGAGCCCCTGAAAGTACTTGCAAATGGCTGTAATTCCTAAATGGTAAATTTACATATAGATTTATACTGTTTTTTCAGCCTAATGATGGCCTCCTTCACTTGCATTGAGATCTCCTTGGACTTCATATTGCCAACTCAATACCTGATATCAACTCCAGACCTTTAATCTGCTTCATTTGTCTCAAAGTAACGAGGGAATGGACCGTACCTGGCTAATTAACTTCTTGTCAGTCAATTGTCCAAATACCTTTGAGCCCCAGAAAGTGGAAGTACTTTGCTTAAAATGTCTGTAATTCCTAAATGGTAAATGCCATATTTTTGTGGAACCTCTTAAAATAAAGCTGAAAGTCTACATTTCGATCACATCTTGATTGTTTTATTTCAAATCCATTGTGGTGGTGTATAAAGGCAAAATCACAAAAACTCTGTTTTTTTGTCCAAATACTTCCAGTATTGAAATTGAGATGACAAAGTATGTTACTGGCTAAAAAACACTCAACTTTGGTTTTCCCAGCTTTGGTGCTCCCTTTTTACATTCTGATGCCTTAACATAGAGATAGCAAGTGAAGTCAAGCAAAAAATGAAATATTATATTAAGCAATGTTTTAAAGTTCCCCTGAGGGATTAATAAATGTGATCCTTTTCCTATCTTAGATCTTATGATTAAAATTCTGTACAGTTGGGTCACATTCAGTGCTCAATAAAAAGAACTGGTTTTATTTCAGCAAGAAAACTAATAATATTTGGTCAAATTATTTTTCTTGAATAAGATTTGATCATTGTTTACTAATAGAAATGTTATTGCATTTTATCTCTACACTTAAGGGCAGTGTTCATAAACCCATCTTATCATAAACCCACAGCTGTCATAATGACTGCATTTGTCAATTTTGATGTGAATGAATGTTGTTTAATGATGCTTCCTGAGCTGACTTGCAGTCACACATCATCAGTGGTGTTGTACTTTAGTGTGCTTCTGGTATGTCAGTGTCATTGACAGACTAGGTTTACAAAAAGGTAGAAATTGTTCAATTAAGCTGTAACATTATATAACTCTGTCATTACAGTAGAATTACAATGCTGTATGCATTTTAAAACACTCTTATGATCAGAAATATGAAACACACCTTACTTACGGTCCAGGGAACACATATATCTGATGACTGTCGCTGTCAAAACCTTTCATCAGACACTGCAGAGCATCTTTTGGAAGTGTCACCTTGATTCAGTTTTCCGGTTAACCTCATTTAGCAATCATTATGTGACCCCGATGTTACAGAAGAACACTGAGCTTAAAAAAAAGTCAGTTGTCATTACATTCAAACACAAGTCAGTCCAGAAAAAGTCAGAACACTTAACCATATAACCTTCTGTCAAGAAAAAACAATGCCAATTGACTTGGGTAGTGTGAAAAACATGCTGTCTTTCTGACAGTTTATTCCTTTCAGGCTAAATCATAAACCAAAGGTCATGTAGGAATCAGGTAGTCCTATGAACACTATCTATATTTTTCTTATTGAAAGCAGAAGAAATAATACTGATTAGAGGACCATACTAATGTATTTAAGGACTGCATCAGTGAAAGTGTTTTCTATTAAAAGGAAACATGAATGGCTTCAAGTGGCATGAGAGAAAAGCATTGTTGCAAGTCCGAATCCTGACAATGCCACAGCCATCGATGGCTGGGAGCCAAGGGAGCAAAATTTGCCGTGCTGTTTGAGTGGGAGGGATGGCATACTCTATCTCCTGTCAATCACTGTGACACTAGCCAATCTTGGGTCTCTGTGAGCTCATGTATGTGGAAGAGGGTAGATAGCACTTTCCTCGAAATTTGATACACTGCTCTGTAACACAGCATGAGCAGCAGTTGTAAAAGATTGAGGTTGGCTGGCTTCACGTGTCGTGAAGGAAGCACGTGTTAGCCTTCACCCTCCCCAGTTGGTAGAGGTCGTATCATAGGGGAGAGCTGGCTGGTGTGTTTGAATTGGAAAGTAACCAACTTTAGGGGAGAAAATGAGGGGCAAAAAGTCAACATGAACGACGATTTTAATTCATGGTTTAGTATGGATTCAAATTTAAAAATATATACTGTATCTATATACAGTATATCGTATTAGGCTCACTGTATTACCCTTGATTTTATGTGTTTAAGCTGTCAGGAGGCCAAAGAGCAATTTCTATTCTTTTAATGCAAAATGAAATCTTGAATGGATCTTGATCAAACAAATGCATTCTCCTTAATAAGTGATAGGCAAAAAATCTTGGTAATGTGGAATTGAAAATGAATTGCAAAATAAAGACATTGTTTTGAGTGCTCTCAACATTTAGTCAGTAGTATGACAAAGCCAACACACCTCCACTTATTTTGTGTACTGATACTGATACACATTCGACTCCCAGGCTGGGTGTTTTTTTTTTTTTTTGGTAATAGACTACACTCACAAAGGGACACTTCATCCTCCATACCACCCACCCACAGAGGGAAGGAGAGAAAAGCTTAGAGAAAGGGAGAGTGAACGAGAACAAGAGAGAGAGAGTGAGTTAGTCCTCCTTGTGGGAGGAACCACTGCGTCTTTGTGGTGTGTGTTGTGGGACGTGTCAGCACATAATTTCTTTAAGTGAGACCCTCTTTGTGTCAGCACATAATTTCTTCAAGTGAGACCCTTCTTTTGTTCTGTCAAACCGAAACACGTACACCTCAATCTGCAACACCAGGGACAGAGCGGAGCTGTGACTTCTGCGAATAGTTCAAGCATATAACATCCGTAATTTAAAATGTTGTAATGTTGTGATTGTGACATGCTGAATGATTTATTACTGAATTAATTATTAATTACAAAATGGCAGTTTTAGTCTGAACCACCTCTCTCACTGGCCACTTTATTAAGAACATCTGTACACCTGCTCATTCATGCAGTTATCTAATCAGCCAATCATGTGGCAGCAGCACATTATATTAAATCATGGAGATACAGGTCAAGAGCTTCAGTTAATGTTCATATCAAACATCAGCATGGGGAAAATATACAGTATGATCTCAGTGACCATGGCATGACTGTTGGTGCCAGATGGGCTGGTTTGATTATTTCAGATACTGCTGATTTCCTGGGATTTTCATACACTGTAGAGTTTACACAGAATAGTGAAAAATATCCAGTGAGTGGCAGCTCAGTGGGTGGAAATGTTTTGTTGATGATGGAGCTCAGAGGAGAAAGGCAAGGCTGGTTCGGGTTGATAGGAAGGCTACGGCTAACTTAAATAACCACTCTTTACAACCATGCTGAGCAGAAAAGCATCACATGTCAAACCTTGAGGGCTACAACAGCATAAGAACACATCAGGTTTCACTCCTGTCAGCCAAGAACAGGAATCTGACGCTACAGTGGGCACAGACTCACCCAAACTGGACAGCTGAAGATTGGAAAAATGTCACCTGGTCTTTTTCCAGTCACCAGAGAAAAAATAGAGGCTGGTAAGCGAATAGAATCCAGCTTGTTTTCCCAAATGTTCCGCAACATTAACATAACTACAAATGGATAAAATGTACTATACAATGTGTTGTTCTTTAATAAAGAAAAACTGCAATGATTAGCAAATGGCTATGGTATAAGACGAATAGAACAGTTTAGGAAATGGTGTCATTGGAATATAATCAGTTTATATAGCTATAATCAGTAACTCAACTTCATGCAGGTCCTCTAACAGCACATCGTAAAATGTTGACCAAGCAAAGGTTTGTCAGTGAGAGAGCATTCAGGTGTGTGTCTAATCTCTGAGTTTGTAAATACAGACTATATCTGAACGACGGAGAGCAGATGAGTCAGTGCTGGCATATAACAGAAAGCCAGGCAGGGCTCTCATCACAAGCCATCTTTCAGCTGTCCTCCTGAAGGCCATGACAGCAAAACCTCTGCAGCTCACATTCGTTTTGTGCACCGTGATTCTGAACAATGTCTTTATTTCAGGCTCAACCTGAATAAATGGTCTGTTCAAGCCATCTTATCTAATTAGATGTAGTGTGTTATGACTTTCTTTCCTTATTACCTGAGTGGTGAAAACTAGTTCCTCTGTGTACAGCAGGAATTTGGTCAGAAGTAAGACTGGACAGACAGAATCTCAGGCAAAAAATTAATATAAATATTAAATAGTTTTGAGTTTCAACAGCAGCCTTCTCTCGCGGCACACTCCCGAGAGATTAAATCTGTTCCTTTATTGCCAATTTTTATGCTGCATTTGCTCCCTGTAACATTGATTCGATCAGGTCGGACATTCTACACCACTTTCATCAAGTTTGTACTATAAACCTTAGTGCCAAATTTAATCAAAATCCTTTCTGAAATCAATGAAACATGCAAATATGTTCTAATTTGCTAAAAAGCCAATTTTACTTTTCTTACTGCATAGCGAGGAAGAATTTAGAGTTGCATTAGAGAATGCTACACAGAACATTACCCAGATTACTGCTTACACAGACGAAGTCACAAAGCTATCAAAGTTACCTCCGCTTTTAAGGATTGGGGTTAAGTCTTATATTAGGAAATATCCTAAACTCAGAACAAAGAGGAATAGATTAGCAATAGCAAATTTTTTATTCATTTTTGCAAAAATGTTTTATCAGGTTTCCATAATATTCTATATATGAGAAATAGGATATTTATGTGAAACGTCTTTCAAATTACAGATCATTAACAGATATTGATTTCAACTGTTTTAAAGAGGCACAAAATAAAAAAAAAATGGATTCAGTTAAAAATACATTGTTGTTAATGTTATTAAGAAATGCAACAAAAAATGCATCACTTTCTTCTTGTTGTGACTGTTAAAGCATTAAGGTTATAGAAATTTTCACATCTACACATTTTAGTGTATTGTACTGAAATGTCCAGGATGTGCTGCTGATTTGATTTTGTATTGCTCTTGAATGCTATGTGTGACATGTCGGTTACTGATTTGAATCACAACTGTAGATGCATATAAACTAATCAAAAAACCTTCAGCAAATACAGTGACCCAAACATGAATCTGATTCGTTTATTATACTGTATGTACATGGAGAAGAAAGATATGAAAGGATATTGTGAGGCATAGCAACATGGTTATTACTCTATATGCATGAACATCTGCCAGTCAATAAAAGCTGTGGTGTGATGAAGACAATGTATGTGAGTCACAACCTTAACAAACACATCCCCTAGAAAACAAAAATTAGAGCACAGGCTGCCTTTGTTATACAGAGAAATGACAAAGTTCTCCATCTTTCCCCCTCTCCTTTATTCTCTAACTTTCACATTCCCTCCCCCGAGCATGTATGCGTGTTGAGCTGACCAGAGGGAGCTGGCACACAGGGGCTGAGGGCTGGGAGGCTTTTCAAGGAACAATTTGTGTTCATATCTCTCCTCCATCTTCACACCAAGGACACCGTGCGCTGCGGCTGGTGTTGCCATGGAGACTAGCCTCAGTTGCCACGATTGCCAGCAAGACTGTAAGTGATGATAGTATTACATATGCTGCAGGAGGTTAGGATTGACCTTTTGACCTTACAAATTGACCTTACAACCTTTGCAAACTACCAAAAATAAGCCTCTTTCCATTTTGTCATGACGTGTGGGACGTGTGTGTGTAAATACTAATTAAGATGGTAATTAAGGGGAAATTGCTCCAACTGCTTTGATTGAATGCAGCCCTATCAAAGAAAATTATGGACTGTGACGTGCATGCACAACAAGGAAAAAAAGAAAAATATATATATAAATTAATAACATGAAATTAGTGACATTTTCAGATTTAACATATGGAGACTTCTACTGTATTTACATAAAAAAAGATTTATGTTACAAAATATATTTATGAAATGTATAACATGCAATGAATGTTATTTTCAGCTTAAACATGTAGAAACTTTTTTTTTTTTTTTTAATTATGTAGCTTTTTCCAAGGATGCCAAACTGATTTATTTATTTATGATATTTATGATCTAGGGGTGGAAATGATTTTCCCACATGCTTTTGAGAAAAAAACATATGATTCAAATGACTGTATATTTTAAACATTTTGAATATGAAAAGATAATGCCACAACTATGAAGAAGTGACTGCTGTATTGCCGAATAAACCACTTATTACAGAACAATGTATTAGGGACACACAGCTGGCCATATGGAGCTCTGAGTGAAGGAACAACTAATTATAAAAAAAAAAAGTAAGACTCTAATTAAACCCTAGAAAAACTACATAATAAGTAATTATTATGTACCATAAACGTTACCAAAAGTATCATTATTAATTCTATTTTGAGAAAGAAACGGAATCATTGGTCATTATATTTCTCATGAGCCTAGGATCAGTCCAGTGAGCCTACGTCAGCCTGTCTGTGTAAGCAGCTGCTGTCAATAGGGTTGTGAGGGCTACACCACTGCTTGACTCCTGTCAGCACTTAGTGATGGCCTCTGAGCTGTGATTAATTACGATAAGCGAGCCGCGGATTTAGTGATGTGCTTGTGCAACCTTATGTCCTCTGAGAACTTCCTGCACAAGCTTACCTCAAGCTGTACTTATTGCCATGATTCTGTACTTATATCATGAGACGCAGTTTCAAGGAAATATACGTAGACAGTTATGTTAATGTATTACTTGCATGAATTGAGCATAATCCTGCTGGATTATGGTGTTTAAACAGCATAATTTTGGGGAATTTTACTTTGAATTAGAATCAAAGTCTGTTTCCAGAAGGAAGACGATTGGTTGAGAGTGACCAATCATAGCCGTTGGAGCATCCCTCTTATTCCTGTCCCAGTCTCCAAGTCGCAAAATTCAGCTTGACGAGTGAGCTGAGTGTAGCGCTGCAAATAGCATTGTGTGTACACATTTCACAGCACCTCTCACTATCTGTTAATAAGCATGCTCACTAACACTCAGGCCGCCTTCGTGCTTTCTATTAATGATACTGTTTAAATGCAATAAAAAAAAATAAAAAATCAAGCAGGCAAGCGGCAGATTTTTCATGTGGGTGCGAGTGAGCAGTCAGATATTAAGCTGGCAGGACAAAGTAAGATCACACTGTATGATGCATTTACAATGCTTATTTATGACATGCTCACAGTGCTGGAATTTTTACCTTTTATTTATTTATTTATTTGTTTATTTATTTTTTAGCGTTTCCAGGGACATAGTGGACTTCTGGTTTAGGCCACACCTTCTTCAGGTTTGGGGCACTAAACAGATACACAAACTGATAGTGTCATTGCATTATGCCCCTAATATACATACACATACTTTTCGATTAAAATGCTAAATTAGGTAGAATAGGGATTTTTCAATTTACTTATCTTAAACTATATATGCTTTAAGTGATGGCACTGACCTTTCAGATACAAGAGAAATGAATCTGTTCTTTAATGGGAACATGTTACATAACTGACCTTATTTCTTTCCTTTCAAATGAAACTTTTATCCTGTCACAAACGTCCAACAGAAAACCTTCTGCAAAAATCTCTAACAGATTGAACTGAATTATTTTCTGTTCCAGTTACTGTCTCAAGCTGTGCTGCTGTCGGTGATGATTGTGTCAATGTGAAAATGTGCCAGACGATATTGCTTATATTTGTGTTTGCGTATTCAGTAATGAACAGTCTCTCCCTAAACGCCTCTCTGGATTTCAATTAATTCCGCTTTTCACAGTTTGAAAAGAGGGAAAAATAGAACAAGAACTCATGTATATTCAGAAAAAGACTGATACACTGAACTACATGGGCATTTTGCCCATTTTGGAAGCAGCCATTAAAACGCTCTCGCGTTATTGTTACAATTAACATCACACACTTATTATGTTACAATTCATTAGCCTAATAGTCAAGAGTTTAAAGACCGTCGGCATCTCAGTTTCATTAGCATGACCATTTGTTTGTGACCTGTTTCCTTTCAATTTTTCAGCTGTAGTGTAAACGTGTAATGTGTATTATTGCAAAGCCAGATTTTGTTTGTGTGCCTACGTTCTCCTAATTTCACAACCACTTATGAATCACACTCAGAGGGGGAGGCAAATGAAAAAATTAAAGCATGCTTCCTGTAATTACCTCCACTGCATTCCAGCATTCTCCTTTAATACCGACTCACACAGTTTGTGTGTGTGTGTGTGTGTGTGTGTGTTTGCAATCTGAACAGTCCTGACTGAACAAGTAACTTCTGGACGTTCCATAAGACACGTCAAGGCTAAAATGTAACATGAAAAATATTGAGCAAACCTAATGCAGCATTGAGCATTCTGTTTGTACACATCCTTCTTAACCTTCAACGGTGTGTGATGGTGCACACCATGAAACATCCTGCCTTACATATCACTTATAATTTAGGAATAATTTAGGAATTATTTGGCATAGAGAGTTACTTTGTCACAAAGATCCTTGGCTTCACAAAGAAAAAAAATCGTGATTGCAAATCCACTCAAAGCTTCACAGTTTAGCAATAAAAAAATTATTTTGTTAGGATTATAAACAGCAATCCATGAAGCTTTCCTGATTTTTTTTGTTTATCCGTGGTTTGATTTTCAAGATGGAAGCTAGTTGTACTATAAAAATCAGGCCCACTGCTTTCAGACAAGACCTTTTGACCAATCATACGTTTTTCTTATTCAGTCCCAGGTTTTCGTGCGTGCCTCAACCTACCTGTGTTGAAAGAAAAATATATATCTATCTAACACATCTATTCAGAATGGTGGCATTTGTATTGACTATTAAACCTAGGTATCAAAACCAGGAAAAAATAAACCTCTAAAAGCAGTCAGACTGTACTGTACTGTATGACCAAGTCCTTTGAAAATACAACAGGCAAGGTCACTCATGAAAGTCATGTAATTCAGCAGAGCAGAAATAAAACAAGAGAGCTGCTCACCAAGAATTCAATCAATTAGACACCTCGAATCACCATTTCAGAGTTCAACCATTGGAGGCTGGAGAAGGCTTAGCTCCATTCATTGAATTCATTTGATGTCGTTCTTCCCTGTTTGCTCATGCAGAAAAAGAAAATGTGGATTTTTTATTTTTTGGGGCTGGATTTTTACTGCCCTGACTAGCAAATGTAATTGAGCTCTCTGGCATGGAATCATGAAATATTTACTGTGCATAAATGCAAAAACAATGGTGCTGGAAGGCCTTATAAAATGGTGCCAAACTTTCAATTGTCCCATCAAGTAAAAAATAAATGTCGAGCACAAATTATATATGCAATAAAACAATAATTGGTTAGCTTCATCAGTAGCTCCTGTGTTTGAATCTTGCTAACAGCTTGTGATTTACACCAGGCCTGTCTTAGAGCCCAGAAATTACTGATCTGTTTTTTGACTTAAACTGCAGTTAGTTCAGTGCTGATCCCTGAGTTCCAAATGTATGAAAGGAAAATGTGTTATTTAGACAGTATTTAAACAGTAAATAAGAAACAAAACTTAAAAGTTGCCTAGGTTTACACCAAAGCTTATTTAGAGATGGCTTGCTGTAAAAGCTTAAACAGTTATTATGAAAGAGTATTTGCATTGTATTGCTTCAACAAACTGTATTTATTTCATTTTTTTATAAGCTCTGTTGAATTCTTCAGACTGATTGGTTAGAAGGTGTTGACTATTTTTCTATAACAGCAGCTCTGCCAGTCCTGCCAGCTGTAATTCAAATCACAGGTTTATATTAATGTGTTTTTTCTAATACATTGTCATTTCTATAGTAACAGCTCATTCACAGAGACTTAAATGGTGGACACTCCACATCAAGCTTAAAAATAAACTTATTAAAATGTGTAATTTTAGATATGGTGAAATATTTTGCGAGGGGATTTTTATTTAGCATTTTTGGAAGGAGTCTCCAGTGTTAGCACATCCCATGCCTTTATTGTGATGTATTTTTTGTTTTCATTGAGTCTTGTATTCCAGCTCCTGTCTGCACACTGGATTGTTTCCTAATTGTTTCTAGGACCCCGTTCACATCTGGCATTGACGCGTCCCCAGTGGCCACTTGTGATCGGATTTCATACATCATTTTACCGGAGAAAGCCTGTTATGAACGTTTAACATGTCAGTCATTTATAAATCCATTTATAAAATAAATCCATTTATTTTCAGGCAGAAATGTATCGTGAATCATTTTTAATGCATTTTTATGGACTGTTTAAAAATTTTTAATTGCATGGTCTGCTAACGAAACTTAGAAATGAATGAGAGGTGAGACGACGAAAGAAGCTCTGAAAAGCAGCTGCTTTCATCTCTGTTGTTTATAAATCATATTTATCCATTGGCCTGGTGGCAGAGAGCTCTACATTTCAGCATGATTTCCAAACAGTCTTGCAATGATTGTGCATTTTCCGGCTAAGACATCCTATACAATTGTGAGCTTTGTGGCAACAGTTTGGGGAAGAACCACATATGGGTGTGATGGTCAGGTGTCCATATACTTTTGGTCATATAGCGTAAGTGTAAAAGTAACTACCTATATAAGGCAGGGCAGTGGATACATACAGTATATTATCAGAGGTATCATGATTGGTAATATGGGTTCTGTGAAGGATTTTCTATCCAAATAATTAAAACCTTTGAACTGAGTGTCATATGGAAAATGTTGTTGCTTGCCAATTCATGCTTTGCCAATCAATTTGGAGATGATATTTCCAAAATAAAGATTCAAGATTACATTGGAAGTAACATTATTTGAGGACTATGACTGTGAAAATGTTGACCAACAAGACCCAACAGCAGATTTCGAGAACATCTGAGAAGATCATCGAGGTCCCTTTATCCACCATTGACTCCTCCTACAACAAACACTGCATCTGCAAGGCCACCAGCACTGTGGATAACCCCTCCCATCGCTTTCAAAGTCTCTTTACTCTCCTGACATCTGGCAGAAGGTGCCAGTACATCCATACCTCCACTACCAGACTCTGAAACAGCTCACTGAGGCATAATGACTACTCAACACACTGCTGCACCCCAACACCCACCTGGGTTAATCGAAACCTTTCCCAGCACCCACTATTGTTCTACCATCACTGCGCATCCTGTATACACTTTATAATGCTAGTATAGGACATGCTCTTTCGTTGTTATGAGATGTATTTTACTTGCTGCTATTTTTATTTGATCTTGCTGCTACACTTCCCACTGTTCAACACTGTTCTGTTGTCCTGTATAGTTAGCTCACAGTGCCCTGTGTATTTTTTGTCTTGTGTATTTATTATACATTGTTACAGTTGTCTCAAACTGTCATGTATTCGCACTTTATGTGGTCCTGTGTACCGTGCTGCTGTATTGTTATGTGTTGCACCTGGTGCATGGTCCTGAACCAAACATCATTTTATTCCAATGTACTGTATAGGATAGAGGCGTAATTCATTGCAGATATCTGTACCTGTATGTGTATTTGTTTAGTGCTCCAAATATTCATATCTATTTTTGGATTTAAACTGGAAGTGATTCTTTTTTGGAAACCCCAGCAGACAAACAGTAGGCTGCCCTGTGCAGAAGACTGTGGCCTGCGTGGGCTATATGGAGCAACGGGTCTGTAAATAAATCAGAAATGTCTGAACACCGCTGTTAAACTGTTTCCCATGGAAAGACTGAGAAAAAAAGAAGAAAAATGCATCTCCCTTGTCCAATAACTAAACCTTTTGGGCTTGGTTTAAGTCTTTGTGTGGTTTCTGAGATGCCAGAACCTGGTAACCCTGCCCATGAGCTTTATCCTCAGCACCTTTAAAGCTCACACTCATGCAACTTTTTTGTTTCATCATGCAGGATCCCAGCCCTAGGTGCACACACCTAGTCTCAACATGGCGCACCTTGTGCACCTACTATTCATATCTGTATCAGATCTGAATATTCCTGTTCATACTCAGTTGCAAGTTATATAGAGGAATGACATTAAAACCCACTTGAACACAGTGATGCTGTATTTTTCCTGAATGATGTTGAAGATCATGAGCAAGCCGTAACTGAATAATCACCACACTCTGGTTATTCCTTTCTTACTTGATGTTGTGAACTTGAAGAGCTTACTGTTGAATAAAAACAATAGATTATTCCATAAAAGCCTCTAAACAGATGGAGAAAAACTGTGATGGAGAATTTCATTTGGTTTCTGCCAAGCAATTAGGTGGAACTAATAGTGTTATTTTCTAACAGTTTTTTGCTTTTGTGTAGAGAGGAATGCTTCTGATGTACAATTGTTTAAATAAAATACGATGGTGTGCTTGTGAGGTACAGATGATAGGTGTAATAGAAAATGGTAGAAGTAAAATGTGAATACTTTAGTTTTTTTTAGAAGATGGACATATTGAATTTGAATGAGGAAGAATCATGAAACGTAGATTCCAAGCTATTTAATAGGCTGTGTTTTTTCCCTCTCTCAGCTTCTCCCGTTCAGGGTCGCACAGTGGATCACCAGTCCGCATATTGATTCTGGCACAAGTTTTATGTCGGATGCCCTTCCTGACACAACCCCCCATTTCTGGGCTTGGGACCAACACTGAGAGTGCACACTGGCACTCATGCAACCCTCCGGTGGCTGGGGATGGTTCCATGACAGGGAATCGAACCCCGACAGTGGCGATGAGAGCACCGCATGCTAGTCACTTGTCTAGAAAGGAACCATTTAATGGGCTGTGTTATATGTTTAAAAAGGTAAATCTCCACCCCACAATCTTAGGTACATTACTTTGGTGTATTAGTCTGCATATCATTAAGTCGATGTTTATTTTGAGAAAGTCTTGAATAATTGAATTAGAAGGCATCTAAGAAGTCAATGTGTCCAAATGCTTTACCTCATATTGTATGGTTTGTTCTCTTGATGTCTCTACTTGCCTTGCAAGTACAGAATGCCCATCCATATTCAATAAAGAATGCTCATTTATATATGAGGTAAAAAAAATCCTTCATCTGTTCAAGTGGTCTGTTCAATACCTGGGATTGTTGGGTTACTGTTAATTTAAGATACTGATATTAATGCTGATGTGGCTTTGCTCTGAGAGAGTGATATTATGGATCACTCAGTCATTTATTCTGTATAATAAAAATATTGGTCAAGAAGTAGAATATGTATAATAATAAAACCCCTATAGATATTTATCAGTCCATAATGTGATGTATACTTTGTAAGATTGACTCTCTGATTTTGCTAGTGTACATTTATAACGAGTGGCCCATGTGTGGATTCAAAATAGTGTTTTAATAATTATGTGAATTTGGAAAATGACTGAGACAATAAAGCAGTCTGTCCTGAGACTATAAATGTTTGCTAGAGTTAAGCTATTCTGTCATTGGTTATGATGTAGAGACAAGCTGGCTCAGTCAATACTGAATTGTGGGGAAACTGAATGGTCTCTGTCTTGTTTAAAATGGACATTCCACAAGTTTTAAGGTATTCGTACTATACAATGAAAAGACTGGCTGATCTTCTGGCTCTGAGTCTCTGGGACATTGTTGCTGTGAGATGAATTCTTTATATTAAGCAGATGTAAGGTATTGTCCTATGTGCAGGACTCTTGTGTTCTACAAGGTTACTTTCAGAGTTAGGACAAAGGAACACGCAGTGCAGTACGGATACTTGATGTAGAATGGTTTGTACATAAAAAAAACATATACTGAGTGCATAATTCATATACTAAGGGAATAAGTGAGGAAATAGATATACTGGAGTAAAAGGGGATTGCTATGGAATGACCAGAGAGAAGGTTGAATTGGTATATTTGACATCTTATTGTCCTAAGGTAGGCTGCATAAAGAAGCATATGAGATGTTGTATACTGTATTTCCCTACCCATATTCCAAGTCATTTTTGCTGGATATTCATGTCAATTTCTCAGAATCTGGCTTCTGATCTATTCAGTCATCACATTTCTCTCAACTTGAAATTATAAATAATTTTCTCAAATAAAGGTTTCTCAAAGTGATGACTTCTTAATTACCTAATTTGTTCATTTGCCAGTTTTCATCCACCAGGCAGCTTTCAGACAGCAGTCACCAAATGGGGAGGGTGAGGTCTAGCACGTGCTGTCCCTGAGACACATGACATCAGCTGCCGCATATTTTCGAACTCCTGCTCATGCAGCATCACAAGGCAGCATAACAAAATCAGAGGAAATCTGCCCTCTTACATATACATGAACTTACAGATGCCCATGATTTACTAGTGTCACTCTGATTGACAGGGGAAAGAGAGTACGTCACCCCTCCCACCCAGGGAGCACAGTCAATATTATGCTCTCCAAGCGATGGATGGCTGTAGCATTATTTGGATTCGAACAGATCTCCCAATGATAGGGCAAACTCTTGTGTCTATATTCTTTGATTTAGAGCTCATTTTGAGCATGCTTCATCTTCTTTACCCAGGCGTTAAACAACTCTTGTCATGAAGTATCATCGGACAAATTGTGCGTCATTGAATACACATTAAATTCAACACCAAGCAAACCAAACTGTGTATGAAAGTCCTTTGTTTACCTAACAACAGGATGGTGGTCCCTTACTAATATACTGTATGTCCAGAGTGTCTTGATGCTTTGTAAATGAAAAACTGTTTAAATCTTGACATGAACACACAATCAAGGAGTGTATACATGAGTCTGTTTGTGAGTAATAACTACTACACAGTCCTAGCAGGGGGCAGAATACATGTGGGAAATCAAATCTGTCAGAATACTGGTAAGTGAAAATACCTCTTCCATGCATCTTCTAAGCCTCTTCTTTCTCAGCAGTCTGAATATAACACAAATTGGTGCTATGCATGTCTTCATTGGCACTGAGTTTCCAATCTTTAATGAGAAATAAAATAAAAAATAAAAATGGTTAGTTAATAAAGCCACAGTTTGGATCTTTACAATGTTATTGTTAATGTATACTCCAACATCGATCCTATTAAAAAAAAAAAGCAGTCTTAGGTCTGATTAGGATAGTAAATTCATCTGTCCATAACCACAGGTGGGAACTGCTTGTTTCCTTTCAGTCTTTTTAAAAGCCTTTATTCTAATTCGAAATTCTCAGATATTGGAGCTGGGTCTTACAGTGCATAAAATATTCGTAATGTGTAGGCATGTTTTTCTTTTTTAATATGGTGGACACTGGCAAATGTAATGCTGTTTAAAATCTTTTCAGGGATATTAAGTTTGTCCCTGTATTTCTATTGTTTTATTATTTTGATTTCTGTTCTATTTCACCCCTAACCACTGGGACTAAATAGAATTGCCTGGATATTTTCTTGTGCGCATGCATATGCATGCAGAGACCTCTCAACAAACTCACAAAGCATTGCATGATGCAGTATTTGCAATATGTCCTGCTGTCATACAGCCGTTGTGTCCTTCTTCTCGTCACACACACATTTCAGACCACTTGTACACAATATTTAGCTATATGCATAACATCTTTTTAACTCAGCACTATGTCCTCTATTTCCATCCCCCACTGCCTAGCTGACCAGCAGACCTGTGCATACATATGTGCTGCTAGTGTCGTTAAGAGGGTCTCCCTTGCCATAGTATGACCCTGGTAACTCAGCTGGACTCTGCTAATGAGCATACAGGCCTCTGCGTTGGATTCACTCCATTCAAACCTCATCTCTCCATTGAGTCAAGTCCTCTCTTGGCATCATCAGGTCAGAGTATTCTCCACACTCTCCTGATGCTGCTAGATCAGCCAAATTGTCATCAGCCCACATCTTCCTCAACCTTTCAGCAGCATTTGACACAGTCATCCACAAGACTCTCTTGTCCACACTCATGAGTCTTGGAATTTGTGGTGCATCATGGCAGTGGTTTGTTTCCTACATGGAAGGTCAGTCGTATCAGGTGATGTGGAGGGGATCTAAACCTGCTCCACGCAGACTCTACACTGGTGTTCCACAAGGCTCAGTACATGGTCCTCTTCTGGTCTCGCTCTATACTCGATCTCTTGGTGAGGTCATATCCTCACATGGGTTTTCACACCACTACTATGCAGATGACACTCAATTCATCCTCTCCTTCCTTCCCTCAGACACACGTTTCCACTCAGATCTCAGCATGTCTCGCAGCCATCTCATCAGCTCAAACTTAATCCCAGCAAAATTGAACTGCTCAAACTTAATCCCAGCAAAATTCATCCTCATGTCAGGATCTTACTATCTCTTCTTACAAAATCTCTGATCTCACCTTCAGTCAATGCATGCAACCTTGGGATAACCATGGATAATCAACTGTCCTTTTCCTCTCACATTCCTAATCTGACATGCTCATGTTGATTTCTCCTTTACAACATCAGAAGGATTCGCCATTTCTATCCACACAGGCCACTCAGGTGCTTGTTCAGTTTCTTGTCATTTCGAGACCGAACTACTGCAACTCGGTCCTGGCAGATCTGCATCTGAATGTCATTTGCCCTCTGCAACTGATCCAGAATGCAAGCGCGTGACTTGTTTTCAACCCTCCTAAACTCCCCAACACCACCCCACTGACTCCATGTGCTTCCTGTAGCTGCCTGCATCACATTTAAAACCCTGATGCTTGCCTACAAAGCCAAACGCAGACCAGCACCCACTTACCTCAAAGCACTTATCACACCCAGCACTGCACCATTCTCCCTCTGACCCTCTGCACTGCTCGACTTGTCCGAACATCTTTCAGGGTACAAGGAAGGCATACATCAAGACTCTTCTCTGTTCTGGCTGAACTTCCCCTAGATGTCCAAACAGCTGAGTCACTGGCAGGCTTCAAATGATGTCTAAAGACCTATCTCATCTTGAAGTACTTAAATTAGCACTTTAAAAAAATTGTGTTGTCTGTATCCTGCTCTTACTAAATTACTTCCTCAACAGAGTTTTTAGACTGATGGTATTCTTAGTCTCTGACCTAGTGAACCAATATCAGGATGTATTTATTGATAGAGACTGCAAATGCAATGTAAATGATGCCTATTTGTGACAGGTCACAGCAATATGGATGGAATATCTCTTGGAGATTTTGTTATGATCTTTCTGAAAATGGTGCCACCATCCTCCATGATTCATCAAGAGTCTGTTGTGTGTTCTCCACCTTGTGCTGGAGTCCCTTAAGACCTCTCTTTCTGAGTCTATACAAGAACTGAAAAGAGTATGTAGAAAAGCTGCATTTATGCTAGTGAACAGCAAAAAAGAGTGGGAAAATATTATTGAAACGATCTCAGCAGTATGTTACTCAGAGAACACAGCAGACCCTGGGTAATGTAAGTATCCTTATTGGTGCTTGTGCCCCTAGGCACAATAGATTAAAAAAGTAATGTCAAACTTTTCAAAACAAATCATGTTGCAGCTTTCCAGCTGCTCAGCTTTTGCTCAGGGAGAGAAAAAGAGGGACAGTGAGAGCACATACATACATACAGTATATGTAAGACAACATGGCTCAGGTATGCCACGTTAGTCATTACACTCTTTACTGATAAGCTTCCCATACATTCATTGGTGGCCACATGAATCTGGAGTGGCCTTGTGGTTAAACCTGGAGTTGCCACCCAAGATCATATTATTCAATTTTTTAAACCAATCGATTGACCAACATGAAGGTGGACCTGCAGAGCGTTTTCATTTGTACTCAATGCACAACAAGTATTCATCTGTCACAAAGGAAAGGAAAGGCACAAGGGCCTCCCTTGTCTAAGAAAAATCTGGCCATGCCCTGTAAGTGAGTGAGTGAGTGAGCGAGTGCTCTACAGAGTTTAAGATGCTGCTACTTTAACGTCACCATGTATCTTTTTCAGAGCATTCTTTAGATGCCATCTGCCTATAAGCAGTCTGGAAGCTCAGCAACATGCCACTCTATGAAGGGTGTCTTCACATTATGGCCATTACTTAGAAGCATGCCACCCCTGCATGTTTGCGCTGCCGCTACCTGGCCATCACCTTCCGCAGGACATTCTCTGTTCTGTCCAATGTGCCTCCTATATTCCTAATTAGTCCAAACAACAGTCAGGCGATCCTCAGAACAGCTGTTCATCTGTCACAGAAGAAAGACATGAGATGCTCTTGTGTCTAAGCAGAGTCTGGCCGACTGGTTGGTGGCTGTTTTCACCATGGCCCCTATCATAACATGCCACTCTACAAGGAGTGCTCCCCCTCATGGTCATTATTAATACACTAATTAATACAAAGTTCCAGTTGCAACAACAGTATATCCAGGTTGGATTAATGAGTCAGAACAATCCAAGAAAGACAGATGTGAGGGGAAAAAAGTTCAGATCTCACTTTGTGCTGCCATTTGTTGTATTGTGATGTCATGGCCTGTGGGTGCTAACACTGCTTTAGTTAAGCCCCCATTATATGGTACACAAACACTTCAAATCACAGAAACTATTATTAACATTGGCAATTTGGACTTTGGAAATTGCCTTAAATGTTCAATTATAAAACGTGAAATATTGGACGCAAATATTTCACGTTTTATAGTTGAACATTTACCATACCATGTGCCCTTTGTCGAACATGTTTATAAAGTTAACTGCATTTCAGCAGTTCTCTCCTAACATTATATCCTTGAGTTGGAAAATGGCTTTAATCCTCAATAGATTTACAGTACAATGCATGTGAATAATACTTATGACAATGACGGTTCCTTTATGAATGCCTGTCTGTCTTTTTCAGTTAGATTGTTGGGCAGAGATGAAATTATTGATCTTGAGTACTTTTGTCTAAGCTTCTGCAGTAGACCAGAAATTATGCTTAAAGATCATTGAATTGTTCATTTTAACTCTAGCATTATGTCTGCTAGTTTGCAATTGTCTCTTCTGTCTCATGTCTCTCTGGAGGATATTTCAAGAAGTAGCTCATATAAATCTCAACAATGCCTGCCTTTTTCATAGAGACAAAGGAGTCGGTTTCTATCAGACAGACAAGCGAGGCAGTTTAATACAGTAAAAACACTGACTAAAAAAAGAAGGTTTTGATATTGGTGCGATTGGAATTGAGACTATTGTCCATTATTATTATTATTAATATTATTATTATTATTACTATTATTATTATGGTTGTAGTGCAGCAGCTACTTTTGCTGGCTAAATCCTGAGCTGATCCTGTGTGGAGTTTCTGTGTCTGCGTGGGTTTCCTCCAGGTTCTCTGGTTTCCTCTTATTATCCAAAAACATGCATGTAGGTGGATTGGCTATGCTAAATTGCCCCAAGTGTGATGAGAGTGTGAATGTGTGTTCATGTGTTCAGACATTTCTTCCTGAGTGCATTCTCCCACCTTATTCTTCTTCTTATTATTATTATTATTATTATTATTATTATTATTATTATTATTTAGCCAGCACTGTGAAGACATTGCACATTCTGCCTGGAAGAAACAATTTATTATTGTTCAGAGTCTTTCATGATGCCACACTGATCCTGGAAATTAGCAGTCGGTGCTCCCTGTGCTCTGCTGGACAGCAGGGTTCTGATTAGTGAGCCATACATCCCCTGCCAATTTGTACACACATTCTACTTGCTCATTATCACGTATTCCAATGCGGAATATACATTCAGCACTAACATATCACACCTGCTGCTATTCTCCAGATGCTCCATAAGACCTTGATTAGGTGTGTAGGTTGTGTTAAATGAGGGCTGGAAGTAAGCAAACCTCCTGAGGGATAATCATCCATGCATAAGACGCACCATTCCAGAAGTGATAAACTGCAAAAGGAGTCTCCTTTTCTCTTTCTCACCCACTCTCCTACTTTACACGGAATTGAAACATTTTCAATTGTTTATATCCTACGGTTAATCGTTTCCAGCAAGGAAATAACCATTTTGCTCCCACGCAGCCATCTTTTAGCCCTAATCAGAGGTAGGTGACACTGCGGTTAACAGCTATGAGTTCATTTGACTCTTTTTGAACATACTTGCTGTATCACAGTTTTCAATCAGTGCATTTGGATTACACAGGGATCTTCCTAGCAGGTGGTAAAGCCCTGTGTTTTGCAGGAATAGCATCCTCTGGTGCATAAACCTTGCCTCCAACCATGTAATCTCTCCTGAGGACACTGCAGAGACATTTGATAGTAATTGCTTTCTGCTCCAACTTGTTCACAGAGCTTGTAAAAATAGGCTCACCAAACAACTTGCTCCAAAAAGAGAAACCCATCCCTTCTCCTGTCTGGCTTCAGTGGAGCCTCAGGGACTGTGCATATCTGGGCAGAACCTTGGATCAATATTTAATCTTCATGTGCTTTATGTTCTTTAGTAAACAGATTTCAGTGATGATTCTGTGAGAAATATTACATACAGCAACATATTACTCACACTGAATTACCAGAGAGACACACAAACCGAGGCACAGCATCAAGTCCACAGATATTTTACAATAATGTAGAGAATAATGTTATGTTTTAAAACAGGATTGTAAAAATTTTTTTTCCCATTTTCCTTCCTTTCTTAAATGTGCTGTGTGCTTGTTTAGTTTCAATCAGATTTTTTAAATTATTTTTCTGATGACATAAACAGCACTGGGAGACATTACAGCCTCTTCAGCTTTGTGTTTGCATTCAAGGGCGCACGTCTTGCCACTTTGAGGATGTGATGATGCCATGATCTGTTTTCGTATGCTGATTTGTTTGCTGACTAATTTGTAAGGTCATGTTTGCTGGTGCTGAATGAGAGCTTTATTCAAGCAGCTGTAGAGTATGCTGAGGCACATAGATGAGAGCAAGTGGGAGAGATGCACAGTTTGTGATTTTTTAGCCTTGAGGGTTGAACAGAAACTCACACAAACACACACACACACACACACACACACACACACACACACACACACACACACACACACATACACCAACCATGCTCTGCAGTTCTTTTCCCTGTCCTATAGAAACCAGGAATGCCGACACACTTTAAGATATTGCAGCTAAAGGACAAAATCTGCAACCATGTTTATTTTTATGCTATCTCTCTCCTTCTCTCTCTCTCTCTCTCTCTCTCTCTCTCTCTTTGCGTCACAGGTACAATGTACTGTCAAACCTCTTCTGTCCAACCGTTCTTTCCATTCTTCATCTCACACACAGCTCCAGGGGAGCAGCACTGCGGTATTTAACTGAAAGTTTTGCTACTGAGCAAAACTAAAAGTGGTGCGCTAATGGAGTTGTAGCACGATGGAACATCTCTGTAAGTGCAAAAGGAAAAGCAACCTTGAACAAAACTGTAAAGCTGTATATTCCTGTAAGATAAAAAATATATATACTGTATATATATATATATTAGAAATACATATCTCAAACAGGAATATGAAAGCCTAATTTGTATTCGCAAAGTCATCTTTTACTACATTTATTAGGGAACAATGTGTAATTGTATACAAGCTTTCAAAGTAAAATCCCTCATAAAAATTCTCTTTTATTTGCAAAAGCACAAAACAATGGACAGAATTCTATTAAGCTGAGCAAC
>CM040980.1:7308877-7383347 GCA_022985145.1 Pangasius djambal | reverse complement strand
TAATAATAATAATAATAATAATAATAATAATAATTTATTTTTAAGCACCTTTCAAGGACACTGTACAGTTACAATTAAAATAAAAATAATACAGTGATAGTAGTAAGTAAAACATATTTTACATATACAACACATTTAGAATATAACTGACAATAATAAAGGAAACCAAAGGGGAATGAGACTATGACATTTAGCAGACTAAACAATAAAGGGCACAATAAGATTGAGTGCAAGAATCATTGGGTGTGAGCAAATGCAAGGAGGAGGTTTTTAATTGCGTTTTAAAATGTTGCAGGGAGGTGAAGGCATGGAGATGGAGAGGGAAGGAATTCCACAGTTTAGGAGCAGCAACACTGAAAGCCCTGTCTCTGATGGTGCGGAGGCGAGAGGACAGGACAGCAAGCAGGTGAGTGTCAGAGGATCTAAGCGTGTGTGCAGGTGTGTATGGGAGAAGGAGGATAGATAAATAAGTGGGGCCGAGACCATGCAGCGACTTAAAGACCAAAAAAAGCATACTATATACAAAAGGGAAAGTGTAACTTTTGGAGTATGGATGTGATGTGTTCACACGGTCTTGTGTGGATGAGTTTTGCTCAGACAGTAGTTGTTAAGACCCTGCACTGGGAGTCTGTATAGAACACCATCACAGTAGTTGAGCCTGGAGGTAACAAAAGCGTGGATGAGTGTCTCTGCTGAAGGGGGGGAAAGAGAGGGACGAAACCCGGTAATGTTCCTCACATGAAAGAAAGCTGTTTTAATAATGTTCCATACAGTAATTTTTATGTGTGATTGATATGAGATCGTGGAGTCCAACATGACCCCAATGCTTGTGTGGGTGGGGATGCAGTCAGTATGACCTCAGATTTGTTATTGTTAAGCCTCAGAAAGGTAGAATTTATCTAAGTCTTTCGGTCCAGACAAAGTGCTGGAGGAGGCAGTGTGTGTGAGGGCTCGATATGTATGTAAATCTGAGTATCACCAGCATAGCAATGAAACTGCAGGCCGTGCTGCCTGATGATATTACCAGCAAGGAGCATATATATATGATAAATAACTTAAATCACTAGCCTCTTACTACAACTAAAAAAACTATGCTTGTTATGCTACCAAGAAACTGCAAAGCCCTCCATCCTGAAGACTTTCCTGTATCTGAAAACATAAAGTTACAGCTTTACCACAAAACTGGCACTGGAGACTCCTTCCAAAAATTCAAACTGATAAAAAGAAAACAGAAAACACACCACAGCAACAAATATACACACATTTTAATCCATTCATCTGGTGAGTCTTCTATACAGGTCCCTGTGTAAGTTGTTACATAATTGTTATAATAGAAACAATAACATATTACATCAAGCACATTAATACTATAAACCTTGTAGCCAGATATATTGTCAGAGCTGCTGTTATTGAAAATGAATCTTCTGTCCAATTGGATTCAAGAATTTAACAGCGCTGTTGCATAAATGACAAATAAAGAGGCAGTTACCCTGCATGAAAATAATATATCCAACATTTGATTATTTTCAGATAAGACCTGGGTTATCCCACCACCATTACCACCATTTCCATCTTTGGCATTACAGGCGAGTCCTTTAATAAAATATCCACTTTATTATCATATCATGATCTTGACAGGAGTCTTCTGAATGAATGCTCTCAGCCATAGACAGTCCCAGACTCTCTGGTGACTCATGCCAGTCTATGATGCTAAACAGGTACACTGCACTTAATATAGTCTGCTCTTACAGCATTATGCCAGACCTCGTTCAGCTACTTACCATATCAAAAGTGAGAATCACATTGACATGCCTTGCACCCTGCCTTCCAACCACTCACACTTTATTTAATTCAGTCTGAAATGCTGTTAGGCTAAAATAACATTAGCTTTGCATGTTTCTTTTGAGGAAGAAAAAGAGGTGGCATGTTTGGAAAATGCTGACATGATTTTCAAGACTGTTTCAATAATTTTATTTTTGGAAGTTTTTATGAGTGATGAAGAAAATCGTCAGGATGCTTTGAAACGCTGATATGAAACACATATTCAAATTGGATTTCAGCCTATATTTATATATGTACAGTACCATGCAAAAGTCTTAGGCACCCTGACTTGTACATTATCGAGTCAGTACAAAAACATTCTGGATTTCCAAACATACGTTTTCCAGCACAAAATTAAATGTTACAGAAAAATGTTTGCATGTCAGTAAATAAAGCAGCATCTTTACATTTCATTTAATTATTTCTGAAGGCATCTTTGCTCTACAGCATTTCTTTGCATGTGCATAAGACTTTATCTTATATATATATATAAGATATATCTCCATACAGAATGCTTAGCTTGTGTTTTTCTTGTTATTATGATTTGATTTTCCCCTCCCTTCTGCGATCATCAGTATTCTTGTCACTTGCGTCTTTATGTGTATATTTCTGTTTTGATATTCAACTCATTCTACGGGTTTTCTTTGGATTTATATCTTGGCTCTGACTGGGCCATCCCAAAACTTCTATTTCTGAAGCCATTCCTCTGAAGCGAAGTGAAGTGACGTGTGGCCAAGTATGGTAACCCATACTAGGAATTTGTGCTCTGCATTTAACCCATCCAAGTGCGCGTGCGCGCGCACACACACACACACACACACACACAGGGAGCAGTTGGGGGTTCGGTGCCTTGCTCAAGGGTCTCATCTCAGTCGTGGTATTGAGGGTGGAAGAGAGCGCTGGTCATTCACTCCCCCCACCTACAATCCCTACTGGACCTGAGACTTGAACCCATGACTTTCAAGTTCACCTTCAGGTTATAAGTCCAACTCTCTAACCATTAAGCCACAACTGTTGACTTGGATGTGTGCTTTGTGTCATTATCATGGTAGATAATATTTTTTTCTTCAAAACGTGTTTCCATCTAGCCACCCTACCCCATAGCCCAGATATGTGAAGAATATGAGAGATTGTTGTCACATGCATGGCGTACTTGCCAGATATTCCTGTAGCTCCTTTTGTCAATTTTGGAGGGACGTCCTATTCTTGGTTGTCACTGTGGTGCCCCATTTTCTACTTGTTGATGATGGCCCTCACGGTGTTCCATGGTACATCTAATGTTTTGGAAATTCTTTTGTACCCCTCTCCTGATCAAAATAAGATCTCGTACATGCTTTGTAAGCTCTTTGTTGGACCATGGCTTCAGCAGTAGAATGAAACTGAGAAGATATCAAGTAAATCTCACAGAAACAGCTGATCTTTATTTGAATCACTTCATTGATGTCAGGTATATGATCATTACTTTTGAACATGAGTTTGAATGTGATTGGTAAATTCTGACCACAGTCACTTGCCCCATTATGAAAAGGACACACTTGCAACCAGGTTAGTGTAAGGGGAATTTTTTTTCTTTTTCTTTATTAACTGAATTGTGTGGCTTACTATATCACATTAAGAGTGGAAAAAGATCTGATACGATTTAACCTTAATGTCATTTTTTCTTCACGAAAACCTGCAATTTTAATAGGGGTGTGTAGACTTTTTAGATCCATTGTATCTGCTGCCAATTTCAGTACTCAAATTAAGGCTATTCATACATAATTCCTAGCAAGTGTAATACAGGGTCTTATAAAGTACCTAATAGTCACATTTCACAAGGAATTTGGATAAAAAGAATGATACCCTACTGGCAAATGCCTCAAGCACAAGGTAAGGAGAAAACTTGAATAGATGTTTTAAAGTTTGCATTCCCCGTGGAGACTGAGGGGGGAAAAGAAAAACATATTTTTCTCTATTTTACATATTATCTAAAGGAAAAATGTAATTCCCAGACGTTAAAAAATGAAATATGGGCATATCCTGCTAATCATAAGACAAACTCAGTCAATATTACAAATTTGAGGATCCCAAAGCTTATAATATTTATAAAAGGAATTGAGGTTATTTGAGAACATTTATAGGGAAATGCAAGCATTTGAATATTGTTTCATATTATTATTTTTAACATACACCATTAGACTATGACAAAATTAAGAAATTTAATATACAGCAGTAACCATTTACATAATTTTCCAGATTTCTTTCAAATTCAAATGCTTATTAGAAAAAGGTGACTCAAAGATGTATTTGCAGTTGCATGCCCCTCATGAATGCACATACAGTAATTTGAGACATTTAAATTCTATAGCAAAACGTATACTTACATTTGTGTTTGATTGACAGGGCTACATCCATGACAGTGGAAATGCAAATGAGATTGTGAAGGAGTTTTATTTTTGGCGGAGTTGTGGCGTGAGGATAAGAACGTGCATTCGCGAATGGAAGGATTGCTATTACGTTTTCTATATGGCAGAATCAGACCTGTTTAGACACTGAAATGAAATGTCAGTGGACTTTGTATTTGCAGTTTAATTTTGGCAGTCACTGTATATGGCTGTGCACAAAAATGCAAATGATAATATACATTTTGCAACTGAATTTGATATATGTCTCAGATTATGTGCGCTCATAAGAGGAGTGCAATTCCAAACCCAAGTTTAAATGAGCATTTTTCTAATAAGCATTAGAATAAAATCCAGAAATTGCTGCCATAAGTAGATCATTTGTGTTATTTGTGATAATGAACTAAAAACAGTAAATATATTGTTAATGTATATTTAATGTCTTAATTTTAAAGGAATTCAGTAGTGCAGGCTACAAGACAGTTGCAGGCTTATATTAATGCGCTCGGTCTAATATGTAATGTGTCTATAGTAACAGCTCATTCACATGGACTTGTATGGGTAGACACTCCACATAATCTAAGTCAAATAATAAATACATGAACAACGTGTTATTTAACAAAGAAAAACATAGAATAATTGATATGGTGAAGCTTTCTGTACGGAAGGTGTTTCTGAGAGGAAAAATAGTTAACATCTAGAGACAGAAATAAAAGAGGCTGATGACTGATTATAGCTGCTACGTAGCTGCTGATGACTGATTATAGCTGCTATAACATAAGTGATAACAGTAACTTGGTCCACAACATTAAATGTAACCATAAACAGATTAGAAAATGTACACTGTCATTCTTTAATTAATAAAAAGAAAATAATTGCAAATTGCTGTGGTGTACGAGGAACATGCTGTTATTGTAAAATAATGAACTTTGATGGGCTTTACCCCACCTCACACTCCTGTCATATTTTATTCCTTACCCAAGTATCCACTGCACAGCATATGCACTTAAGTACTCGGGTATATCAAATATAGAGAAAAAGCTGAACACACAAAGATTTTTACCTGTAAAAACAACATCCATTTTGAAGAATCACCAATATGCTTTTCACTATTTTTTCCATACTGTGGTGAACATTAAGCCTATAACAGTCATTTAAATATGCACAAATTAAGGAAATAACCCAACTTTTGCAGATGTACAGGGCAGAAATGATGGAGGGTTCACGCCATATGAAGCATGAGCAGGTCATAACCTTGGTAGTGTTAGTTAACTTTGTTCAGCTTTCACACGATACAATACAATTTTGATTTCAATTTGTAACGTGGAGAGTCATGACAACGGAGTTGGGGATCCAAATGCAAGGCTTTATTTACAAACGTGGTCAAAACAGGCAGGGTTGAGCACCAGCAAACAGTATAATCTGAGGCAGAGGCAAAAGAGTAATCCAAAACACAGGCAATGGTCAGGGCAGGCAGTAAACAATCAAAAACAAGGGAAACAGTCCACGTGTCAAAAACCAATCCAACCAAGGAACCAATCCGAACATAACACACAAACAAGGGTAGCACATGTCAAGATCACAGGTGGGGCAAGGAACACATGGGAAATGGAGTCCAGAGCTGGCGATCGTAACATAGGCCCCCTCCTAAGGAGTGGCTTCCAGACTCTCCTCAACAGGAATAGACATGAGTCCAGGAGGTGGGTGGAGTGGAGGCGGAACAGGGGGAGGGATGGAGGGCCAGAGAGGTTAATAATGGCCTCTGCGGTTGAGACAGGACAGGCTGACAGTTCACAGACGGCCTCCATGGCCGTGACAGGGCAGGCGAAGAGCTCGGAGACGGCCTCCTTGGCCGTGACAGGGCAGGCAGAGGGTTCAGAAGCAGACGCTGCCAACTCGGGAGGCTCTGCAGTAGGAAGCTGCCACCTCGGGAGTTGGAACGGGCTTTGGAGGGGATTCGAGGACTGGAGCAGGCTCTGGAGCAGATTCGAAGACTGGAGCGGGCCCGGGGGTAAATTCACGGACTGGAGCGAGAACAGAGCAGTGTGTAGCCCAAACACACAGGATGGCAACCGCCATTACAGGGAGCACTGAGGATAGAGGAAGTGTCTCTGTGACGACCAGTGCTGAAGCTCTTGGAATGCCTGCTGCACTCACCAACATCAACGGTGGGTCTGTCAGACTGGACACCAGCCTCAAATGCCCTTAGAACACCTTGGTGTCTTCAAACGCAACATCCACGATGCTCGGGAATACTGGAGTGACATCCATGATGGCTGAAGACTGAGGCTTGACATCCATAACGGCTGGAGGCTCTGGTGTGACAGCCATCTTGGGAAGTGGCTCTGGGTTGGCGGCCATCTTGGGACAAGGCTCTGGACTGGTGGCCATCTTGGGACAAGGCTTTGGACTGGCGGCCATCTTGGGACAAGGCTCTGGACTGGGGATCACAGAACAGGAAGGTGCAGAGAACACAGGAGTGGCGACCATAATCACAGGACCTGCTGGTGGTCATGATGGGTCAAGCTTCGCTGCTGCCAGAGCTTGCCGCTGTTGTCCAGGGTGGAGTGCCCTCTAGTGGAGTTCATGGGTACTCCAGGTGCGATCCTAACACAATTCTTAAGGCAATGATTCGATATTTGACGATACCACTGAATTTATTAGCCTTGAATCGTTATGTGGTTACTTACCAATTTGCGAATGATGGTGCCATAGAAAAGGACTATTTAAGCATCTGAGTTATCGCCAAATAACTTTGCTAGCCTATTTACACATCGATTTACATACGTGAATTATTTTTTACACACTATTTGTTTGTCCTTGTTCAATAATAATTGACTTACACTATAATCAACTATGATTCATAATAAGCAGATTATAATCAATTATAATTGATTTCTACTGTATAATGATTGTTGCCTCTATTCATGTCAATCAGTGCCTTTTAATCGATACCCTGATCCAGATAGTCTGATTGTTACACCTAGCAGCTACTTAATTAAGTAAAAAAGAAAAATACAGGGAAGTAATGTGTGTGTGCATGTGTGCACCTTTAGATATCTAGCTGACACAAGGTAACAGCAAGATTTCTAAGATGTTTTTTTTAATCTATAAAGTGTATACAGTCGGTTTCAGTAAAAACAAAGAGTCAATCCAAGCTTCCAACACAACATGCCTTTTCTAAGTTTCAGGAAGTAGTTATCAGGTTAGCTCTGGTGCTAATATAATTTATCAGCTCAGCTCACAATGATATATACATGAGTAAAGTAGAACTATTCCCAAGACATATTAAAGCAGAGCTATTACTATAAACCACCGGTAAGGCATTGCATGAATTAATAATTAAAAAGAGTAATATAATGCTCTAAATATAGTCCATCAAAAAATAAATAATCCATCACACTTTACTACATTAGAAATGCTAATAAAAAGCTTATATATTGATTTTATGTTATGTTAACAGTCTCTGAAATGGGTATTACATTTCTTCTTTTTGTTTTCCAGCACTTAATATTTCAGCCAATGTGTTAATGTTTTAGTAGATTTTATGACCAGAAGATATTTAGAATATTGGTGTTACAACTCAAGAATCTGGTTTTAAGATGGAAAAGGTAAAAAGAGTTCATCTAAGAAGAATGTATTGCGTTGAAAAAAATTCTAGCCCAAGCACACGTCAGTTCCAGAACATGCAATGTGAGGAATGTGTGTGGCCGTCTGTATACAGTATGTGTGGGCTTGTGTGTTTGCGTGCATGTGTTATAAGATATTAGGTGTCTGATTTTTATGCCTTGTATCTTTCTTCCTTACATGATATCAGCTCAATCGTCAGCATAGCTGTCCAGACAGCAAACTGTATTACTTATTTATTATGGTCAGCTTCAATTACACAGCCAAAGAGCAGGAGATATATCACCAAGGCTCCAGGAATATGTTTCAAGGACAATTATTTTTTTTCATGGCACTGCATTCAATCCATCTGCATAAGAGTCAGGCGGAGAGGCTTTGACAGATCTGTCCTTCAGCGAGCCTCCATGCCTGCTGTCACCTGCTGACATATTTTCCACTTGGTTTATTACGTTAGTCATAAAATTCTCATTAAGGACTTCAGCTGAGCTAGTGACCAAGCAGCAAACTGAGCTACCTGAAATGCTTGTGCATGATTGTACGCCTAACCCGGTTTAAAAGCGGAATCATTATGACGCATAGGACGCACCCAAGATTGATTGTCGGAGGTTGTTATTGGACATAAGTCTCCCCAAATAACACACAGTGCATGATGAATGTAAGGTTAGCAGTACAGAAATGAAAGTGTTGAGTGGAATCACTTTGTAGTCATTTGGCTGAAACCTTTGATTTGAAAACTTAAAAAAGAAAAAGTAGAGAGAAGAAGCATAGTGTTCCTCATCTGTAGATGATTTCACATGCTGCAGTTCAATCTCTAAAAGGTTCCAGTTCTGTGAGAGAGACCCAGCAGAGAGGCCAGGTGATAGGGGCCTGTTAAAGATATGAGTAGGTGGCAAACCAGCATGATGTGCTCTTTTTATCACACTAAGGGTGGATTGGCATGGTACTCAAACTCACTCACCCTGCCGTTTTCTCCCTGACTTAGAAGGCTAGAAGTGCTCAGTGATGCAGCCACTCGCTGTGTACCAATACAAAGAAAGATTGTACCATGCTAGCTTGCAGAGTCAGCTGGAACAAATAGGCTAGCAGGGCCCTCTTTTTCAAGGGGAAAAAATCATTAAAACAAAAAAAAAATAATATATATATATATATATATATATATATATATATATATATATATATATATATATATATATATATATATATATATATATATATATATATATATATATATATATATATATATATATTATAAAATTGATTTTTTTTTCTGGAACAAAGAACAGCACCACCAATGGCCGTGAGTAAAAATACACAGAATGGTATGACTGGCTGATTTCTTTCTAGCCCAGACTGTAGATTCAGTGGCAGTCGTGTCATTTAATGAGACGCCCCTTAGAATTCATTTGCATTGTGGCTACTTTATTTAAGCCCATTTTGCTGAAACATCCATAACATGTCATCAACAGTGACATGTGAACTACATTAGCAGGTAATAAACAGGAACGAAGTGGATTACTTTTTCAATCACTGATTTTTCAAAATGCCTTTGAAAGAAAAGATGGAAGTATGCAGACTAAGCAAACATCATCCCATAAAAGTACATATTACACAAAGGGACAACAGAACCATACTATTTGCATGGTTTGAATGAAATACCTATGCATATGTGTAATACTTTTAAGCCTATGCTAAGACTGCACTAAGACTCCATGTTATAAGGCTCAAGCATAAGTATTTCATAATAGTGATGCGAGTTATTGATTGTATGGCATTCGCTTCTGAGACAGGCAATGTAAACTGTATTATTCTTTACAAAGCTACGTCAGCCTATATTAGCAGACTTTGCACCCAGGTGAAAATGGCTTCGGCAACACTATCAGTACCGTTAAAACACAAAAAGATAAACTACCTAAACACAGCACTATAGCTAAGTATAGTTACCTTTAGTAGCTAACAAGCAAGCAACGAGTTAGCTAATCATGGAACAACTGTATTTGTAATTAAAGCCACGTACCAACAAGCTAGCTAACATTAGATTTATCTTTTTATATTAAGTAATTAAAACCTGTAGCAAAGTTTTCTAGCAAGTTAGCTAACATCAGGCTAACTATTAAATTGTGTTATTAAATCCATTAGTCAAGTTTGCTAGCAAGTGTTAGCCTTGACCCTTTGACGTGGTTATCATCTGCTAAAGTTATACCAAACTAGCATGTGGGAATAGATGCTAAATAAATTGGATGCAAATATACAGATTCATATTTTCACCAGGGTGCAATAGCATCTGCTTTCGTGGCATCTGGGCTGTGCTGGAATAACTTCAGCGACATCCGTATGTTTTTTCATATCTATAAAATGAATGTGTGCATTATTACTTCACAAATATTTAATTATTTTGTCTCGTTTTCATAGTAGAGATCGCTGTAGATTATTTGCTTTGTTAATTTGCTCAAGCAGGCTGCAGGACTTCTGATTAGATACGGTTTATTCCCATGGAACCGATGTATTGACCTAATTAGACAACGGAAATGGGGGTTGATTCTGTGAATAAAATGTTTATTATAAATAGGGATGATAGCTTTAAAGATTTCCACTGTTTAACTCTGCTAATTACATTCTGTTCTAATCTGCCTCATTAGTGGAACAGGCTAGTTTTATTTAGTGTGATCTACAGGGATTTTCACATCATCATGTCATTACAAGAATTACTGTGAGATTATGATGTTTTTTTTTTCTAATGACATGAATAAACTTCACTTTGGTATTACTTTTAGAGAAGTTAAAAATTTTCATCATTTTGAGAACAGAAAGTTTTGCTTTATTCCTAAACCATCAGATTATATACAGTGTGTACTGTGTATACACAAAAGCGTCAGTTAAAGTTCACATGAGACATCAGAATGAGGAAAAATGTGATCACAAGGTCTTTGACCATGGCATGGTTGTTGGGATTTTCACACCCAACAATTTCTCTAGTGTCTCTAGAATTGATACATAAAAAACTAAAATATTATATATAGCTATATATAAAAATATAGCGGCAGTTCTGCGGGTTGAAATGCCTTGTGGATGAGAGAGGTCAGACTACTGTAACACAAATAATCAACATGCAACCATGATAAGCAGAAAAGCATCTCTGAAAGGGAGTAAAAGACACCTAAAGGGAGTGATGCAGCAGCACTTTAGTGTTTGGTTTTGCTCTGTCCAGCTCTCTCACCTCCTCATCTGTACACTCTGCTCAAAGAGATCAAAGCTTCAACATTAATGCTACACTCATGGTGCCTTGTAGGTGGTCATTTGCAAGTTGATGTCATTTCCCACCTTGGGACTTTTGATGTGTAAAGTGGGGAAAAACATGGACGCCTCCATGAAAGCTTATGTTTTGTTTGACATGTCAGAGCATGTAAAGCTCATAAAAAGCTACTTTAGCTGCATTTTTACAGTTACAGGCCCGAGTGGCTACTGGAGGAGTTCTACTATAGTGAAGTTCAAACATTCGGGCAACATTTTGGACTGAAATTGCAGTACAGCAATAACAGCAGACAATAGCGAGTAGCATGGCCTATAAGCTAGCTGGCTTGTAACATTAATGAGAACTTTAATGTTGATGATTACCGTTTCAAAACAGCAATTAGTGTGGTCAAAGTTATAGTTTTAATCAAGTACTGTATGTGTATATTAACTGATCTAAAGCCAATATTGTTATAAACTAATTTAAAAAGTGCTGTAAAGTCTAAAAGCTAACTAGCCAAGCTGAATCTCTGCTGTAACTCAGCAAAAATGTGTTGTATAGTCGGCGTTTGCACAATGTTTCTACATTTGATTTCTCATTAACATTGAACATTGAATGTCACTGGAAAATGTCGAGTGAGAACAGAATCTTTGCTCTTTTGTTTATAGGCAATTTCACTTATATTTGAGATTGCTTAATTTTTTTTTTTTTCTCCTTTTAAACGGCACTGTAACTACACTAGCAGTGTCCACCTGTGGCATCAGAGCAGCGCACAACCACAGGAATAATAAAGATACAGCACCAACCAAAGAAATTAGCCGAATTTCTTTTAAATTTGCACTTCTTGGCTCTGTGACATTCTTCACTTGAGCCCTACTGCTCCACTTCTCGGCTCTTATTGTGCTCCACTTCTCTCTCATTGTGTCTGACTGACTACGACTTGGATACCAGCAACTGCTAGTATTGCATAATGTCACTGCATAATTCATTTCTTGTTTCTGTGAGAGGTCAGCTCTCCCGCCGTTGTAGTTTCCTTGGGCCCCGTAATGCCTCTGGTGAAATATTAATGACAGAAATGACCACAAAGCCACACTGGAACAAGTATATATAGGAATATGTCCGGCCTCCACTTTCGTTTTCTGATGTAACATTTTGCATAACATGTGGTACAAATGGTAATTAATTATTGATTAAAATAAATTAAATTGTGCAGGTTGATTATAATAAATCAAGTACTGCAGTGTAGTGGTGACAAATAAATCTCTCCTACACTACGCCACACTATTATTGATTGCCAGACTCTTTCTGTCTGTATCAGCTCTGCGTATATTTAATTTCAGTATCTCCCCCAGAATCGTCAGAACAAGTGCTCTAATGAGAGAAAAACACATTAAACAAATTTTATGATATCATTACGGAGTTGCACCTTGAATGTTGAAGTAGGGAATCTGAGCAATACGAGGCATAAATCACACCAGTCCCAGTGCAATAAAGCTTAAGGAGCAAGCTGTAACAGATTAGAGCATCGGGGGAAACACTTCTCTTGTAAAACCTGGATGAGTCATGCATGTTCAAAGCTTCTGATGATTTCTCAGAGAGCACACGAGTGATTGAAGGATTTCTGGGGAAATTGCGAACATTTGAATTTGTGGGCCAACTACCAAATAAATATTCAGCTCTGTTCACATGATTGATGCACACACGTTCATTCCAAATCCCCCGTCGTTGCAAGGAAGTGCTACAGACAATAAAACTGAATTTGTGACTGTGAGTGTACGAGTTTCCTTTTAATGGTTACCCTGAATAAATGACTATTTTTGAACGCCAGCATAAATTAGACCTCCCTCAGACTTCAGGTCTGCACTGAATCTGCCATGGTTCTGATTATCAGGACTGTACATGAGGATAATTATTTCATGCCCATGAGACGGTAAGCAGTCACGACGGTGGGATAGATAGAGAAGGTGAGAGAGGAGGATAGAAATATAGTGTGTGAGAGAGACCCGTTCTCATTAACAGCGTACAGATTTGAGTGGTGCAGCTGGTACAACACAGAACACTTAGTCCCAGCTCTCCTCTGCCAATTAGTAACATGCTGAAGTAAGTGTGTGTGTCTGTCTGCTGGTCCGTCCAATTATGTGTCAGTTCGACCATAAGATCTTAATTACATGCATGTTTCTGCATGCTTCAGAACATGTTGTTTCCAACATTAGATAAGAATGACCTCTGTGACCAAAAGCAGGCTTTTTTGAGATCTGTGCGTATTTGTGTAAAGTGCTGATGCCATCCACTGGATAAGCCCAGGGTCAGGGATGTGGTGACTTTCTCTCCTTGTCTTCTCAGTTCCACTGGGTGCTGTCAAAACCCCTTTAAGAGTGTCTGATCAGCACACATCTGTACTCCGACCAGGGAGCAGCAGTTCTGAATTATTCAGCCACAGTCGAGGCTCTGGCTTTTAATGGGCAGATATCGAGGCAGCGGACAGGTAGAACGGATTCTCTGGGTCTCTGAGGAGCGATGAGAAAGCTATATTAACTCAGGAAAATGCTGCCTCATGGCTTTTCCTGCCGAGTTGTCTCCTCTGTAGTAAAGTGCAGGGAAGCACACAGGGGTTAGGCTTTATTTGGGATATAACTCATCCGGTCGACAGAAGTGTGGGCCAACACTTCTCATGAGCATGCATGATATTTCCGGAAAGTGCAGGTGCATGGTGCAAAGCTGATGAACGTAATATTTTTCCCCAGTCTATCAAACTCAATTTTGGATTCATGGAGGTATGGTACTTTTATGTATTTAAGCTACTTCCTTCACCATGCCACCACAAAACAGATTAATTATCAAATTAGTATTGAGCAGTAGCGTGAAATCAAGCAGCACGACTCAGCGGAGGCGTACAAGCTTAGCAAGAGTTACAGAGCTGTAAGGGACACAGTGTACATACCTACAGCTTGCCACAAAGCAATACTACAAGGGAGAAAAATGACAAAACAACAACATGGAAAAAGGATTTGGATTGTTTAAGCAGTTGATTCACACTTCAACACAGCTAGGCAAAGAAAGAGTCATCTTTATTATTAAATATGGGACAATCAGTACCCTAAAGCAAGATGAAGCAACTGATGAAGTTCCTGATACACCATGCCAAGTAGTGAAATTACTTAAGGTAACAAGGGGATCCGAAAAATGTTGACAACAATGTGTTGAGCAGGGCAGCACAGCAAGGTAGCGTTGCCATCATAGCTCCAGCTTTCATGGTTCTATCCTGAGCTCGGGGTTTACTGGCTCCCTGTGTCTGCATGGGTTTCCTTTGGGTCTTCCAGTACCTTCACAAAAACATGGCAGTAGGTGGATTGGCTACACAAAGGTGTGAATGAGTGCGTGAATGTGTGTGTGGTGCCCTTTAGTGGACTGGTGTCCCATCCACGGTATAGTCTAGGCTCCAGATCCTGACCAGGAAATAGCAGTTATAGAATATGTATGAATGAATGTGTCAAGCACAAATGACAAATATCCTTTGGTTCTTTAAATGTTCTTTGGACAATTAAGGGCTCTTCGCCTCCAAAAATGATTCTACTTGGAATCATCTCTGAAAGGGAAACCCTCTGTTGTAGGGATCTTCAAAGAACCTTCACGGGTTTTCCCAGAGAAACAGTCAAATTTAAATTCACTGGCAGACAGATGTGTAGATGTCTAATACGATAGTTGCCAAATGCCACATGAAAACACAAACTCCACTTCCCAAGATCCTCAGCGTAACCAAGAGCAAAACACATCACATGATCAGTCATGTGCTCCTTATCCCTGTTCAAAATCAGACACTATTTGTTACACCTGTTCACAATCACTCCTATAAATCACTCAGTCATTGTGAAGTCCCAGTCCTAGCTTTCTCTAGTGATGTTACTCAGCAATATTATTTTTTTTTTATCTGCTCAGACAATATGCCGGTTTTGATTCTTTTTTTGTTTTGATTGCCGATTCTGTCCCTGCCCAGTTTAGTCTCTGTGCTGATTGCTTGACTTTGTGCTTGCTTTGCCCTTTCCACAGAACTGCATCAAGTGAGTCTGAATCAGCTAGGAAGCCCATTGTCCCAGTTCCATTTTTCAAATCCAACTCTCATTATGATACTAACATCAGAGCTCTGAGTATCAGATGATACCCTGATACTGATCTAATACTGCCGTCTTCACTATAAGCAGGTCTGCTCTCTGCAAGCTTTTGTGGCCAAGTTATGCCAAAAGTCAAATATGTAACTGAGATGTGCTTTCAGGCAGTTTGTTCCTATGCAGGTTCCTATGCAAAATGTGCAATGTGTCAGTAAACATCACATGCATTCTCAGCATAAAATACTGTATATCCCTGGACTGGACTGAGAAGTATGCCAAATTCAGTCCAATACTAATCTACCATGTCAGGCAACAACTGCATATCTGGGGCTTCACAAATCACAAAAAAGCGAATTTATGGCTGAAATGCTCTTTGGAAACCACTTATATACAAGGCCAGTATATAACACTGCATAACCTGGTGTAAGGAGCCCAAATCTTGTACCCTTGAGCCCTCATATAAAGTAGTATGGACAGATGAATCATACTTCTTCCAAAACAAGGTTACATTTGAAGAAAGCTAAAGTACACCTTCAACTGACAATGACCTTTGCCTACAGTTAAACATTATATGAAATAATTAAACCTGATGGCGATGCTCTACATGGTCATTCCTACGTCTTTAATTTCTTGAAGGTTTTCATCAGCTTGACAGCGTATCAAAAATCACCTCTGGAAAAGATTCGCTGCCTCAGATACATATTGCGCCAAGTATTTCATGACTGAATTAACAAATGTTTGATGTTGTGCAATGAGATTGAAAATGCTTATTGCGTCTGTACAGAAACGGCATCTTGATGACGTGCTTTTTTTTTTTTTTTTTCTGGAAAATCTTTTTTAATGACATTAAAGGCAAACCAAATAAAAAAGCTTACCTGTAATTTTCACCATACCCAGTGGGAATCTGTTATTGATTATAGCCTTGAATTTAATATGATGTCCGGCCCACTGGCAAAGTTGTCTTTATGTCCTGATCTAAGACAGTTGAAATACTAATTTGATTATCACACATGCCAATGGCCATAGTTATGCAGATGAGACAGACATTCACACAGCAGAATGTATAATGAAATGGCTGCTACTGCGTCTCTCCCACACATCCTACCAAAAGCAAGGTCTCTGTGATTCTCTTCTCTTCTCTTCTCTTCTCAGGTTAAAATGTAACATGAACATCATTTTAGGGACCCAAATTTGAATTGACAGAGTCATAGTTAACATCTTTTAAATCCTGATGGCCAGACTAATGCTTGGAAATTGATATAAATGCTGCCATCAGGTGATTTTACCCAATAATGGCTAATGGAAGGTTAATAAAGGTGTGCTGTTGAGCTTTTGTGTTTCATTTAAATGACATTACTAATCAACCAAATACTCATTCATTTACATTTACATGCACTGCATTTAGCAGATGCCATTATCCAGAGCAACTTACAGTCAACTATATATAATTGGAAGTATATTCGGGTTGAACAGATAATGGGTTCCAAACAGACACAAATAAAGATGCAACTTGTAAGTGCAGTATTTTGATATATTTATTTATTTTTTAACTGGTTGAGACTAGAGGGACCATCAGGCCTGGGATTCCATGGGACACACAAAAAAAAAGTCAACTGAGCCATTTTTTTTTTTTGCACGAGGTCACAACTGAACAGTCAGATATGAAACTTGAGGGACAAACAAAACCCATGTTTTAACTTGACTAGTGGCATTGTGTTAAAGCCATATTACCCATGTACATTTACATTTACAGCATTTAGCAGACAACCGTAACTGCTCTACCGTCTCTATCTGTAACATATCCTCATGCTAGTTCAACAGGTCAGGATCTAAGAATACCATCAACCTAAAATGCTGTTGGAGATAAAAAGTTAATACAGCAAGAAAACACAAGTCAAGGGATATAGAGCCGTCTCTCTTCCGCATGCTAATTTCTAAAGATTCAGCAGTCTCTTTAAATAGAAGTCCTAAAATATAACATCCCTGTCAAGTGAACTTTGTGTGCATAGCACATTTTTTTGTAATAATACAGTATGAGTTGACAGTGACAGTGTGAAGAGTTTGTTACAGGCTGTGCCTCAGTGGAGCGAGTCTGCTCGTGTGTGACAGAAAAAGACTCTCCCAGGGCATGACTCACACATAACCTTGAAAGCACATTGCCAGAAGACAGCTTTACCATATGACCTATTAATAAACATTATGTATAATCTTTTCCAAAAAAGACAAGCCAGTGCCCCGTGCTAAAAATCATTAAAGCAACACAATGCTTCCAGCAGCCTGAGCAACTACATTGCACCGTGCATAGATGGAGATGAATGTTGTAATGAATATGTGATGGGCTTCACTCAAGAGTAAAAATGATACAAGTGGAAATATAAATGAAGCTCAAGCGCACACACACGCGAACACAGCGACATGCTCCAGGGGAGACCAGAAGGCAAGTGACATGGATGGCATCCTGCAAAGATAGGGCTTGTTAAAAGGTAATACAAAGCATATTCGATAAGGAGCTCATCTTGTGAAAAAATAAGGAGCCGGATGGCAGGGCTAACGATGATAAGGCAGAGAGAAAAATGGAGAAGGGAACAGAGGGAGGAAGGGGTGGGGCACAGATTTAGAGAGATACACAGAAAAGGATTGGAAAAATGAAGCAAAAAAAGAAGCAGATGGAGAGAGAGGGCATGGAGAACAAAGAGAGATAACACAAGACACATAGAAAAAAATGGCAGCAGAAAGCAGAGGAAAAATAGTCAACAATGTCGATGACTTTTATCCAGGGAATAGTGAGACCTGGGCAGAGTCGTGTGAGTGGTGCGGAGTTGGAAGTCTTGTGCTGCGACAGATGATGACTCAACACTGCCGACAGGGCCAGATGGCACACAAGCCAATGACCAGACCAAATGCTAAAAATGGAAAAGGTATCCAACAGTTCTGAATAAGGGGGCAAAACAACCCATCCACACACCACTGTGTGCAATTCAATTACACACACCAGCCCAATGCACACACAAATGCAAACGCTAATGGGTGTTGTATGCTACAGTAAATGATGGATGGTACAAGAAAAAAAAAACAAACAATATTGAGGCAGTTTGCAAGAGAGTAACCCAGAACAGTAAGATATATTCCTCCTGGGGAGATCTTTTTAGTGTTTGGAGAAGGCTGTTGATTTGACAACAAAATTATAAATATCCATAAACATTAGATGATACTCTGCATTTCTTCTCTGTTGACTCATGAAAAATACATAGCAAGGGAAAAATGACAGTCAAATACAGATCAAATTTGAAAGGTCACAAATTAATCTCTGTGGCGTGTTTTCAAGAATCTTACTCATCTGTGCCTCGATTTAAAATGTAAACAGTGCCACAGGATATACAGATGATTTCATCTTTCACTTGAGCAGTTTCACTTATCTTTTAATGGTCTAATATTCTATTTAAGTTTTTCTTGAATGCTTTTAAAATATTATATTTTTACGCTTTATGACTGTCATTTTGTAAAGCAGTTTTAACTGGGTTTTTTTGTATGAAATTATTATTATTATTATTATTATTATTATTATTATTATAAATTGCATATACTTGTATTCTCTTATATAAATTTTGGACTTTGGAAACATCAGGATTTGCATGCAGAGACACTTGTGTCTACTGATTAAAATTAAAATGTTTTAATTTTATTCAATTTATTCATTTGTTTGTCTTCAGTTAGAGCTTTATCACTGACAGGATCATGGTGGATTCAGAGGCTATCCCAGGAAAACACCTTGGATGGGAAGCCAGGGCCAATTTAGCATAGCCAATCCACCTGGCATTTTTTGGGAGGTAGGATGAAACCGGAGAACTGGGAGGAAACCGGAGAACCGGGAGGAAACCTGCATGGACACAGGAAGATCACTTAACCTGGGTTCAGGGTTGAACCAGGGACCCTGGAGCCAGTGCCAAGCAGCTGCACCACCATGAAATATGGCAATTAGCCTAATTTTATATTTGAAAGCTGCTTATTGTGGGATTTGTTTAAGTGTGTGTGTGTGTTATACTGCCTTTCAACCACAGTGACTCTACTGAGAGCACAGTGAACCCACACACACACACATTCTCTCTCGATAATCTCTCTGTCTCTCTCTTTGAGTTCTTATCTGGTCTTGGCAGCTCGTGGCACTTCGCCTCATGCAGCAGTCTTGGGCCCAGGAGCACAAATTAACACCATGATTACTTGCAGCTCATGGCCTGCTCCTGCAAATTAAGACCAAGATTAGTGAGACCCCAACTGACAGTCTGTGCTCAGATGGTGGCCCTCAAGCCCCAGAGAAAGCTCAGGTTTATTTAGCACTCCAGCCATGCTGCCATTCTGGGAATGAATACCGAAGCCGCTGGCTAATGAGCATGGATAGATTCACAGAGGAGAGTGCAGTGGCGGCCATGTTATTGCTGAGTCGGCTCTTCTTCTGCAGGTCCGCCTCGCTGTTCAGTGACTTCAAAGCCCACGTTCCTGCTGGTTCTGTGGACACAATTGGGCAGAAATGTATTTTGGACGAGAACTCAAATCCCAGAGCAGAATCAGCTCTTATTTGTAATATGAAAGTTTTTGGAAAGTATTTTTTTTTTTATCTTGATAATGAAATAATTAACAGTGATAACAAATCTGTCTGATCCTGATAAACCTCTCTGGACAAGAACTGATTCCAGACGTCTGCTTAGAGGAATTTCTGATCCATCTCCAATCCTTAGTGATCCAGGCCCAGCAGTATTCGCTTTATAAGGTGTTTGAGTTCTATGTACTTTTTAAACCCCGATTCAGTCACCTAAAGCAGCAGGAGGTCTACTGGACAGCTTGTTTTATTTAAAATGATCAAATAAGTACAGTTTGTGTCTCACCCAGTAGCAGTGTATAATAATGATCAAGTCATCTTGTCATATAGTGTTTGGAGGAGAAGGACTCAGCCCCTGCTGTTGATGTCAGGCAGAGAATAAAGGGAATATTTAAGGGTGAATAGATTTGAGCACATATACACTGGCTATTCCAGGATCAATAAGAGAGACTTTGACATTCATGAATGAGAGAAATGTGAAATCTGTGAAGCGCCACTGACTTTCAGACGAGCGGAGAAAATGTCAGCGCTTTCATGTTTCTATTCTTCATCTTACTGTAACATCTTTTCACTTGGACAGTATGGATTGAATAGTGTCACTATTTAGGAGTTGTTGGAGATCCCGGTGGAGTCGAGATCACTGAGTTGGGCTGAATTGATACTGAATTCATTTACACAGTCTGTCAGTTCAGGAGACCACCATCATTCCCGTTCTTCAGTAAGAATTTTATCTTGATCAGGGTCATGGTGGATCCGGAGCTGGTCCCACAGGGACATGGAATGAGGTTTATACCTTTATAAGTGAAGTTTTGTAGTTGGGTCCATGTATATTGCATTCATTCTTCTTTTATTTTTCAGTTAAAAATGAAAATGAGAAAAAAACAAAAATTTATTTATTTATTTATTTATTTATTTATTTATTTATTTATCTTTGTGACACACACACACTAAAAGAGGAAATTAATTTATTTTTAAATAATTATAATTTAATAATTAATATCATATAAATAATATCCATCCATCCATCCATCCATCCACTTTCCGTACCCCTGATCCTACACAGGGTCACAGGGGAGCCTGGAGCCTATCCCAGAGAATTTGTGGCACAAGGTGGGGGACACCCTGGACAGGTGTATAATGATTATAATTTTAATTCGCTCTTGTGTGTGTGGAGTTTGCATGTTTTCCCCATGCTTCGGGGGTTTCCTCCCCCACACTAAAGACATGCGTTATGCGCTGATTGGCATTTCCAAATTGTCCGTAGTGTGTGAATGTGTGCGCGATTGGGCCCTGCGATGAGTTGGCGCCCCGTCCAGGGTGTCCCCCACCTTGTGCCCTGAGTTCCATGGGATAGGCTCCAGGCTCCCCAGTGACCCTATGTAGGACCAATTTGGTAATTGTTTCTATTTGTTTCAAGTTTAAAAAAATCAAACATTCATGAATGCAAATATGGGAAAATGCCGCTGCAGTACATTTCAGTGTGAACAGAGTTGACCTGGAAACACAAGTATATTATTCTATAAGCTATTCCGTAGTTAAGATGTGTATTCTGCAACCTTATTCTGTTTTCATAAAAGATATGATAAAAATGGGATCAGCATATACAGAAATACATTTTCAGTGGAGCTGGAGCAGCTGGAAAATTCTGCTGATTTTTTCAGACACTGTGTCGTCCTCCTTTACCGTCACCCTCTTGCTATTTTTAAAAAGCACATAGAGATCACACAGTAAACAGTACATCACTACAGGCACTAACAGCAATCTTCAATCTAATCTCCTTGCTACTACCCAGTAATTGCACCCAGATTATTCAAGATCATTCATTACTTGCAATCACAAAATGAATCTGAAATGATGAAAAGCAAGCAAAGGAGGAATATGAGGGATTTCTGTGATATTTTTCATTTTAATGCCAAAAACTGTTTATATTCAGTACTGTGCAAAAGTCAGACCCACCCTTTTGTTTTCAATCAAATGGTCATTCAGTATGCAGTGCAGTTAATTATTTGGTGGTAAACAATTAATGATGGGAAAATGAACAGTACATTAATCCCATTTTCAGTCAAACAGAAATACAGTAGTTATTTATGCAGGTAAATATTAAAGTTCAATATTATAAATAAAATATTTACATATCTCTTAGTGCTTTTACTTCTGAAGACCTTTGTTTGATTTATGAACAATAGCAACACTGAACAATAATGATGGGAACATGTATTTAACAGAAAATAACAAAAAAGGCTGAAATCTGTAAATATTTTATTTGTAATATTGTCCTGCATAAACAAATCGGATTAATGTACTGTACATATCCCCATCATTATTGTTTGCCACTACATATGTACTGAACGGCCATTTGATTGAAGACGAAAGGGTGGCCTCTGACTTTTGCACAGTACTGTATAATGAAAAACTTAATAAATACAATGTACATGGACCTAGTTCAAACTGAATCTATATTTCAAATTTGTGTACAAGGTTTCAAATTCACTTCATAATAAGCAGGTGTAGAAAATTCTAATTCAGATTGTGGTGGCATGAACCATTTCAAATCCTACCCGCTATCCAGTCCAGTACATCCGGAGACTTCGGAAAAGCATAAAAGCACAGATTCGATCACCACCATTTCAGTCGATGAGCCAATGGTGTAGTGTTTTGAAAATATGAATATGAAATGGATCCTAGCACTGAAAAATTGAATTTGAATTATCAGACACTGAAACCTTATGGAGTTATGGATTTCAGTTTGATGTCGTTCAACTACAGAATTTCATGTACAGTTACAATTTTACAATTTTTATGTGATGTAAATTTTAAATTCAGATTTTATTGGCACATTTCTCATGTCATATGCATGCACACACATTCACACACTGACTCATATCTAGAGGCAATTTAGTATAGCCAATCTGACATGTTTTTGAGAGGTGGGAGGAAACCAGAGAACCCAGAGGAAACCCACGTAGTCACGGCTCAACATGCAAAACATCCTTTTTTTAATACTAATCTAAGTTGAAAATGTGGGAAGATATAATGATTAAAAAATAAGATTTATTTGTCTAGGCAGGGTTGTCCTCCATTCATCAAATGAAACACGATACACTTTCAGGTTATGCTCAAGAGTCCCAACCAGTGATCCCGACTCTCAGAACCTGGAATGTTAAAAAAGTTCTTGTGAACAAATGAGTTATCATTGGAAAGTACGAATCGATCTCAAATTCAACTCAATTATCCTATAGTGTGGCCTAAATTTTAGAGCATCGGTGTATGCTCATCAGAAACATGACTCTGAGATTCTGAAATATTCATGGCATTTTATAAAAATCAGAGAGGAAACTGAAAGTTGTGTAAATGTATTGCAGTGGCAGTAGCCAGATCGCGGGTGTGAGAAATTATTCACCCAGCAGGCATGTGTCATACACAGCCCCGGGGGGTTTTGGGATGCCCATGGGAGACAGAGAGAGAGTGCGTCATGCTGGTGGGATGTTCGTGTTTGAACTGCAGGCGGAAGATCCCTGACTACCTGACGCAAGCAGAAATCACATACAAACAAATACACACAGTATGACAAGCTCTTATCATACCCATAACTCCCGCATGTAGTAGAGCTATGTAAGAATGCAGAGAAAATCAACGCACTCTCTCTCTCTCTCTCTCTCTCTCTCTCTCTATCTCTCTCTCACCTCTTCTATTTTTACTCAGTAACCTTTAGATTTTATATTGTACTTCACTTAGTAGTGCTCCACTCCATTCTTGTGTTTCATTAAATCGTTCTGTTTATTAAATTTGTGTCTTTTTTCTCAGTGGCTTGAAAGTGTACATATTAATGCATTTAATGCAGCTTTAGAACATTAATTCCACATATTAGGCATGCAGTGTTTTGTGTGTATTTATTTTCAGTTTATACCTAAGCATAAAAAGCCTTAAGGAAAAAGGCTATGCTGTTTTGTGATTGCTTGAAAGGGAACGGGCCTACAGATTTCATAAGTTACTCAGAGTGGGGGCCAATCACAATCAAACAGGAACTGCAGGAAACTTTTTCTGTATTTGGAGTACCCTTCAGCTGGGAACATTGTGTTTTCCCAGTGTGTGTGTGTGTGTGTGTGCGTGTGTGAAGTGAGGAAGTGAAATTGAGAGAAAAGTGATATTGGAGAAAGTAATATTGATCGTTTTGCCTGAGGCCCAATCATTTGTTGTCCTCTCAACTGGGCCTTCCTTTCAATGGAAGAAAATAGGAAAACAGAGAGAGAAATTGACCGAACCAAATAATTGCTGTGGCCTAATAGCAAAGGGTTATACCAATTACTTTCAAGGTAGCCTTTGTATTTGTATCACTGGATACTCAAGCCTGAAGAAAGGTGTTGATGGTTGGTTTATTAGCCTGTTATTTACATAAACCTTACTGATAAGGAGTACATTACAGTATGTGCATAAAGACACACATTAAGGTTTCTCACATTGTACAAACCCTTGTCTTAATTGGCCTTGTCTACTAGCCAAGCCAAAATTATATTAACACCATCACTTTCCCAAGAGATGTACATTTTTTTTGACTGTCCATTAATGATGTTAGCTAAAAGCTTATATAGTTCTTCATTTTGTACAAAGAAAAGGAAGAACACAGTCCAAGCACGTAGTTGAGCAGTTGAACATTAAGCGCTTTGCAAGCAGTGATGACAGGGGGCCAAGCGCAGGATTTCAAACAACCTTTTACTCACTAGAGCAGAACTTTAACTACTAGCACTACTAGCATTCCTCCTCCTCTTCTTCCTTCTTCTTCTTCTTCTTCCGAGATTTCATCTTCCTCTGACATTTTGGGATCTGCTTGTCAAAATCTTACAAAGCTTGACACACTAGTTAGGAATGCTCTTAAATAAAAATAGCAGCGGTCTGACTGATAGTCAAGCTGCAGTGGTGGTGGAAGGTAAAAAAAAAAAATGGCAAAGTCTATATTCAATTTCAGTCATGCTGTAACAGTTTTCTTTCATAATCTTGCAATCTGATTGGCTAGCTGCCAGGGATGTAACAGGGATTGAACAGATGTGGTCTAAACAGATACAAATAGGAGGTGTACTATTCTATTTTTTTCTCACAGGGCATCTGCTCGAGACTAGAGGTAGGCTATAGACTGGGATTATATGGGACACGACAAAAAATCTGCACAAGCAAGAGGTTTTTACTTTCATGCGGGCACAAATGAACGGCCAGATATGAAGCTTGCGGGACAAAGAAAGACCATTTTTTTAGCATGAAAATGCAGTGCTGTGTGATAAATTTAGTAACATTCTTAGTAATTGCCTGATCAGGGTCACATTGGTTTAAATTAGGCTACTAGTTTATTATATTTTGGGAAACAGAACCAACTAAATGGTTCAAACAAAATGTACAAACAATAATTATAACTATAAATTATGCATGATGTCAGGAAAACTCCTACAGCCACAGAGATCTCTGTTTCCCAGAACACACCACAGCATATGAGTATAGCCACCATGGACTACACTTCCCAACAACAGACTCTGTCACGTTCACGTTCACCTGAATACTAATACTAATACTAATACTACTACTAAACCTGAGAACATCACATCTCACAGTATATAAGGGCCTCAGCGTCACATTCTCATTGTGAAGTAATGCTCAGTGTGTTTGTACCTGACTTACCAAGCCATTTGTTGTGTACTGCTCATCTGGTTTTTGTCTTCTGGTTTTGCCCTGGCAGCATGGTTTGCACATCGCATGGACTTTGCCTGTTTTTGGATTACAACCTTGCTTACTGATTTGGATTTGTTTGCCTGTCTTCTGCATTCGTATCCATATCCACTTACCTGTTGTAACAGATGAGCAGGATTTAAAAAAAAAAAAAAAAGAAACAATGCCACGCACTCTAGTTGAGACCAGTTATGAATTTGAGTGATGTAGCTGAGGTTGAGAAACTGTCAGAGCCAGACCTCACAGACTATGCTGACAGTGCTGGTATTTCTATCTCTGGGCTTTTTTCCAGTGTTTTTTCCACGGGCAATGTGGTTGTATGCATATTTAATTAAAAAAAGAAAACCCTTCAGGTTTAAGTCACGCCCACTTCAGGTTTAAACTCGAATACAAATATGAATTTGTGAAGCACTAAGCAGAAACAGATGCAGGGTTACTGGGTTACACCGCTACTAGCAGCACACAGTGGCACAACAAGCTTTTTGGACCAAGATTTACTAACTGGATTGAAAAAAAAGTTTATAGCATCATGGCATTGGTTCCAAGTTTTGTTTGTTTGAAGAATACTCTCTCAAAAACCATTACTCCATCTGTCATCATTACGGCACTAAACAATCCATCAAAGTCACCACCAGAAATCAAATCCAGATACTTCCCTAAGCGCAAAATGATCAAATTTCCTTTTGGAAACTAGCAGACTAAGATGAACAGACACTAAGGCCAGTGTGCAATATAATGCATTCAAAAACACACTACTGATATGTACACCACCACGGTGCACAGTATGAAAAACCAATCCTGGCCTTCTTTTTTTTGGATCATGCTGTTTGGAGGCACATGTAAACATTTAGAATCAGTGTACATGCGCTTAAATAACAAAACATAAACACCGTATTGTTATGTATAATTAGGATACAATTATTGTTATCAAATTTCCTGTGAGCGTGCTCCAAGGGTGCTAAGCCAGTTGTGGTCGTTGAAGCAGAAGCAAGCCTGCCGCTAGTGCCACCCGAGGAAGGGTGCTTCTGCAGTGCCACCTACAAATACAAAAAACTTGCATAAAACATTACAGCTTTTCTAATTGGTTTTCCACAAGCAAGTAACAATGAACATTTTTGTTCAACAGCCATATTTGGTTCCTACTTCTTACTGTTAATAACTGACAAAACTTGTTGGAAATGCTCTAAAATTGCTAATACAGTGCCACTTATAAAACCTAATATTACGGCTATCGTGATTGATATGTCATATTTCTTTATAACTTGTAATCAGCCGTGATTAATATATTTGCTCACTAACACCTGTAGTCCAACATACTGGATGTTCACCATTTTAAGTTTTCTGGAAACACATTTTGAGTACTTTTTTCTATACTAGCCTATAGGCTGCGTATCACCTAAACTGTAAAGAATAATTAAATTATTTTTTTAATTATTTAATTATTTCTAAGAGATCCTAGAAATATAATTTGAAAAGAATTGCATTGCCATTACAATGAATCATGTTTAAGGACATGTACCGTAGGAGCAACACACAAAGATGTGGACTGGTATAAAAACTCTTAAACTTTATTTTTCAGCATTTACGACATGCAGTTAACAATTCATAAAATAATCTCAGAATGAGGAATGATTTGATGATGGTTGCATCCCCATGAAGAGAAATAGTAATATAGTATGAGAAATAGTATGAAAATTTGCTAATTATCTGAGGGATATATGATTTACATGAAATTAGTTGAATCCACTGACAGTTTGCAGAATTCATTTGTGATGAAACACACAAGTAAAACACACAAAATCTAATAATAATAAGAAAGTTATGCATCACTTGAAAATATTTATAAATGTAGCGAAAGGAATTGATAGCTAATTGGATAATGAGTGGAATGAAGCTGAATAGGAGACATATACAGTGAGTGTAGGCAATGTATATACTTAACAAACTAATTCTAGCTACACTACCATGCCAAGATTGAAGAACGTACATAGAGAAGCTTTATAGCTACATTCTGATGGTGTCTCTTTGGTTGGTCCTGATCTCTGAAGCGACTTCAGCATAGTCAGTCGTGGCATCAACAGAGAGCGCAGAGAAAGAGTCCTCAGGAGTCCTCGGTGTGGCACAGTTCAGCAGAGATCGTGCTGAACATCTCGCCATAGCATCATGTCTGCTTCTCCGGGGATTGCAGAGGAAGGATTATAAGACTGTGTGGACAGTTTTCAGTGGAAATTGCACCAAAGGTCCAGCCTTAGCCTCAGCTGAGTCAGTGTTTCCAGAGATCACGGGCAAGGCCTTTGTGACTCACTGCACACATTGCTGTCAGAAGGTCCAAAGTTCTCGTGCATCTATGTCTTGCAGCGGTGGAGATTTTGGTTGAGGCTGAGGTTGATGTGGAATCAGCCAGACTTGAAGTCGAAAACACAACACTGATGTTGATGATCAGAGATCCAATTGGATGGAAATTTAATGCCCAAATCACGGATTTTTATGAGTTTCTGGGTTTTATACTAATACGTGTGATGAGGTGGGTCAGTGTTCCTGCCTCTCTTTATTCAGAGTCGCTGATTGGTTGTTATTCAAAAGAAACAACCACTCAAAAGACTGCACATTGGAGCAAATTTTTGCAAGTTCATAAAAAAGCCTAGATCATGAACCTGCGGTGTTGTGCATTCACAGAACTCATTCCAAATTTCCAGGCATGATTTTACAATGCATATGACACCAAACCTGAATTAATTGTTAACTTCCTTTTGCTTTTGAGCAAAACAAAGGGATTACACATTCATGAGGCATGCAATAGTCACACAAACAACAGAGTTTTATTAAAAAGGAGGTTATGAATGTTCTGAGCAATTTTCTAATTTGACGTTTTTGAATGGAAAATGTTTTTGGTGATCTGACACCAGTGGTTTGGATAGCTTTTTGAATAGGTTTGGATAGTTCTTCCTGGAGAGTCTTATCTTTCCTGACTATGCCTCCCCTCTTGGAGCAGAGAGGCCTGGTGTCTTGGGTGTGTTGTCACCATCCTGGTTGTTGGTCTTGCAGATAACCTCAAGTGACCTTCAATGGGCGATTTATGACCATCCCAGGCAGGCAGAAAGTGGAGTTTATGTAAACAAGAAATGTCCATTCTAACCCCTTGTCAACCTTTCTTGGTATGGTTTATGGGTTGGACAAGAAAAGGTCATACTTTAGGGGTTATATCACTATATCATTGGCAAAGTCCCTATAGCTACCTATTTAACTTCTAAATAAATTAATTGAGGTTCAAAGCTTGACTCTTGTCTCTGTCCGCCATGTGGTATATAATTTCCTGTTATGTCATCATTATGTTACTATTCCAAGCACTGTTTAGAAAACTCTCCTACATTTATCTCAGACCACGACTGACTCCTGCGCTTGGCCCCCTGTCATCACTACTTGCAGCTATATTTAACAATGAAATCTAGTCTAGACTTAATCTGTGTCCTAAATGTTCAAATCCTAAAATCACACCATCAATCATTTGAAGGTCTCTTCAGTGGCCTGACTCCATATGTTTCTCTGATGGCTGAGCGTAAATTGTGGCTTTCTCAGCACATTCGTTTTTGTGCACACTCTGAAACTAGTAGCTGGTTTAAAGAGGATTATTGTGTCCTGGTTTGCAAGAGCACTGAGATAAGTCACAATAAGCTCTTATATCCAAAGCGAGTGGAGGAAACAGAGATGTACTCTTTAAGCATGTAAGATTTACATTACTGCCAACATCCGGTAAATAAACAGCTCCAAAACGGCCTGTTGTCAAAATGTCAGTACAGAAAGAAAGCAGAGGGTTGGGGCTAGAAGGTGGAGCAGTGTGCTGTGTCTTTTTTTGCGTGTGTGTGTGGTGGGTTTTTACATCTGATCCAGGGCCACAGGTGCATGCATGCTTATTATTATGATATATACACTGTCTGGATTATTCAGAATTGGACAGGACTGATTTTACATACAAAATAGGGTGCAGCAGAATCTCTCCGTGTAACCTGTCTCATTAAGATATGATACACACAAACACAGGGAAATGAGTTTCAGTCCTGTCCCCTGGGTTATGACGTGTGATATGTGTGGGCTGTAAAGGCTATTGATTTGAACTAGCGAGTACTGTGTTTCATGTCTATTGATTTTTACTGGTTGACGAGCAGTAGTGGCAGTTGAGAGCATCTTAAAACTGTCATTGCCTTCTTCTTGGCTGGACAATCCACAGCAAACTGCCTTCAAAATTAATTGTGCATTAATTGCAAGACCAATTTCTATCAAAATTGTAATAGCATAAAGCATAGAGCACTTAGACAATGCATGTTTGAATAAACAAGTCTGGAGCTTTCATTCGTGAACAAGAGAGACAAGTTCACTTCGCAGTGACTCCACCAAACTAAGAGTTTCTCAGAGGACAAGCTATAAATTATGCTGGGTTATATTTAGCTGCCTCCAAATGTTTGTTTGAAACAGCAAAGTGTGGCCTAGATAGTGCTGGGTAGGAAAATCGGCACAGGGAAACAAAACATTTTGAGGCAAGCTGGAAAAAAAAAAACCTCCCTCTCCGACAGACGTGGAGCAGAAAATGCATGGGTTAGAATTTTTTAAAGGAGTAAGCACTGTGAAATTTTTTGACACAGATTTCATTTTTAAAGTCATATAAACTGGTGTGACAGTGGGGGAAAATACCTAGGCTATAACAAGAGCTAATTGAAAAGATATAACAAACGTTGTATTCCCAAGGTGCCTGTCAGACAAAATTTGCAGTCATTTTTGCTTCCTGCTTTAAATGCTTAGCACTGCAAATAGGAAATAAAAAACATTGTCTTGCTATTTATCTAAATCTCTGTTCCAGAAATTTCACAACCACATGTGCATGCTCATACATTCACCATCTTTTTCAAGCTTCAGTGATGCTATGATCCCTCTCTCCTGTCATAAGCAGGTAAGGGTAATATATATATATATATATATATATATATATATATATATATATATATATATATATATATATATATATATATATTTATTTATTTATTTAAAAAAAACGATAGAAAAGGGAAGAGAAAGAAGGATTATGCATGGATACATGTATGTTTGTGCTCAGTCAATAATCTCTATGGCGGGTCTATGGGTTCGCCTTGCTTGCATCATCATACTGAGTGTGAACTTCCCACCTTAAGTAAGTGCTGTTTGGAGGCGTGTGTGTATATGTGTCTTCTCTGTGCCCCTTTCTCTGACTCCTGCGTGCTGAGTGGATGATGAATGCACACTCTCCCAGCCTCCATCTCCTCCATCTCCCAGGAGGTGAGAGCTAAAGGCTGATTCTTGATCAGAGGGCATCAATCTCACCCCACGCTCACAGACACCTCGCACTACCACTAGCCGTAATTACCTGCATGTTAACAACACCACCCTCCTCATTAGGGACATGGCTAATCCCATGACACGTCTTCCTTAATAAGAAAATATGCTCCGGAGCAGGCAGGCAGTCTCACTAGCTTAAATATGCTGTCCTAGCAACACGAATAAAACAATAACGAGCTCTGAGGACACCAAAAGAAAGGCGAAAATACTACTGAGTGACGGAATCCTCCTAATTATTCAGGATATTTTGGCCCAAAATGGCCTATAGATATTTTCATTCTGATACTGATACCCATACTTGAATTAAAGGCCTAATGAGTTTTAGTACATTTCGTCATACAGTTATGCTGGGTGATGTGGTGCCATTAAAGTTAACATATGGCCTAGCATATGGACAGGCCTCTCAGAATGATCAAACAAAATGTTTCCTAATTGAGCAAGACAGCAAGCGTTAGTTGTTGCATGATTGCTTCCAATTGCTCTTGGACCATTTCACTGAGAAATAGGGAGAGAGCAAGATGAGGCTTACAAGATGAGTGGCATCTTCAATGCAGTGTCTCTCTGATGCCCTGGTGGAATGGAAAAGCATTCAGGGACAGATATGTCTGTTTGTACATTACCACAGTAGACACGTGAGTTTGTGTGTGTGTGTGTGTGTGTGTGTGTGTGTGTGTGTGTGTGTGTGTGTGTGTGTGTGTGAACATGTGTGTGTGTGTGTGTCATCGGGTGATGGATGCCATCTCAGTTCTGTCAGGTTTACAAAGATCTGACAGCACACTGAGGCTGCCCTTTCAAGAAGCACTGGTGCAGTGGAGGTCGGGTGGAGAGCATTCATTTTGTCATCGAGAGACAATGCACAAACCACACAAACCAACCCCTTACAGTTATCGCCCAGCTTCCTAGTGACAGCAGGGACTTCAGCAAAGAAATCTTCATTTTCAGTTACGGAGTCTCAGGAAATTTCTCCAGGATCTATACTGAATTGTCTACAGTGTGGTGTCAACCTGGACCAAAGGTTCGGCCAATATGGTTGTCCTGGAATAAAAACAGACCTTTTGTTTAGTTTTTGGTGGAAACCATTTTGCACATTTGGTTACTGTGGTGTGTGTGAAGTTATGGGCAGGATGCAAATGCAGGTGATTGATTGTACAAAAATGCACAATAAGGCTTTGCAATGAAACGAGTAGTATGGTATAAACCGACTAACTAATTAGGGACTAAACACAGAACAGGTGTACACATTAGGGGAACAAACCAATGATAGCACAGGAGCTGAAACAGGATTAGAATGAACAGAAATCACAGGGAGGGCAAGAACAAGCACAAACAGCACTCATCACAATTGGAGGCAGAAAGGGGGAATTCATGACAGTATGTTTGTCTTATTTTTACTATTACTAACATAATGTTTATGAATGTAACAACCATAATTACCAAAAGATTCCTTATTATAAGTATTAAATAGAACAGAATTGAATTAAACAAGAACAAGAATCTAACGATTTGGCTAGGTTGCATGTAGCCATTAAGTCTTTTATACAAACAGTAGTATTAAGAAAAGACTCCTTACAGCCGAACTGACACAGTAATTATATTTATAATCAACCACAAATTGAATAATAGTATTAAATTGTATAATAATTTGTGAATGATAAGAAAAATGTGGCTTCCAAAGTGGTGAATACCCCAACAGTTGAAGCAGAATACATACAGTAAGCATAGCTCTATTTAAATGTAGCAATAGTTAAATAAGTAAATATAATATAATATAATAATATAAAACATTTTATAAAACAGTATAGTAAAATCATGCTAGTGTTATGGTTTAGAGTTTGATAGCCATACTTGCCACAGTACAGTAAAATTACACTTACATACTTGAGTTTGTGAGTTTACTGGTGACATGCATGAACATGAATTCTTTTCTATAGGCATTATTACCTTTTAAACATTTAACTGTGCCTTCTCCTGCAGTAGTAATATACTCTTGCGTCATTTGTGTGCACAAACTGGTGGTTAAATGATGCTATATAAAACACTGTAGACGATTGGGCTGACCTAAACAAAGTTCTGTTTGTTCAGAATGCACTGGGAACTCTGACCATCCATCCGTCCATTTTCCATACTGCTTATCCTACGCAGGGCCGTGGGGGAACCTGGAGCCTACCCCAGGGGACTCGGGGCACAAGGCAGGGGACACCCTGGATGGGGTGCCAATCCATCGCAGGTCACAATCGTGCACACACACACACACACCCCCCTTCACACACTATGGACAGTTTAGAGATGATAATTATCCTACAATGCATGTCTTTGGATGGGGGAGGAAACCGGAGTACCCAGAGGAAACCCCAGAAGCACGGGGAGAACATGCGAACTCTGATGCAAGACCCTGATGCTGAATGTGGTGTAAGAGCTAGATACTGATGTTGGTGCTAGGCCCTTATACTGATTCCAGTAAAAGAGCTTTAGTGATGTTGGTGCAAGAACCTGAAACTGATGCTGGCGCAAGAATCTCGTAGTGATGCTGATCCAAGGTACTGATAGATGCTGATGTAAGACTGTTACTCTGATGCTCCAAGAGCCTCATAGGGATGCTAGTGCAGGCTTGTGATAACAATACTGGTGCAAGATTCAGACAGTGCTGTTGGTGCAACACCCTGATACTGAAGCTGGTGCAAGAACTAGACAGTGATGTTGGTCCAAGGTCCTGATACTGATTCTAGTGAAAATCTTTAATAATGCTGCAGAAAGAACTACATAATGATGTTGGGGCGAGATCCTGATATCGATTCTGGTGCAAGACCTGAATAGTCATTCTGGCGCAAGACCTGCATAGTGAGACTGAGCAAGATCCTTATACGAATGCTGGAGCAAGAACCTCATAGTGAGGCTTGTTCAAGCATGTCTGATGTCTCTCACTGCATTTATTCATCTTGCCAAAACAACATAACCTTGCATCCTGGTTACCTTACCTGCAAACTGGATATTTAACCAATACTGGTCTTTACAATACTGTCATTAATGCTTTATGTTTTCTTTTTTGTTTTTTTCAGGGTAAATCTGGGCTTATATCACTGAGGAAGAGACAGGAGTCAGAGCTAGAGGTAGCAGAGCTGAAGATGTTGAGGTTCTCTTTGGGAGTGACGAGGTTGGACAGGATTAGGAACGAGTACATCAGAGGGACAGCTCATGTTGGACATTTGGGGGACAAAGTTAGGGAGGCCAGATTAAGATGGTTTGGAAATGTTCAGAGGAGGGAGAGTGAGTATATTGGTAGGAGAATGTTGGACATGGAGCTGCCAGGTAGGAGGCGAAGAGGTAGGCCAAAGAGGAGGTACTGTATATGGAGGTAATAAATGAGGATATGAAGCTAGTGGGTGCAAGTGTTGAAGATGCAGAAGATAGGGATAGGTGGAGTGATGATTCGATGCATCGACCCCTGAAGGGAAAAGCCGAAAGAAGAAGAAGAAGAAATCTGAGCTTATATCTTTATATAATAATGGCTGAGATAAAAATAAAAGATCTGGAAAACTACACAGCAGGAGCAATCAAGTAGGTTTAGCTTATTCTCTAAAACATTGATATACATCTTCATGCTGACACTTATATCTCTCTGCTTAAGTCCATAACTACTGTATAATTTTTGTTTACAGGCACCATTACATTGCAACTGGTATCGGGTAATAATAATCATAATTGCATGGTCAATATTATTTCTTCTCTCTCTACAACATCCAAGTGAGAGTAAAAGAAGCTACAGCAAAGATTTCTATGTCTCAGGCATAAAGGACAGCAGAAAGTGAATGGATTAGCACAACATTATTCAGCCTGTCACATGGCTGGCATTTAGCTATGGCTCTGGCTAATGACATAAAGTGTTGTGGTAGCAGCAAGGCCATAAATCACCATGTCCTCATGAGTAAAGGGACGTGTGCCAGGCCCGGTCTCAGCCCTCCGCTCTATTAAAGAAGATCAGTTTTCCACTCCCAACTCATATTAGCTTGATGTCTAGTAATAAGACACAAAAGCATGGAAACATCAATTTACTGTTCGGGTTCACATAATATTTGTTATGCTCTTATGAAAAGAAATTACAGTAGGGATGGATATATAGCACAGCATCATGTAAATCCATGTTTAGAGAGAAAGAAATCTGCCAGGAGCTCAATGCATAACATGAAAATATTTTATTACAGAATTGAAATGCAACATGAACCAATCCCAATAAATAAACCGACGCACACTGGTGCAAAATCTGCCTTATCTATCCTTATCTGGGTGACGCTTACATTCCTAAAGTGCAAATTCGGTCCAGGCTTCAGAGCACCAGCTCTTGGCTTCCACTCAGACCAGCCATCACAGCAACGCGAGGGCCAAACGGAGTGTGAAAGGAAGGAGGGAGGAGAAGCAGAGGAATAGAGCTTGTCTGTCAGAGACGATATGGTTAGTTAGCCAGTGTCTGTACAAACATGGAGTTAAAGCATGCTTCATGGCCAGGACATGATGGCAAGATAGGCCTCCACGGAGCTGAGGCAGAGATGGATGGATCTGTTTCTACTGGAGGTCCGTGATTCTGTATCCTAGTCAAGACACTGCCAACATCACCATTCCCATCAGCACGGCACAGCAGAGCCAGAAACTCTCTCCAGTGATTTATTTGGGTTATTTTTGAGCAGAATGTTTGCAATCTAGAAGCAAGTGTTGGGAGAAAATATATAGGATGCATCCATCAAAAAGTTCGAAAACGTATTATGGTTTTGTCACGCTCGTAGCACTTGAGACATTATTCTATATAACTTCTACATTCAGGTTGAGTGAAAAATTTAATCTGCTAAATGTATAAGCACTGTTTGGGGGGAAATATTTAAAGAGCATTTGGCAGAGTTGCAGTAAGCATGCAGTAATAAGATAATGAGACTGCGGGTAATGCTGTTTCATAATGTCACCACAACAAAACAATATAGCACAGATCAGATGTCTGCACAGCGTCACTCCTCACTGTCATTGCCGTGGTCCCTCAGCTTGACAGATTAAGAAATAAACATTTAGCAAAGCCCTGTTGTTTATAACTCAGCTAGCAGACAGGAAAAAAAATCCCGTAATCTCGTATGTGACACTTCTTATACCATTGGTCAAAAAGGAAGAGAGAGAGAGAGAGAGAGAGAGAGAGAGAGAGAGAGAAAGCACATAGGCTGTTCTACCAGCCTAGCTCTCAAACAGCATTAATGGCCCATCTTTCTCTTTTATTGTTTTCCAGGAAACTCCTCAGGGGCGTTTTTGCACCCTGCATCAGCAGACATTCCTCAGTCTGTGCGCCACCCCAAAACAATAACTCACACAAATTAGCATATCAAGAGAACACAAGAGAGCCAAGAAATTTAGGTCATGTTTCATGGGAATTCACAATTTTGCCAGTCTGTAAGTTATAATACTAGCTGGCTCTCAGAACCCAGGTTAAACACGAAGCCCTTCCATTTTTTTGAATGAAGCACATAAAAGGCATGCTAATAATTTTGAAAAGCCTCATAATGGCTGCATGATTACATCAAAACCTTTCAGAGTTGGGTGAAATGAGCATGTGGGTCAGGTTCTAAGTCTACATTATCCACCATCTCCGTAGGTTAATTCCTTATCGGCTTGAGCACAGGTCACGCTGACTCATGGCAGATGATGCTGTCTATTTTTGTCTTCAGAGTGAGTCAACGTGATCATTTTCCGTCCTCGTCAGGTGAAAGCGCTCGTCACATGCAGTTCAAACTGCCGTAAAAAGGTTTCATTTGTGTAGCTCGTTAGCATTCGCTTTAGGTGATAGAAAGAGAGAGAATAGCAATATTTTTACCTCCGACTTGCCTTCCTGCTCTGATTGACAGGTGGAGTTATGTTGCCCTGTGTCTGACCCTGGCTTATATTTCGGCATGGAACTCTCTGCCGCTTTAATAATCTGAATCATTTGGCCTGGAGGAACAGAAGTGATTTTTGTGAGAGGCTGCTATATTAAGTTACATTCCTATTTTGTACTTTTTTCTACCAAACTTTTTTTTTTTTTTTAAAGTATTGTTGGGTATGTAATTATCCCCTGACCAGCGCAGCACAAAGAGTAACTGAAGTGTCTTTTGTCTTGAATTAAGAGGCTAATTATAAGCTGAACAAGCATATTAAATGATACGGGTCACTAGGAAAGGCCAGTCCATGTAATTACAGCAGGCAAAATATGTGGAAGGAGAGGGGTTTATTTTCTTTCCATAAACCCACCCTCCATCTCACCCAAGCTGTGTCCTTCATTTTTGGATTTCTCTTGCCTGGGAGAAACATATGTTGCAATGAGTGAAGCTTTAATTTTTCACATGTCCTAGTTCCTCATGGTCCCTGGGGATGACCAGCTCACTGAACACAGGCAGAGCTTAGGATCAGTGTTGTCCAAAAGTGCTAAAAGACAGGAGATGAATAAATGATGTATCGTGTGATGCTGATCCTCTCGCTGCAGCACATCAACTGTATGTTCGGCAATCATTCCTATTGTTGCTCCGCATCTCTGCATTAGCTGTTCATTCTTAATCTTCTGTCTCACTAAATCATTCATCATTCTGTCTCTCTCCCCACTGCCTCCATCTCTCTCTCTCTCTCACCAGCTTAATTAAGTGAGTAATTCTGCTTGCATTTCCTCTGGGTTTTAAAAGCAGGATGGGAAATTGACTCTGGCCCCTTATTTCAAGAGATTTGGCGAGAAAACAAAAACATCAATAAAAGCTTCCAGCAATTCTGTGTGAAGCTCTTTTACATCCCACAAACAAGCAAAGGTTTGCATCCTGCAATGGCCCAAGAATATTCACAAGCATGGTTTTGAAGGCTTTGCATAACTACAAGTAATTTTGTTATGTAATAGTCTATAGTTTTTTCACAGCATTACACATAAGGGTAGCACATTACTTAAGGGCACTGTTCATAGGTCCACATAACACCTACAGAAGCCCTACTGAGTTGTGCGTGGGCTTTATTGTCATTCCTCCATATAACGTATAAAACGGAACAAAATGATGTTTCTTCAGGACAGTGGTGTAACACATAACAATACAACAGCACAGCATGCAGGACTACATAATGTGCACATACATGACCCTGTGACATGAGTGCACAGTATACCATAAATACATAAGGAAGTGCATGATATATAGAACAACAGAAGAGGATTGGATGCAAGAAACCAGTCCAAACAATTGCCTGTAAACTGGAGAATCCACACTATCATGTGTTTAATAAAAAGTGTCTCATAGCAGCACAATAGCACTGACTCTTAGGGCCGTATTCAGAAGTCAGAGTCAACATAAAAGAAACGCACTTTAAGAATAAAAAATAAAAATGACCAATGCCATTATATATGAATGGGAAGATGCCGTACATGTATGCATGTTACACACCAATAACATACAGTACATTCTAGCATGACATATCGCAGTTACTTCAAACTGTCAGACATTTGTTCTGGACTTAATACTTTTCCTCGCTCAAGCTGATATGAAGCAAGAAAAAATGGAGGGCCAGAATTGCACATAACTAATTTCAGGATTTAAACCCTCACTCTGGTATTACGATATAATAATGCTGTAATTTAAAAGTGAAGCTGTGCAGTGATGATCATTCTAGGATGACTGTTTTGGAAGGGTCTTGAATCCTCCAGGTGGGTTTTAAGTATCCTGACTGCCTCAGGGAAGAAGCTGTTGCAGAGTCTGGTGGTCCTGGCATGGATGCCCTGGTACCTTCTGCCACTGGAGTAGTGATGCCTCAGTGGTTAAAGCTACTGATTGGAAGGTTGTGATCAAATCCCAGCACTGCCAAGCTGCCATGTTGCGTCCTTGAGCTAGACTGAACTGCTCGGTTGTGTCCTGTCTCAGCTGTAAATCACCTAAAAGCATCAGCTAAATGCAAATGCAAATGTTCTGCCAGATGGAAGGCAGGTGAAGAATCCATGAGAGGAGTGAGAGGGGTCATCCATAATGCTGGTGGCCTTGCAGATGCAGCATTTGTGGTGAGAGATGTCAAAGGTAGGTAAAGAGACCCTGATGATCTTCTCAGCTGTTCTCCCATTCCGCCGTAGGGTCTTGCGGTCTGAGACGGTGCAGATCCCAGACCAGACAGTGAGACAGCTGGTCTGGACACTCCCTGTAGAAAGTGGTGAGGGTTGAAGGAGGGGGAGGTTTGCTCTTTTCAGCCTCTGCAGGAAGTGAAGATACTGCTGGGATTTCTTGGCTAGACAGGTGTTAAGGGTCCAGATGATGTCTTCCGTGATGTGCACACCAAAGAGCTTTTGACTCCCGCTACAGTTGCATCATTTGTTTTTTAACTATAGTCAGAGAAAATCTGCAGAACTCTGTCATGATTTTCCATAAGTTTTCATAAAATGTTTATAAACAAGAAAATGAAGTGCACTTTACTTAAAGGTCTGAAGAATATACATACAGTCATGGCAGTGTCATGGATATTTGCCATAGATATCCATAAAATTGCTCAAAAAGTAAATGCATCTTACTTAAGGGCCAGAGAAAAATACTCATAACTCTGCCATAATAGTGTCACTTGCTATATACATTCATAAATAGCTTATGAGCAGACATACGAAACTCAGTTTTCTTGAAGCCAGAAAAAATATATATAACATTGTTGTTACTGTGCAATGATTGTGACCGTTAAAACCTTCACTTACAGGTTGTCCTGTTAATCTCAAGAACTGAGATCAGGAGACATTACAGAGCATCTTTTTCCTACATCTTGTCTTATGTCAACAAAAAGATATAGGAATAAGCTTTTTGATATGTTTATGTAGGTTTATATATTATATGATATTATTTGTGTAGTTGTCATGAAGGGCTTAATGTCGGCCCTAGAAATACAGTATTGTGTTACCAAAATATGTTCCAGGTTTACAATAAAACACAAAATTGTTTCACTGAAAACGATTTTTTTTTTTTTTTTGAGATTTTAATCTGGGTATTTTTTTTTTAACATTGTGGCCCTACTAGCAGCATTAAGCTCCCAGTAACATAGCCCTAAGGCTCACCAATGTACACATAGGTGTTATTATTATTATTATTAATAATATATTTTTTTTTAATTCAGCAAAAAGGCAGGCAAAGTAAAAAAGAAAGGCATAATCGGTAATCAGAAACATAACAATCGTGGAAGAGGAAACACTTTAATATACAGGTAAACAAAGCTTGGACTTAACAACAATAATGCACAAGGCGACACTACCAAGAAACTATCAGAGACTTTTGACAATTAATCAGAGACTAACACAAAACAGGTGAACACAATCAGGAAACAAACCAACGGCAGGACAGGGGTGAAGATAGGACTAGAACAGAAACCAAAACGTAAAAACATGGCCATAGTTGCCATGGGAACCCTTATGCAAAGAGGGAAACCATGACATTTATATGTTACTATTTTTGGTAGTGGTTCATATTCTCCGTGCTAATGACCGGAAAGCTGGCAGTTAACATTTCACATGCCTTTGAATAAAATTGTCTGCAAAATGAATAACTGATAATGTCATGAGCTATATTTGAATTATATATTTGAATATTTGGACAGGAGTGTTGGTAATCGGACATTGTGTGCTATGGCTGTTTTTTCTGGCTCAGGGTAAAAACAGCACAGACCCCCACTGATACTGTGAAGATCCGATTAGCGTGTTTGTGGGAGTGGGAATGTGTTTGTATGTTTGGTGTATGATAATAAATCATTACAGAATTATTTGCATGTCGTTGTTTTTTTTAATTAATTTACAATATAATGAACAGATATAACATCTATTCCAGTGTTTTGCAAACTTCTTGGAGAACCCTCCCCTGTACATCACATTTTACAAGCTAATAACACGCCAGTTTTTCCTGCTCCACCCAGGATAATACACCTGTGTTTGTTAATTAACTGATGTGTTGAGTCAGATGTGTTGGGAGCAATGAAAACATTAAAATGTGCACTACAAAGGGGACTCCAGGAGCAAAACTGGGGAAACGCTGACCTCCAGGAAGTCCTTATACAAGGAGAGAGAGAAAGTGACTTCCCTCCGTTTGCATCCCTGAAGCTATTAGGCGACTGAAGAGGCTGCTTTTGTGGTTCTGAAGGATGAAACACACTAGAGTGGATCTGTCTGAGCTGTGAAATGGTGTATGACAAGAACATGAACTTGTCTATTGCTGTTCTTTAATAATCCCACTAAACTAATCACGAGGAAATCTAACTTTTCATAACACAACACACTTTTTAACCATTTGAATCTACAGCATATTATTTTTATCTACTGCTATACATTTGAAGATTTCCCTTGTTTAACACAGGAAAACAGTCTCTACCACAAATGCGTTACTATTCGTATTATTGTTTTCAGCATAAACTCAGCTATAAATCTGATTACCTTTTTTGTTAATTATATGAACTTTGCCGACACCAGCAGACTGAAAGCAAAGACTTATTGTCTTTAGAAATTTACATCTAATTTTAATTACACCACAGCACTGCTGAATTCTGAATTCTAATTGTTCAATCGGTGCTGATTAGTTTTCTGTGACAGTAGTGCCAGCTGTTATTCAAATCACAGGTTTTTATTAACGTGCTTGCTTGTTCTAATACATTGTTCTTTCTACTAATGGTTAATTAACAGTTATTTGTATGGAGGACGCTCCACATAACCTAAATCTAATAATAAATGGATGAAAAAAAGTAACTAAACAAAGAACAATGTATAATCATTGATATGATGAAGCTTTTTGTAAGGAGATGTTTATTTAACATTTTTGGAAGTAGGCGAGGCTTTATTTGACGTTTTCCACCTTGGGAAAGTCTTCATGACGAAGAACATCTCAGCAATAAGCAGTATGATTTGTCTTATTATTAAAAATCGGAATAATAGCTGCCATAATATGAGTGATAACAGAGGCACGTTTCATGGACATTACACAACATTACATGTAAGTGTACTCTGTTAAAAGTATGATGTGTCATTCTTTAATAAATAAAGAAAAATGTAATTATGAACAAATCTTTGTGCTATAAGCAGAATAAAACACTTCAGAATGTGCTGCTTTTGGAAAATATTCATCTTAAGGGTGTTAACTGCATTAAACCACTCTGTCGTTGATTATTTCCCATGTTTTATTCCTTACCAAAGACCGTTTATTCCTTTCTGAAGAGCAGTTTTAAAATATTGATCGAGAGATGATTGAATAAACAGCCGTGAATAAGCGTCAAACAGCACATATGAAAAAAATGGTAACGCTTTATATGACAGTGCTCGCATGTCATTGTGATTAGCATAAGATTACGACATGCATGTCGCTACCCCTGGCAATAACCAGGACTGCTTATGGTTAATATCTTTTCTGTTACATTTTCATTTCTTTCTTGTATGTTTTAATGTCCTGGACTTAATACGTTCTCCACACATATGCCATGTTCCATCTCTGTCACATTCTTTCTTTCCATCTACTCTCATTCCCTCCATCTATTGCCTTTACATTTTGTTTCTTGCCTGTCTATTAGGGTGAGTTATGATATTTCTAGCCTGGTATCAAACAATTCACAGGGCTTGTTCTGCACTCGGAGCAGGAGTTTAGCTCGGAAAGGGCTCCCGTCGGCAAGGTGACAAATGACACCATCTGATTAATGACATTAATGTCTCCCTTGCCACATCACCTCAATCAGAAACACACACACACAAATGCTTACACAAATACACATGCAGCTGCAAAACTATGCCCCGTTCATTGGAAGAGCCTGAAAGGTTTTGCCTTAATGTAGCTCCTCTCTTCAGCATCTAGTATCACTCTATAGGTGGCACTTCAGTTGTATGAATTACTAATGTGTAGGAATTATCTATATGCTGTACCTCTCTTTTACGTAATGAAATACCTTGGCATAAATTATACATTAGATTTTAGGCTGCATTCTTTGCCGCTTTAAAATAGAAGGCATTCGTCTTTTGTCAGTGGATGGTAATAAAACAGAATGTATTAGATAGCGGGAAGGGGGGATGGGAAAGTTCGCAGGTGATAAGTGCTCGGCTTTGATGCTCGGAATAAAAGCCAACCCGCCATCAAGCCCTCTAAGTTATTCCTTCAATTGGGGTCTGTGAAGTCTGGCAGCTCCAATACCTCCTGATAGAGGATTTTTTTAAGAGAAGCCATAAAGCATTACATGCCTGCGATGTGAATTCCCAAGGACTCTCCCATAACTGCTCCCAGATATCATCTTTAGCAGGAATCTTGGCGGGATCTGCAGTGTTTGATTGCAGTAGTATTCTTAGTTGATTGAGTCAGTATCTGTGCCATCCACATACAGGCAGTATGAGTGGTCAGAGTGTAAATCTGTCTACTGCTATACATTTTCCTGATTTAACACCACAAACATACACAGCGCCATTTTCTTTTCTGCACAATCTCAGCTAAAATCTGATTAACATTTTTGTCAGTGATATGAACTGTGCGTCTGCCAGCAGTCAGAAACTAAAGCTACTCGCATACAGGCACTCGAGTGCTCGATGTGTGAATTTGTCTAATGCTATACATTTTCATTACATATTTATATATAATCAACATTTTACCACAACACTGTGCAATTCTCTAACCTGATTGGTCAAAAAGTGTTGACGAAGTAAGGAATAACACATGACAGACCTTGCTGTTAGACAAAAATAATGCACGCATAATGGGGGGAGTGATGCGGCACTACCCGCAGCGAAGTGCGTTATTTTTGTATAACAGCACAGTCTGGAGTGTGTTATTCTACATATACCACAGCAATTTGCCTATGATTGCGATGTTTAATTTATTAATGAACGAAACGGGGAAATGGAAAGCATAACCGAGACTGAGAGCACTTACAGCCAAGACTCCTTGCAAAAAAAATGTTAAATAAATGACTTCTTACAAAAAACTTCACCACATAAATAGTTATAATAATTACTTTGTTACACAACGGCACCTTTTTATTATTTTATTATTAATCTTAGATTATGTGGAGCACCCACTATAAAAGTCCCTGTGTATAAGCCATTACTATAGAAACAATAACATATTAGAATGAGCACATTAATATTAACATACTTATTACAACTGGAACTACCTGCGCTGTTAAACAAAATAACACACACCTTCTGACCAATCAGATTCAAGCATTCGGCTGCACCGAGGTCTAATTTTCTACAAAGCTGCTCTGACAATAGTGCCAGCTGCATCGTTTTCATAGTAATGACTCTTTCACAGGGACGTGTAATCTAAGTATAATAATCAAAGGATTAAAACCTTGTTTCTATTTAATAAGGAAAATTGTATAATTCATGTGGTGAAGCTTTCTCTAAGAAGACTATATGTATTTGTTTGCTTGTTTACTTCTTTACTTATTCAACATTTATGGAAGGGGGTGAGTTATTGTTTTTAGTATTCCGTCATGGGAAATTCTTCACGAGAGAGGACTTTGCAGTTTCTTGGTAACAAGCAGCATTTTTATGCCTCTACCACCTGAAACATTGCGTTTTCAGGTGGTCCATCTGTCCGAGATTCTCGTTAGCAGGATAACTTTTAACCAGCAAATGAAATGATTAGATTTTGGAATTGGTCCAAACAAGAACAAGGTCACAGCAAGGTCAAATGTCTGAAAGAACTACACTTTTTGATAGTGGAGGCATCCTTGTCAATGCTGTTGTTTTTGTCGTATTAATTTCAGGAGAACACAACTTCAATAAATTTTGCTGTTGTTGTTTGTTTTTTTTTATTGGTCTTTAACATGACAAGCTGCATTTTTGTCTTATTTACTTGAAGAGAGAGAAAAAAAGAGAGACTGATGTGGAAACAACTGTTTATAACTGCTACAACATAAGAGACAACAGGAACGTGTCAAGTAAAGATAGCTGAGACAAATGCAGTTGCAGGCAAGGCAGCGTTTAATAAAGTGCATGCAAACAATCCAAAACAAAGAGCAATAATCAAAAAGCAGGAACAGGCAGAGGTCAGGCAATCAGCAAACAGGATGTCGGAGAGTGGGCAAAGAGGCCCCGAACAAAGAACAAAGTTAAGGTCAAAACCAGTAAAGATCATACAGAGAATAAACAGGCTTGGTAACGTCTCACACACACACACAGAGGAATGGTGCGTATACTTCGCAAAGTTCTACTGAATGAGAGCCTCTTATATATGGTGGCTGTGTGTGTGTGTGTATGTGTAAAATTGCATGCAGGTGTGCTCAATCAAAAGTCTGGTGACTGAGAGCAAGGCAGTGTGTGTGTGTTATGGGAAATGGAGTCCAGGGCGGCCATGTTTGGAGGCCACGGTGTATGTTGGGAACTGGAGTCACTTGACTATGTTGACCTGACAGAACTAATTTGTGTCACAGTTGTTCCATAACATTAACTGTATCTATAAAAGCTTAAAAAGGGCAGTATGTCATTCAGTAATTGCAACTGTTGGCAAACTGCTGTGGTATAAGAGGAATAGCACACTTTGCGTCATGCTGTTGTAGGTAAATAATTTACTTCAGCATGCGAATATATCCCACCACCCCAGCATGGTATTTTTCTACAACAGCATGCGTTATTTCTTACATACAGTAAAGTAATAGAGGATTTATTTGACTGGTGGCTCAGAGAACTTTTCCAGAGTATGAACAAATAATATTGTGTTCAATCATGAGTTAGATTAACAAATTATCTGTCAAAATGACGTTGATAAAACTCTATGGGTAGTTTTATACATTTCCATTTCCACTAGACACATTCATCTTTTGAATGACCACGATCTAAAACACTTAGATTATAAAACAAGATGTGGCTCAGAAAATGATTGTTTTATATTCCTTTCTTTGTTTCTGTGGAATGCCCGAACAGTCTGAAATGTCTGTGACAAATGAGGGACATTGAGAGCCTGAATCTCGCCGTTAGATCAGCACTATTCATCCATAGACACATCTGTGAAGTCCACTTAAAATAATTGCATACATCATGATTCAGAACGACGTTAACTGCAAAATCTAACTATATTTGTGCATGGCAAGGCCTGAAGTGTTGCTCATTACTGACAATAGATGTCAGAATGAAGAAAATGCTATGAATTAAATTGTGAAGGAGCGTTATAAAGGAGGAGTACTTGGATAGGCATAAGACTTCTTCCTGTCAAACTACATGTGTTAAAGACTTTGCCTTAATAGGTTTGACCTTCAGCTCAGTAATGATATGCAAGATGCATGGTGTGTGCTGTATGTACACAGCTCTACTGTCACACTTGCCCAATTACAGTCATTTTCTCAGACATATCGTGTGCTTAGGTGAAGGGCAAAGCAAACACAAAGCACCTGGACAGGAAGGATCAAAGCCAATCAACAGAATACTAATCAGCTGTACAAGTGTTCTTCTCAGCCTCGCCCTACGCACACACACAAACACGTTTGTTTTTGTGACATTTCAGGACATACGATGGTATGATCAGAATGGACAGATCAAACATCTAATTGTCTGGCAAAATGTTTTTCTCAGAAAAGCCAGCAAAAAGCCAGCAATATGTGAGGGATATATATATATATATATATATATATATATATATATATACACATGTCCTTCACACACTGCTGGCTTTTCTGAGAAAAACATGAACATTATTTAGATTCATATTAATATTTTATTATTTGGAGCCATAGATCTTTCTCTTCCTGAATTTGCCACTGATTGAAAACAGGTCTTGATCACGTTGGACCTTGAAATATAATAACTTTGATAATGTGGGTTGTGATTTCCACCACTGTAACCAAATACTATACTTTGAGAACAAATGGTATATTGTACATGAAATACTCTTACCTTTAACTGTGATCAAAACGTCCTCTTCTTCTCACTAATGTTTGTGCTAGATGATACTTAAATTCCAGTTTGGCTATTTTGATTTGTTTGTTTGTTTGTTTGTTTGTTTGTTTCATTCTATTCTGGCACCCCTCCACTGTGCTGCATTCCTCGTGCCACGTCCCTACGCCACTGGCCCTGAGAATGGGAATTTACAGATATAGTCACAGATATAGTCACACACACATATGGGCTTGTTTTTGCCTGGCAGAAATTTTGCTTGCACATAATAGGTTGCTATTTCTCTAATATTTGGAACGATTTTTTTTTCTTCTCTCCGCCTAAGTTCCTTAGTTAAATTTACATGTTGACTTGTTAGCTTGCCAATCTTGTCGAGCTTGTACTAGTGTCACAGCTGATTAAACTCATCAGTGAACAATAATGCTTGTCTTATTGTCTGCTTGTTAGAGAATAAAAAATGTCAGCTTGTTAGTGAATAATAAAAACTTGTCAGCTTGTCAGAGAATAAATAACAATCATAGTGTAACTTATCAAAACAAGTGTTTTTTTGTTACTGTTGTTTCTCATGTACTTGTTGTTCCATGGTCTATGGCTGCAGTTGATGGAGTCAGCTTTCTCACCAGTACCCTAATCTGGATGTTTACCTTGTACTACTGTCTAAACTGTCTCTGCCTGAGTTAACTGCTATGTAGGAGTTTCTCATATTTTTGCAGATAATAAATTATTTAGTTAATTTGTCCCTAGTGGCCAGATGCTCCATTTTAGGGGAGCATAATTATTGCATTAGTTGACTATCCATAACAAGGTATCATGTGTTGAGGTATATTTTTAATATTCGCATTTGCATTTAATGTCAGCTGGAATAAACATAATCAGGCAAACAGACTCTATTAGATATCTACATGCTCTTCTTTCAAATCCTACAGACATCTTCATTTAGATCAGTAGATATGAGTGAGGCAGATCAATATAAGATATTTTGATCTCATTGACCTACTATGGATTTTTTTTTTTTTAAATAATTCAATGGATGCATTTTCCACATTAACCCTGACAAGGGAAGCAAAGTCAAGAAAAACATTAACAAGAAGCAGTCTGCTGTGAAGCCAAAAGTTCTCTCTTATTGCAAATTTGGCAGACGTGGATGGAGAGGAAAGTAATCTTAGTAGCATAAGCTAAAAGTATGCACTGGGATGCAGTAAAAAAGTCATGGAAGTGGGCGTCAGATAAGCAGTTCACGAGAGAAAGAAAGTCCATGTTAATGAACATGTTGCAAGCATATTGGAAATGGTGGATTGCTCATGCATGCCTCGTATACCGCGCTCATTCTTTCAGCTTTCATTAAATTTCTTTATCCTAGTCAAATTACAAATTTGTATTCTGGGAAACTGAAGCAAATAAGTTCGTTAGTAAATATCACAGGTGGCTACATACACTGCAGGACCAGACAGGATTAGTGAGAATTCTGGGAGGAACTGGTTTTGTTTTGGTTCGTTTTCTTCACCCTGTTTATATTGATTTGTTTTTCACCAGTTATCCTTATTTCTGGTGTCTAATTAATTTTTATAGCTACATTTCTGTTTTTGTGTTTAGATTCATCGTGTGCTCTCTCTTTTTTTGTCTTGAAGTTTAGTCTGGTTTTGTCCTTTGTCTCAGCGTATTACATTTGTTAAACACTAACACAATAGTGTTGCCTGTTTTTTCCCTTATGATGTTTAAAAAAAAACAACCTTAGTTATCAGATATTTTATTGTTATATTTAGGATGTTTTATTTTAATATGTGTTTTTTTTTTCCTTAGGCATTGTTTACAATGTATTATTCGAAGTCAGTACAAGCATGTAGTGCTGTTACAAATCTAAATAGTAAATCTTTCTTTTCTCAAATCTTCTGTCTTTGCGTATTTCTTTCAAATAATGTTCACAGAATGACAGTTAAGACTTTAAACTGTATATTAATAAATATAAAATTATATATTAATACTATTAATATGATATATTAATTTATATGTAACTTCTGTCTGTAACTTCTATCTGTAATTATCTCTAACTTAGAGGTTTTTGCTTTTATTATGTTAATAAAAATAAAATGACAATTAAAAAACATTATTAAAAATGCAAATGACTGCAAAATAAACTGTGGATCGAGATGTAATAGTGAACTTATAATGCCAACATTGGCAATAGTAGATGTCAATAGTCTTTGCGAGAGGCAAGCCTGTGATCAGTCAATCAGTCAAGTCAGAGATCGCAGAAGGAAGTCTAATGGCATACAGTCCTGTAGAGATTGGCAAAGGATCCAGATGTTTTGCACATATCTTCATCTCGCACCATAGTATTTGACAGATAAACAAAGATCAGCTAGAGTTAGAGTCAAAACCTTGACTCTGAAGCTAATGATCAATGATCCACGTATTGTGGATGGAAATCCAATGAACAGTTTAAAAATGTGTGTGAGCTGCTCAGAATTTACACTGCTGAGTGATAAGAAGTGTCAGTTTCTCTGCCTTTACCTGTTTGGAAGTCACTGAGTGGCCAGTTTCACACATGGGTTGTTCTGGGTTGCATTTCCACTTCACTCGACCTCCTGTAATTACTCCTTTAAGGCTACCTGAAGTATATTAATAAGATATGCAGATCTTGCACTCTAAAAATCCCATAGGTATATTGTTTTTGTTCTTTGCATTATATTTTCTAAGTTGGTCCAACTCTCCATAAAACAAAAAGGCATTGCAAATAAATCTTTTAATAGTGTTAAGAGGGTTTTCTTTATTAATGAACACAAGAAACAGACTGACTGATTCCAACTGCACTTAGGCATCTCACTTGGGCCATAGCCTGAATGCAAATAAAATTCGCCTGGCAAAAAAAGCCAGTGTACGTGAATTGAAATACAAAAAAAAAAAGGAATTCAATTCCAGTACCAGGAACTTTTTAACACTAATCTATCCTTGTAAGTGTGAATCTATCAAGAATAAGGGGTGAGGGATGATGAGGCAAGACACAGATGCATAAACTCATCATGTTCTTCATTAGGGTGAATCAATCAATCATAATCATAGTCCAGAGCATGGGTTAATAGAGAAGAATGCAGCAATAAACAGCAATGAACCTCCCTCGGTAAGGGGCAAAATCAGGAAATAGGGAACAGGAAACAAGATTCAGAAATGCATGATATTCTCAGCAAGACTTTGCAATGAGTTATAGACACACCAGAGCATAAATAGACAAACTAATCAAGAGCTAGCAGGCGAATACAATTGGGAAAAAGAAACCAATGACAAAAGGCAGGACCAAAACCATAACAACAGCACACGGAGAACTAAATAAGCACAAGCATCACTCACAGTGTTAGGAGGAATTTGTGACTGCTTGCTTCTTTGTAGAAAAAAATGGAGGAATTTTATTATTAAGTACTGATTACACGTGACTATTGGTCACTCTGGATAATCTACGGCCAGCTGCGTGCCTTCCACAGCTGTGATGCCTTGTTCAAATTTCTGCCCATCAACTTTCAGTGGCACTATGGGCACCTGCCATGGTGACTATGGATAAAGGGGAATCAGGGTTCGGTTCCAGAAAGAGATTCTGAGAAATGGCTACCACATCCAAGGCAGGCAGCAAGCTACAGTATGTGCAATCTCTCTTTGTCCTGTGATATTAATTTTTGACTGCCTAGTATTACCCTCACTGGGTCCTGTGGGACCCCATGCATACCATGATGGGGTGATGATTACATCCTGCACCTGACAGCAAATATGAAGTGTTGCTAAGCTCCAATTACATATAAATAGCACAGTACATGAGATAATGCTGTCAGTGGCCACTGTGGAATTGAAGGGAAATGTCTTTTGGGTGTTATTGTATTCTACAAAATTGCCTTGTGAAAAAGCAGTTTTGTTCTGGCATTTGGATTCCATGGAGTGATTGAAGGACCTTCAGCGTGCCCTTTGACAACTTTGATAGCAAGCACATGAAAAGCATGTCTCTAATAAAGTCGCAACAACACTTTTGGCAGTCCCTGCTAACCACAAGGGTAAACCTGACGGCTTTAACATGGAGGAACCACAGAAGATCTTCAGTGAACCGGATCTTAGTGTTGCAGTTGGCTTGAAAATCAAAGGCCTCTGTCAGACAAAGGGGCGGCGGCACCTTTGGCAACCCCTGATGATCACAAGGCTGAAAACTGTAGGGGGTTTACTTCTAAAGGGTGCTGCAGTGCTGAATCCCAACATTACAATTTCTTATTCCCACTTCATCGCTAGGCAATTACAATATTTATAAGAGCGGGCTAAAAAAGCATTAACTCCATCTCTTTATTGCCTTCTTTTCTTAAGAGGTTTATTTTAATGAAAGTGCTAGAATACTTATGCAATACAATGACATGAATAAATATGAGGTGTCAGGGTTTGTTTAAAGATGTCCACAGAAGTTGAGATTATTGCTCTTTGGAACAAACACTGGCCTTTGCAAGAAATTAGCAAAACGCAGAAAAGTGTCTAAGATGGTTATCAGGGATGTGTGTACTACCACGTTATCTTATTCTGGGACACATGTCCAACAGTGCATTACAACTCACTCTCGCCTTAAAGTATTAATCACAATTACCTCAGCATGCCTCAACTGGTGTCTGAGGGTGGCCAGAGCATCTCAAACTGCCATGTTAGCAAACTCTGGTACGTAGGGAAATCTTTTAAAGTGCTAAGAAAAGGTCTAGCAACTACGAATCTTAACTTGCAAACAAATGATTGCTCATACAGTGGTTAGGAGAAGTGATTTCTCCATGATATTATGATATCATAAGGCAAGACACTACAGGTAGAAACATCAATTTTGGTAATGTCAGTATGTTTTTACATCAATACTCTCTTCATCTGTAGCAATAAAAATATGAAAAATCAACAGGAAAATGTTTATTTTGCTGTTTTTTACACTCACCATCACTGCATTACCTTAAACTTTGAAGCAACTTTGAAGAAGGCCTTAGCTCCTCCCACTTTACAATAATGTTATGTTATACAGTATATTGCTGAAAACTGTTTCATGCTCTATATGTCAGCGTATGTGTCATTATGATAAACATGTCGAATTCCTTTATAAACCTTATAAACCCAGATATAAGCCCAACTAGAAACACATAAACCACATTCTATTTTTAAAACTGGATTTCTCAAAATCTTTTTTTTTTCTATATTCAGAACCAAAAATCTCTGTTTCTAGATGACCTGCATTCATGAAAATTGACAGGTTCAATCCTATCACTAATTAAAAGACTACTACAGAGGAATTTCCCAAAATGTTGATTATCGTTGTATTTACATTAGACTTTATACAGAATTTTTTTTTCCTTGATTAAACAATATAGATTTAAATAGACTTTCAAAAGAAATGATTTTCTACCGAACTTTTTTCTTTATTTGAATTCTAACAATATGAAAAAAAAGTAGACTTTTTTGGTTTTATTAAGTATGCAAGTTTAAATAAATGAAGCCTAATTTGCATTTTTGTTACAATCCAAAAAATACTTGCAAGAATATCAGCAATCAGCTGATATAGCATTAAAACCACCTGCCTAATATTGTGTACAGCCCTGACTCATGGACATGGACTCCACAAGACCTCTGAAGGTGTGCTGTGGCATTTGGCACCAAGACGTTAGCGGCAGACCCTTTAAATCCTGTAAGATGCGAAGTGGGACCTCGCAAAAGAAAACGTGATTCATCAGACCAGCCTACCTTCTTCCATTGGTCTAATTCCGATGCTTACGTGCCCGTTGTAGGGGCTTTTGGAGGTGAACAGGGGTCAGCATGGGCACTCTGACCGGTCTGCGGCTACGTAGCCCCATACACACCAAGCTGTGATGGACTGTGTGATCTGACACCTTTCTATCATAGCCAGCATTATATTTTACAGCGATTTGTGTCTTGCCTTAAAATAAGTATAATGATATGCAAAATTGGAGTGATGTCACCTGCAACGACCCACTTACCTTCACTGGTGTGAAATCAGATTGCTGTAAGGTCTCAATAAGCAGGAAAAAAAAACATTGCCAATTACATGGAATGAGTCAACAGCCTCTGCAGTCATGAAACCATGGATGAAGTAACATCAAAGTGTTGGCTGAAGCGCATGTGCTCTGCATGTTGTCATAACGAATTGATAATTCATGGTGCCTACTTTGTATCACACTGATGAGCTTGAAGTTCACGAGTGGGATACCGAGGCAAGGCTGTGCATGCCTCTCACTCATTCTTTTGCCTCTGCTCTGGCTTGCACTTTGGAAGGCTTAATTATCCGCCCACTCTAGTCACAACGAGTTAGCACCAAAGAACACAGATAGTTACATATGCTGTCATTTGGTCAGCGTGACTTTTGAGCTTGGAAGTTGTTTCCAAAGAAAATGGTTCATTTCTTTTCTGGAAGAGTTTGTTATTTTATGTGCATTATATTGCCAGTGCCAATCTAACCTCCAAACATAGTTATTATCTTTGATGTAGACTCCAGAAGGTTTGATTTAAGATCAAAAAATGGATATTACACAGAATTACAGAATTACAGAATGTCGTCTTGTTTATGGGTTTCTCAGCATATGAATTTAATCATTTTGGAAGAACAGTGCTTTTTTTATGCTCGTTCTCTGAAGTCAGAAATCCGTCACTATAACCAAAGTTGGTTGTACAAAGATAATAATATCGATAGGATGTAAGTTCAATGGCGTTATTTAGGCCAAATATCATCTTTCATACTTCTTTAATTTAATAAATTTCATGCTAACAATAATGATTTAGTTACATGGTCTTTGAACTTCTGAGACTCTATGAATGTAGTCAAATCACATTGCTGCACAAAGCACATACAGCACAACTTTGTATGCGATTTAGCCTTAGTTGAACTAATTAAATGATTACACTGCGGCTTTTCACAATAGTAAAACAATCCATTTGCGTTCTCAGGCCCTGAAGACAGCCTCTGCTCTTGTCATTCTGTTTTTATTTGGTTCGTTGAGTGATTTTATGTAGAGGAGCTGACTGCAGTGACAGGTGGAGGAAATGGATCTCTTTGTTATGTGTGGGTAAGCCTGAGTTTCTGATTGATTTTCTGTATCGATGTCAAAACTCCATCTTATCTATCATGCCAGCCGTGTGATTGTCAGCTTTATACCACAGCACTGTTAAATTCTCAAATCTGATTGGTTGGAAGGTGTTAGTGAATTTTCCATAACAACAGTTCCGACAGTAGCGCTAACTGTAATTCAAGCTACAGGTTTATATGAAAGCACTCATTTTAATATGTTATCATTTTTATGGTAACATAACAAATTGCATTTTTTAAATAACTTCATGAGAAAGCGAGGGGAGCCTGTCATTGATTATTTTCCTAAAAGAGTACACCCGCAAGTGGTTATTCTGTATTTAATTCAGGCCTAAGTGGCCATCACTCCAAACCATGATGGAGCATAATAATCATCAAGGGAAAATAAACAAAGAAAATGTGAAAAGAATTGAAAAGAACATGCTGTCTTTTTCTATGTTTATCTTACAAAGGCGTTGCTAAAGCCAATTATTTGGGGCTTGAACATTGAAAGTTGTAATTAAGCACAAGCCCAGGCGCTCTAAACCCAGCAGATCTCCTTTATATGATGCTGTCGAGATGCAGAATTATAGTATGCAAATGATTGAGGGCACAAGGGTACACAAATGAGCATTTGAACAAATATACAAACCCATATTTGTGCTCCTTGAAAGATGATTACAAAAAAGAGTTACTATTACTATTGCTAATTTCTAACCATTACCTCAGTGACACATTTGCACACTGTATTATGAAAGGAAATATTAGCTTTAATCATGGTATATATTTATATATATATAAAAAAGATCACAAATATCAGCTCCTCTACTGCTTTTATATGCACTGGTGCTTCTGTTAGCTGTCAGCTTTTGTTCTTGTTTAATTAGGATCAGTCAGTGTGTGTGTGTGTGTGTGTGTGTGTGTGTGTGTGTGTGTGTGTGTGTCAGAGTGACAGACAAAGCCCTAATTTAACATATGTTATGTCTCAGACCACCCACATATTATTCGTTATATAATTGAATTGTGTTAATAAGGAAAACTTGGTCTGGGTTTACCTGGGTCTTCTTAAAATATAGTCATCATAAAATACTTGTCAGAGAATGTTCTCCATGGGAGAGAATAAAATCCTAGAAACCCCCTATTGTATACAGATTTATATTCTCTTATTGTAGTGTTTATGCTGGTAGAAATGTATAACTTCTAATTTGTTGGCATTTTACACTTTCATTTCTATTTTACTTCTTGATTTGTGTCTTTTTTGGCTGACTCCTCTTATGGCTCTGCCCTGAAAACTCACCCTGACCATTATCGTCACTTCAGCGTAGTTAGTTATTCTGTGTCTTGTTCTGCTGTTGTCCCAGGTTGTGCATATATATATATAAAGTCATCCATATATACATATATATATATATATACACACGTAAAGTCATGCATGTGTCCTAGTGTAGCATTTCTATTAATTCCAAGTCTAGTTTATAATGTTTCTGAGACACTGGGTATGTTTTTTTTTTTTTTTTGGCAGTTCCCTGTCCACAAATATGATTCTAAACTATAATTTTCAAATAAACACTAACAATGTTCAGTAGAACAATCAGCAACTCTATTAGTTTTACTACAATGGCAAAGTAGTAGATGGATTACTTTTAAAACCAATTAGGTTAATTGTAGCTACATTGTTTCATTTTCTTAATGAGCAATTCAAATGTAATTAGATCCAAACTTCAGGCACAAAATAAGTCAGATTACATGGAAACCATCAGGAGCCACAGCCAATCAGGAGAGAGAGAGAATAAGAGAGTGTAAACAAAGCAAACAGAAATGACAAATTGGCTGGTATAGTATAGGAGGAAAAAGTATTCAGGACTGGTGGAGATTTAGCTTTTTTTCAAATGCATTTAGTTGTTCTATAATTTGGTGATAGGCTAATGAATGATAGATGATATTTAACCAATTTATCCTTGTTATGGAGTTGTTTAGCTAGAGAACTTATGATAGTTGAATTGTGACTAACAGGGAGTTTTTTTCGTGGGTTTCTACACATTTTCGCTCTTCGAATTTGGTTATATCAGATAAAAGTGAGTGTTTCATGCCCTCTACTTCCCTTATCTGGGTATTTTTTATTCTGGTGTAGTTTTTAGCTAGCATAACAACATTGTCTGCCTTTTGATGGGCTAGAGAACAAAATACACAAATTAGATAACAAAATACATGGAGAACACTGTCAAAACAAACAAAAAACATCATAAACAAGCATGAGATATTTTTTTTTCTCTACATTAGATGTTACCTTGGAGGAATGAGCGACATCAGTGCCAGCTATATCAGCAAGTGCATTGATGACGTCACTGTCTCCAAGATCATCACCACACGCTCCAACCAGAAGCCGTGGATGACTGCATAGGTGCATATACAACTGAGGACCCGAGACTCCGCCTTCAGAGCAGGCGACAAGGTGGCCCTAAGAACAGCGAGGGCCAAACTGTCCCGGGCCATCAGAGAGGCCAAGCGCACACACACACAGAGAATCCACAACCACTTCAAGGCCAGAAGAGACATGCAGCACATGTGGCAGGGCAGCCAGGCCATCACCAACTACAGGACAACATCACCTGCCTGTGACAGTGATGCCTCCCTCCCAGATGTGCTGAACAACTTCTACGCTCGGTTTGAGGAGCAGAAAGATGTGATGGCAAGGAAGACCACCCCTCCTCCCAATGACCAGGTGCTGTGTCTAACCATGGTCGATGTGCGGAAGACTCTACACAGTATATGTATATGGTTGAAATGACAATAAACTCCACTTGACTTGACTTGACCTGACCTAGCCAGCTAGCATCAATTAGCAGGCTTTGGCGTTTACCAGCCCAGATGCACAAGACCCTGTATTCAGCCTGTGGTCTTGCCACAGTGACGTACATAATAAAATTGTTTTATTCCCATAATACTTCTGTAATACTGAGAAAATATTTGGATTGCATACTTTGATACTAAAGAGTATGTCACTACACCATTTGGTGTAGATACTGTTTAGGCATACTATTAGTTTGCATTATGCTGATTGGGACACAGGCTTGAATTCTCTGGACAGCGTACGAAATTCCGAAACCAAAATCTTACATCCGACAGCATTCATTTGTAGTTAATTCCGTATTCATAGTGCTTTTAATTAATATATTCCAAAAGATTCAGCTGTGAAATATTGCCAGTTGGATGAATTTAATCAAGCTGGCATGCTGGCCGTCTAAGAGATCACATCTAAAATAGGCAGCCTATAAAATCTCACGCTCTCAAATCACGTGCGCAACTGGCTAATTTCAAAAGCCCCCTGTTTAATTTCTGTTTAATGGAATGCACTCCACTTCATTTTATTACTGTGTAAATTAGACTCTGTTAGCAGCACAGTCCTTGGAGAGTCGAGGTAACCTGAAGCTATTTGCTCTTGCTCTCTAGAGTGAAACACCTTAAAGTGCATTAAAAGCAGGCAGGCGCTGAGGCAGCTCGCCCTGCAGGACCCCCTATCCGGTTTATTAAAATGCAAGAGGAGCTGCGTATCACTGGACCTCGGAGATACATAAATCATCTATTAAACAAACAAGAGCTATGGTAGCTTTCTGTCTGCATCTCTCTTTCTCTCTATCTCTCTCTCTTTCTTTCTCACCCATACATTTATATTCTAGTCCAAATATACCACCCTCGACACTTACAAAGCTTATTCTACTTGAAAAATATAGGCAAAGTACAAGAGAGATCACATGCATATGCAAAAGTGGCATACAGACAGTAACCTCTCTCTTTCTCTCATTCTTTCCATCTTTTTCCCTCTTTCTCACTCACACAGACTGAATGGACCAAGACAAATGATATGACTCCCTATAAGCTGGACCCCAGCTGCGGTTGGACGTGCCTTTGAAGTGGAGAGCTTGTGGAGTCCTGCTGCTTCTGCTCTGCCCACGTCCTGGAGAAACCATCAGGGAACTTTACGGCGTGGGCAGCCGCAAAAACATTTTTCAGCAGCGTGGTCGAGCTCAGCAGAAATGAACCCCTACTGAGGAGATTTTCTCTGGGAAAGTGGCTGATCCAGGCTGCATTAACCACAGACCCGGAGCTTTGTCAGTTCTAGATGGCACAGTATAAGAAACAGAAATGGAGCTGCTTGCTCTTACAGTGGGGTGAGGATTTTTGTGTTGTTTGCTAAAGCAGAAGCATAAAACTTGACAATGAAGGAAGACACGTAGAACAGAAATCATGCTGACTTTCAGTATTCAGTGCAACATACAGGCCAAATGAGGCAATTTGGATATTTACAATGCTCTCTGCTAGAGGAAATACCGAGGCAGCTGTGGTGATGTTAGAAATATCTCTTAGAGCTGGGAAAATAACAAATCATGAAAAGGATTCATTTTAGAGCTAAAATGTCTTGCCAGCCCTTTGACCAGAAAAATGTATAGCATGTCATTGAGTGCTGTTGGAATTGGACTCCCATAGAGTGGAATGCATTCCCTTAGTCCTGAATATTAGCACTGATTTCAGTGACTGAGCAACTCTTCATGAGAGTGACATAAGCTACTTATAGCTCATGAACTGTGAGCAACTAAGAAGTAAAAAAAAATACGACAGTCATTTTCATCTCTATCAGACTTTATTTTTCAGTAAGTAGCTAGTGTATTATGAGGAAATTGGAAGTTATTTCGGGTACATATTGGATTTTAATGTGCATAATAACTTTTTCAATGTAAAATTAATAAAGGTAAAGGTAATAAAGTAGTAGCTACAAATAACATTTGCTGAACACTTTGCAAGTTGAATATGTCAATACAAAGTAACTAATGTGAACGAACATGCAACACAATTAAGAAGTAACCATAGTTACTTAGAAAACACAGTCAAAGGCTGCACAGCTCCTCCCGTTTCTCTGGGAAAAACCTAAATGCTGCCCTATTGTTGAAACAGTATTTTATTTATTTATTTATTTATTTATTTATTTATTTATTTATTTATTTATTTTTGCATGTAAAATTATAACGAATATTTATATTTGAACTGTCATTTTTTTAACCAAATCTTTTCTGTTATTTGTTCATTGTTGTTTGTATTTTCTTGATCAAGTCGGTGAAAAAACTGTCAGGAGGTTAAATCCCTGCACCTTTAGTTCCGGTGAATGGCAGGTTTTGCTCAGATATGATTTCATGAAAAGGAAAATAATTTCAAATACAGTCTTCTTGAAATTAAATGAACTATTCAGTATGGTAAATCACACTGAAAGACACTGATAGACACTTACTAGCTTTAGACTATTGTTGCTGTGTTTTTGTCATATAGCTATTTAGCTGACTTTGTTGACCCAGATGAAAATGGTCTCCATTTGCTAGCTAAATCAAATGCCTTCATTCAATAGTCCTATTACACCTGAATAGATTTTTATGAAATAAATGTTTTTGCCAGTAGGCTGTTGCTAAATACACTTAAGACACATTTGCAGCCTAGCTTATCTATGAAAGAGTAAAGATGCTAGTCAAGTCCGTAGTTAAGCAGAGAGTTAAGCTACATGAGATGGATTTCAAAAGAAAAAAATGACTATTTTCAAGAGGTCAAAGAGGTAAAACGATAATATTGTTCATTTTGCAAGTGGAAAATTTTTGGTAGTTGACTGCATTTGAAGATATCATTTAAAGTCAGAACAGATCAATAACTAATATTAATAAATATAAATATAAATACTAATAGTTAAATAAAATACACACATTAACACAGAAACATAAATATCTGAAATTTCTTATTTTTGTAGTTGCTTTTGCATAATATAACTGTTAAGAACTCCATATAATAATAATAATAATAATAATAATAATAATAATAATAATAATAATAATAATAAAATTTGTGCCTCATTGGTTGATTTTTGGTTGGTTTGGATCTAATTGTATAATTTGATTAAGATTAAAATTATTTATGGAAATAGATTTTTTTTTTACAATTGGTTACACACATTTCTCAATACTGAGTTCATTTTTCTTCAAAAGTCTTCACACAGTTCTCTTTACCAATATGCAGCATAGCACGGCAGTTATCCTCACATCCACAATGCACTAAAACCACCAAAAAAACACTTATCACTTATATTAACTCATCAACATTTCCCCATTGTTGGTAGCCATGAAAAAAATAAAGCTTCCGCACCTATTAAAACCCAATATAACCCCTGGGTCCTGGATTACAAATGTGTAATAATGTTTATAAAATAATAGAATTATTTAACAGTCATCTAAAGTTAACGGAGATAATGTCCAAAGGTATTTTGGACCATAAGGTATTTTGTGTTTCCAGCAGGTAAGTTATAGACATTACCTATAATTATATAAATATAACCTATAACCTACCTATAATTACTGCTATCTACGACCTTTTCTCAATATCATGCTGGATAACCTTGACATTTTGTTTTCTTTGGAACAGTGGTAAGTATGTGCTACTTCTGAATGGCCTTGAAAGGAAAAACAGCAAGACTATTCACCCACTGATTCATCCACTCAAACACATAGTGAGCTGACCATTCAGACCTTAAACTATATTCATAATGTAGGAAGGAGGTACTCAGGAGTCATATCCACTTATGAAATGAGTGAAGAGGCGTCTCAAAAAAGAAATTAAAAAGGACAGAACAATCCTCAAGACCCTTTCAGCAACGCCTTGATTCCATCTGTCAGCTCCAAAATAATACTCCAGCTGGGATTGAAATAAAAGCCTTCTCTCTCTCTCTCTTCCTCTCTCCATCTCTCCCTCGCTCTCCCTCATGCTCACTGGGAGAAGTTGAGAGAAAAGAGAACATCAGGCCAATCGCCACTTAGCACCTTCCCCCTTGTCTCATGCTGTGGCACCAAAATCTGCAGCCCTCTCATGTTTCCAACAAGCTGCTAAACACAGTCCCATTCCTCCCACGGAGATCCCACATGAACAAGCCTGGGAATGCTACAACACAATCAAATCAGCTCAAGGATAATGAGCTAGTTTTAATTAGTAGCTCCGTGGATTGGATTATAACTAATTTTCACTGCATACTCTTTCTCAAACACCCCTCCATTATCCAATGCTTATGGAGCAATTTATATTTGTTTTCTTGTCTTATGGGTCTGTCATAATAGAAAATAAAGAAGAAGGCACAAAAAACCCAGAAGGTTTTGTTAAATGTTCAATGGATGAGTTGTGCTGAAATATGATCTGTCAAGCACAAACAAAGCCCACACCATAAAGGTTAAAATAACTTGCCGGTTTATGTCTTTAATGAGTTCCTTGATGTACTTTTAACATTATATATATTCCAACTCATAAAGATGTGCAGATGTGTTCCTAGCTTTTATAATAATTCACTTTCAAGGGAAAGAAAATCTATATATTTTTGGCCTCGCCTCTCAAAAACAGCCTTACAGTCTCTCCCCCGGGATCAGTGCATTTCACATTCTCCTGCTTGATAATGATCTTTAACCGTCCTATTGCAGATAATTTATTCCACTGGGCTGGGTATTAATAACCGTTTCAATGAGTCACCTGCAGCTGAGAGTGAACTGGCCCATAAACGCATGGGCCACCAGACTGTCAAAAACCAGCTAGTCCACACTAATATATAACCACGGCCCGTCTCAGTCAACACATTTTCCCATCTTATTAATTAGGGCAATTAAGGTAAGGGAAATGTTTATATAAATGGCTTCACTGTCCATGGCATCGGTTGATGTCTACACCATTAATCAGACTATTGCTCTTTGTGTGGAGTGCGGCACTGAGAGAGCTCGAGCATGGATTGTGTTAATGAATGAATGTTTCTTGCCTGCACTTAGTGTAACGAAAGCACCTCTTTACTCATGAGCTGAAACAAGTACCGCTAATGACTGTGCAGGCTTCAATCATATCATATTTGTGCCATGACTTTACAACTAATGGCTTATTTGCATTCATTCACAAACATTTTTACAATTTTTCAAAAACAGATGTTCACTGGGTACAGTACAGTCAACTCCAGAATGATTGGCACCTTTCATGTAAATTAAAAGAAATGAATAAACATTCATTTAGTCATTTTCAGTAAGCGCTTTATCCTGGCCAGGGTTGTGGTGGATCCAGAGCTTATCCTGGGAACACTGAGGCATGAGGCAGGAATGCACCCTAAAATGGACACCAGTCCATCACCGTGTACTGGAGAACCCAGAGGAAACCTACGTGGACCTACACGGGGAGAACATGCACAGAAACTCCTAACAGACAGCACCTAGAGCTCAGGATAGAACCAGGAACCCTGGAGCTGTGAAGCAGCAACACTACCCACTGCCCCACTGGGCTGTCCATGAATAAACATGCTAAAATTACAAATATAATTAGTGATATTTTGGACTTAAATGATGATTTAACAGCATTGAGACTCTTCTTGTTATGTCTAACATTGTTGAAGACACTTACAGAGGAAATTTGGGCTCTCCTGCATGCAGAACATTTTAAGATCCTTTATATTCCTAACTTTAGGATTGTTGAAAAATGTGTTTTCATCCACATTTTGTGTTTATTTGGATGTATTTTTGGTTTAATTATCTTCTGGCTCCAAGACTCAAGGCTGGTTTTCTGTATCGACTTGGACTTGTCATGGCATTTTTAGCATTTGTACTTGGACTTCAACCTTTGAAATTTTATTTTTAAAAAAATAATAAATAAATAAATAAATAAATAAATAAATAAATAAATAAATAAATAAATAATGATAATAATAATAATAATAATAATAATAATAATAATAATGTGCTTGTTGTCTTTTCTTTCCGTATGTACAATGTTTGAAAAGAACTAATGCCTTCTTCTAGAAAACATTATCCTTTAAACCTAATTATCAGCGCAAAGCACAAATCAAGCCAACTAGTTGAAGTAAAAGCTAGGATTTTATCGTTTTCAGTCTCGATCTTGACCTGAACTCACTTTCATTTGGATTCGATCTTGACTTGGCCTTGACTTGATCCCAGCTAGTCCTAGTCTCGGACCTGACAGTGGCGGTCTTGACTAGAGCTCCATATCATCTTATTAAAAGATCTACGTAGGGTCACATCTTAACTTAAGAGGCAACCAGGTTTTGGACTAAAATATCTTGTTACCTTTTTCATGATCACATCAATCTTACCATCAACAATCTACCAACATATATTACACAGCGTACAGGGACTTTTCAAAGCACGTCATCCTGATTTTTCACTAAAACATGCCACTGGTGTTTACAGGCAAAAATCACTTTTTGGTCTCATCTGACCTGATTGCAATTGCAGTTCCAATCACGCTTCAGTTCAGTTTAGCTGAATTTTGTGGGTTGCTTTAACAAAAAATGCTTCTTTGCTAAAATGCTTCTAAACAGCTGATTGATTTTGATACATGAAAACTTCAATCTGTGATCTTTGCCTCCATCCCCATCCTCCTCACTGTGGAGGGGTATTTTTATCGTGTGCTTAATGGTGTTTTTAACTGTGTATTTATCTTTTTTATCCATTACCTGACTTGTGCAAGTCAACAGTCATCTGTATCCTTTGTGTTGAAAGTTTTTTTTTCCCCCACGGTGAGTAGGTGTTAATCATTTTGACAACATCTTTGATGGAAAATACAGTTATTTTTAAGTTCTTTTGAGAATGTTTTTTGTTAGACGAGTTTCGTAGTTTCTCTAATTGTTCAAGTGGAAAATTTCAGCTTACTTTTGCCCATTTTCTTGAAGAGTCGACTAAGTAAGGAATGAGATGGGGAATGATGAAGTGCTAACCTGGGCTCACAGAAAAAACAAAAATACACAGTTACACATACAAATTATCTGCATCAGCTTCTATACAATGAATAGCAATGTTCTGTCACAAACATATGATTCATAACCATGTATCAAACATTCACTCGAATGCTCTGTATGTTCTGAACGAATATCATTGAACCACACACATCTCCTGCACTGCACTATTTGAATAAGCTCAAACAATAACATTAAAATGAGTGCATTACTATAAACCTTGCTGTCGGAACTACTGTCAGAGTTGCTGCTACAGAAAATTAATCAACACTTTCTGACCAATCACAATGAATAATTCAACAGTGCTGTGGCATTAGCGGTGGTAATATTTGCCTCAAAAATGTATTTTAAATATATATTATTTCTTGCAGCAGAACATATTTCACATGAAGCTGTTTTATAGTCTGCAGTTTGATTTTATTCTGGCTAACTTATTTGAGCATTCTATATGAATTTCATGCTGATATGTTGGCTTTCATGTCATTGGTACTGAATCTTAGAAAGAAGAATTGATGTCTCAGACTGAGCTTTCATCTGCTCCTGGAGGTCAGAAAGCTGCAACTTACACTGCTATTCTTGTTAATTATTCCATTAAAGATTCATTTCTGAGGTTTTATAAGAGACTCTAAGAGTGAGACAGAAATAGTTTGTTCTTGTAATGCAAAGATTTACACTGACACACACACACACACACACACACACACACACACACACATATCTAAATCTAACCCAAACATTAACCTCTGTAAGAGAAACCTTCTGGCTCTTTCAGTTCAGCTCTTAAATAAAAGGGTTTTTGTTTGATTGGTTGGTTGGTTGTTTTTTAAGAAGCTTTCTTTGTGGGGACCAGCCAAATGTCCCCTCAAGGTCAAAATGTCAGATATCCCTATGCATGTGGAGACATTAGGTCCCCATCAAGATATTAAAAAAAAAAAATATCCCCCACCACTCCACACACACTTTTTCTAATAAATGGCTTGAATAAGAAACATCTACCTTGACCTTTTCTTGCTCTCTATGAGAGATCCCGTAGCTCATTAAATATATTAAATCTTTTTCTGCAATAAAGTTTGTACACATAGTCACAATTTTTTGAAACTCAAATTTGCTAAGGGCATGAGTTTCAACTAAATTACCTAAAATATTTGCAGGTCAAATAGGAAAGCAAAAATGAAATGATGCTCTTGACTTGCCAAGTGCCTATAGAAGAAAAAGAAGAAAGTGAAAGCATGAGCTCCTCTGCTGCCCCTCTCAGGAGACGGCTGCTAACTGCAAGTTATTTCCTCTCTCTCCCTCTCTCTCTCTCTCTCTCTCTCTCTCTCTCTCTCTCTCTGAAACACACATACACACACACACACACACACGGTTTTGCTCCTTTTCCAAAAAAACATTGCAATACAAAGACACTGGGAAAAGGACAGTGATTTTAAATACTTGCTCTTGGATGTGAGCTGATGTTCTCAGATAACAGAAACTGATACTTCTCAGTAAGCTACAAATCCTCAGTGTTGACCCTTTTCATGACCTCATCACCCTTCACACTCCTGTACACACAAGAACACATGGGACCACCATGGTTTGGACCTCTGTTGCTTCCCACACACTTCACTGCACCTAATTCTGACCCTTTTTGTTTCCCAGTTTCCTTATTTGGTCATTTGCTTTTCTGTTTTGTTAACCCTCCTTCTTTCTTTACATCCTTTTATATTGCATCCTTTGACTTGGTTCTCACTTTACTTATATGGTCATTGCTTCCTGGTACTGCTGACATTGTCTCTGATGATTGGTTCTTATTTAGCTTGAGTCCACTGGCTGTGTATTATATATATTAAACCCCATTCAAAAGCAATATATAGTACACAGATCATGAACGGCACAAATATTAACAGTATGCCAAAAAAAAAAAAAAAGCAACACGGTCACAGCTAAAAACTAAAATAAAATGTAAATACATAAATGAAATGAATAAATAAATAAATAAATAGCATGTGTTATAATGCATTCATAAGGCTTTATGCCTATTGTTATAATTATTTATAAAATGAAAAAAAAATTCCAGTATATAGCAATGGCTATATTTAGTTATAAATTGTTAACAGAATGCATTATAAGTAGTGTTTATAAGACAATACATCACCAAGCTCCATTTTGCACGTTATGAGAAGATATAATGGTGATATAATGTGTTATAAGCAGCACTTACAATGCATTATTTTTAACAACTTATAAAAGCATTATCAGCAGTCCTACAAACTCTAATGCCTTTCTTATTAAAATAATTAGAATGATATATATAATACCTTATGAATATACCATGTTATGAAGGTATTCATAAGTCATTATGCATTCATACACACACAGAAAACACACAGAAACACAGAAAGTGTTAATTTGTTATCAGAAAGATGTTTGTTAAGCTCCACGCGAGGTCTGAACTGCATGCGCTTGCCATCAGTGCTGTAAGGTACATGACGAAACTCAGGGAAGTCGACACACATCCTGAATCCTGCTCATCCAATCTCATCCAGCTGATCTGCAGATGCTGAATGATAAATATTAATGCTTTAATCTCTTTAAATATTAATGTAATAAGCTCTTTAGTTCTTAACTGGATGTGATGGCTTACTTGATGCCGAACAGAAAATGAGCTCTTTATACTTGTTATGCCATTACCGTATGCAGCCTACATTGTACTCATGTTCCAAAATAAAAGGAAAAGCAGTTTTTTTGACTGGCTTAACAACGTACCCTGCTGTCTCCTTACATTACTGAACACATTTTGGGTCACGGTAAGTGTGAAAATACTTAATATGCACAACAATGCGAACAGAAATCTAACAATTCTACAGTCTAACAATTCTGAGGTCATGACATCCACAGCTCAGTTTGACTGACAGGTAGTCACATGATTGTGTGATATAGGTCACATTTTTATTAACATTCCAGCTGATATTATTTATAGGCATAATGACTTTAATAATAGTGGGTTATGATTTCCACCACTGCAAGAAAATGTAAAGATTATGAGAACCATGACTGCAAGAAAGCATCACCTTCTATGTTCCTGTAGCCTTACATAACACTTACAGTACGAATGTGTTATGAACGTGTTAAGCCCAATGTGTGTGTGTATATAACAAACAGATACACACAGGTATGTAGATACCCTGCTATATAATATTTACTTCTACATTGGGCCTTCATAACACATTCATACTTTAAATGTTATGTAAGAATTATGGCAGGCATTAATGATTTTACATAGATTTGTGATTTTGTTTTTACGTAAAGAGAAAAGAACCCTCAGTTATCGTTCCATGTAGACTGTTCAAGACTGTCGTAATTTGATTAGTTATCCTTATATTGCATGCTATCAGGTTGTTTTCACTAAAACATTGATGCAGCTTTGAGATCATCTATGACATGTCCATTCTATAATCTTAGCTTTGGCGAAACATACTTATTGTGTCCACTTTATATAGCAACCTAGAAGGTGGTGCTGGTGGTCCATTTGCCTTCGAAATACTAAAAAGCACCATTCAAACACCCACCTGAACTCGACATGTGAATAATCACACGCAGACGTCATGTTATGTTTCATGTATTTTTCACATGTAATGCCTGTGTGATTTTATCTTCCACATATGATTTTTTTTTCCACATGATTCCTTTTTTTTAGCTTGTATTTTCAGTATTTTTTTTTTGTTTGCTTGTTTGACGTGGTTTAATTTTTTTAGATGTGATTTTCTCACATGAATAATTCTTTTTCATCTTTGAAATTACATGTGCAATTTCAGTGAAATGCACTTTGACACATTTTGCACGTGGTGACATATAATTCATATAATTCACCTTTAGTTGCATAATATCTCGTAAATATGATCAAAAATACCTTTACTGTGAAGTTGTTGTCGTTGTTGTTTTAACCACCACTATTATTTATGTCGAATAGCTTTTTTATATTTGCTGTTGTGGGGAATAGGTAGCCATACTGCTACATTCTTCCTAATAGTCTTCATAATATTTTGCACAGTTGTTTAAACATTAATGTTGAGTGCTTGAATCTTGAATTATCACATATGAAAAACTTATGATCCATAAGGGAATGCAACCTATTTAAGAAGCCCATATGGCAGCTAAATAAACTTTCATGATTTTCATATATTAATAGTTAATAGTCAATTTTGCATTCATAATACTGTTATAATGCATGCATAACTTCTACAACCAAATGTGAGCTAAATAAACAGGAAGGGAACGGATGCTTCATAGAGGAGACTTCACAAATGCAATGTTAGCAAAAACAAATTATACCACAGTGCTGCTGAATTCTCAAATCCGATTGGTTAGAAGTTGTTGATTCATTTTCTATAACTGCAGCTCAGACAATAGTTCCACCTGTAATTCAAATGATAGCTTTATATTACTGTGCTTGTTGTAATACATTAATGTCTCCCTAATAATAACTAATGCACAGGCAATTATAATAATAAACTAATCAACTTCTGAAAAATAAACAGATGTAATTGTAAGGTGACTTTTAGGCAACATTCATGAACGGAGTCTCCAGTGTCTTTCAATCATTCATGACATGTCACTCATCAATAAATTAGATATTGTAATCATTAGCATTGCCGTGGTATAAGAGGAAATAAACACTCTGAGGTGTGCTGTTTGGAGCTAGAATAGAAAGAGTGATAGAAAACTATCACTCTGAAGGGGATTAGCGCACACAGATACACTGCGTGGATCCACTGTGGGACATGGACAGATAAAGGATGGATGGGTGGAATCCTCTGCATTACTATTTTTAACTACAATACACTTCTATCTTAAAGCCGCACAAACTTAAAGCCGAACTTAAAGCCGCACGCACAAAAATTTATTCACTGAGTCTGAATACTTGTACGTCTATTACTGGATAATGCTCCCAATCATTCCACACTCATGCATATGCAAAAGTGACTTAGCTAGTGGATAAGATCTAAATACATTGCCACTGAATATTTAATATGTTGTCTCTTTGCATAATAAAATCAGAATCTTATTTCTTCCCCTCTGTCTAAAACAGGGTATATTTGTCTCAGTGTGACTGTGTGAGCATGAGTGTGTGTGTTTGAGTACACACACAAATCCCCATGCGATTTTAAATCAACCTCATGTCAGACGGTTCTCTGTGATTCTGATGCAGCAGCAGAAAATGATCCCCCCCTCCTCTGACAGGGAGTTTGCTACAAGTTATCTGGAATGTCATGGAAATTAGCATTGAAATGATTCTGCTGACAGGCGCATGCTATCTACGGCAGCCGAACACAAAACAGACCGCATGAATCCTAATGGCCTGCCAAGAGAATCTCCCAGTACCTTCTGAACGGCTGTGGAACTCATATGCATGCACAAAGGTATTGGCCAGATTGAATTCAGCATGAAGTTGGTTTTGATGACTTGAGTTTATAGAAGGAATGATACAAAAACTCCCATATCCACCCACCCTGCATCCACCCACCCACCCACCCCCCCACACACACACACACACACACACACACACACACACACACACACGCACACACACACACACACACACAAAAAGGGGAGTAGACCAGCTCAAAGTACAAAGCCAGTCAACTTTGCAGTAATTTAAGAGGAAATAATAAAATGTAAAGGTGATATGTGTGTATGGAAGCCGTGAAGGGCAAAGTAAACATTTTCATATTTTCTACTGTATATAGTTCTGAACTACAGACGTTCCTGAACTGAAACATGCTTCTCTTTTTGTAAGTAAGTAAGTACAGCAGTATAGCATCTTAAAGTCTGGTTACGCCCAAAGGTGAAAAAGGAGAAAATTGCATTTAAAGATTTCATTCCAATTCCACCGAAACTGGTGTGGCAAATCATCGCCTGGTGAGGCGATCCTGTACCCAATGTAGCCTCAGATTCCTGCTCCTGGAGGACAGGACTGGAACCCGATGTGGTCTTGTGCTGTTGTAGTTCATCAGTTGTTTGTTCTGAGATGCTGTTCTGCTCACCACGGTTGTACAGAGTGGTTATGTGAGTTACGGTAGCGTTCTTGTCAGCATGGACCAGTCTAACCATTCTGCTTTGACTCTCTCTCATCAAGGCATTTCCACCCTCAGCACTGTCACTCGCTGGATGTAATTTGTTTTTTGCACCATTATGTGTAAACTCTAGATCTCCTAGGAGATCAGCAGTTTCTGAAATATTCAGACCAGCCCATCTGGCACCAATGACCATGCCATGGTTAAAGTCAGATTTAATAAAGTCATGGTTAAAGGCTGATTTGATAATTGCAGGAATGAGCAAGTGTACAGGTGTTCCTAATAAAGTGGTCAATTAGTGTATATGCAAGCTTTTAGAGCATTTGGAGTAATTTGAAATAATTTTCAGCTGTTTTTGTTGTTACATAAAGTGAAAAATAAACAAAGTGGAAATTTTAATTAGGAACATGCTTTTTTTTTCACCTTATCCTTCAGGACTTCCAGAGGTGTGAAATGTTAAGCGTTAAATGCTAAAAGCATCGAGCATGTAAATAAATAAACCAAGGCCATTTCCATTCTTTTGTCAACAAGTCACTTCTCATTCGGCCACTCAGACGAGCCATGAGGCGGTGACTAATACATTCACAACTCTGTAATCATTGCAAAATTACTACCTTTTGCAGATGTTGTGTATTTCTTCAAGTCTTTTCGTTGTCCGGAGTGAATTGTATTAACGTCTAGCGTTTAGCCTTTCCCTGGGCATTTTGCATTTTGTCACTTTGGAGCAACAGTGAAATTGACAAACACTCGGCAGAGTAAAATTGAATTGAGTCATATAAAAAGCTCATTATGTTGATTTGAACATTCATTTATATGTATGAATGCCTGAGACTGCACAAACAAATACACCAAGAAGGATTAATGTAAACTGTTCCATTACTCACACTATCAGCAACAGATTAGCTGTCATTAACTCAGCGAAGTAAAAAAAGAAATAATAATCATTCTCTCTCTATCTATCACTTTCTCAAAAAAGAACACAGCAAAATTAAACGAATCATTTTCTCTCCATCTCCTTCCTCTATTTCTCCTTCTCTCTCTTTCTCCCCTTCTCTCTCTTTCTCTCTGTCTCTCTATCACTCCCTCGCGCCTCTATCTCTCTGTCTATCTAGCGCTCTCTTTCTCAACAAAGCAAAATTGAAATAATTATTTCTAACTCCCTCTCTTTCTCTTGCTCTCTTTCTCCCTCTGTCACTCTCTTTCTCTCCCTCTCTTTGTCACTCTCTCTCTCTCTCTCTCTCTCTTTCTCTTTCTCTTGCTATCGTTCTCTTTTTCTCTCCATCTCTTTTTCTCTCACTCTCTCCTCTATGTCTCTTTTTCTCAATCTCTTTCTTCTCTGTGTCTTTTTCTCTTGCTCTCTTTCTACTCTGTCTCTCTCTTTCTCACACTGAAATACGTTTTTCTCTGTCTCCTTCTGTCTCTTTCTCTCACTTTCTCTTTCTCTCGTTTTCAACAAAGCAAAACTGAATAATCATTTTCTCTGTCTCTGTCTCCTGCTTTCTCTCTCTTTCTCTCACTTTTTCTTCTCTATCGCTCTCTTTCTCTCACTCTCTCAACAAAGCAAAACTGAAATAATCATTTTCTCTGTGTCCCTGTCTCTCTATCGCTCTCGTTATCGCTCTTTCTCTCTCTTTCTCAACAAAAGAAAAAACTGAAATGATCATTTTCTCTCTGTATCCTTCTCGCTCTTCCTCTTCCTATTTCTTTTTCTTAACAAAGCAAAATTACATTAATAATCATTTTCTCTTTGTATCTTTCTCCCCCTCTCTCTTTCTCTCCCTCTCTCCCTCTCTCCCTCTCTCCCTCTTGCTTTCTCTCTCTCTTTCTATCTTCCTTCCTAAAAAGCCATCTAAATTTATCCTTCTAAATGCATTATTTACTTGGGGTTTTTTTTCTATTTTACCTAATTAGCTCGCCTAAACACTGTAGAAAAGGTAATTGAGATGATCTTAGACTTTGGTTTTAGACTTTATTTCCTCCAGAGCAATGCAAGGAACAATGAAATGACTAACCTTGCAAAAGCTAAATGAGTTCAAATCAGAAAATACTGAGCTATCGCTTTAAGTTTTTGTGATCGCTCATCAGGGAGTGTGTTTTCTTGGGTCAGCTGCAGTTGGATTTTGCTGCTTCTGCAACTCTGCTTTCACAGGCAGTTAGCGATGGGAACGCAATTACAGCCTCTTAATTCCTTCACTTAATGTAAGGCAAGTGGCTAAATGAAAATGAAACATCATTCCCACACCCCTACGGTGCAATTACCCCAAGATGGAGGAACCAGAAATGTAGGCCATGTTGACGAATGATCTTCTCCATGCCGGAAAGCATGTTATTGTGTTTGTAGGAGACGTTGTAAAATATAGCATAGGGTTGATATTATCCAATTTAGCAACACTGAAAGCTCAATGATTTCTCTAGTTTGAAGCCATCCTGAGGATATAATCATATTCTGTTGTCTAACTCTGGAACAGCTGGCACAGACGTGCTACAGGAAGTATGTTGATGATGATTTCTGCTGAATGTGCAATCCGGGATACACACTCTCGTCTAACTTTAGGGACTCGTCAAGGATCTTAGAATGGCGTATGCATGAAGTAATACAGCCTGCAAATATATTCTAAAATCAAGCTTATCATATGTTGTCTTTAATATGTGTTTAAAAAAAAAAAGTGGAAGTAAAGAGGAAGTGGATCTGATATGTATGGAACCTCATTTCTACCACATACTGTATGAGAAAATATTACACAGATTTATCTCTCATTTGTGACCGAGATATAATTGAGAATAACTTGCTAATAAAAAAAAAAAAGGTGCAATTGAAAGTTATTGTCATGCAAATGTGACTTTTTATTTCACAATTACGAGTTTATATCATTCAACTGCAACTTTCTTAGACAGTAATTTTCTATTGTGAGAAAATTACTTATTAATATCCCACAATTGCGACTTAGTGCTTCCATTTCCTATTGCGAGATAAAAAGCCACAACTGCAAAATAAATCTGCATAATATTTTCTCAGTGTGGTGGAAACGAGTTTCCATAGATGTTTGATTCAATTTCATTTTATTTATATAGCTCTTTTTAACAATGAACATTGTCACAAAGCAGCTTTATTAGAAATCCAGATATAAATTTTTAATTAAAGTTTAAAATTTATCCCTAATGAGCAAGCCAGAGGCAACAGCGGCAAGGAACATCTCCCTGAGACAACATGAGGAAGAAACCTGGAGAGGAACCAGACTCAAAATGGAACCCACCCTCATCGGGGTGACACCGGATAGTGTGGTTATAAATCATTTCTCTTCGTCTATCGTATCAAACTGAGGTTATCCAAAGAAGAACATCCACGGCCATCTTTAAGGCTTTAGATATGTTATATAATATATTTAGATATGCATATGACTGCCACATTACGTATTTCTGGTAACATGTAATTTGAAGACTACCAACATTGGGCCTTTGTAATACATTAAGAAACATAAATAAAAAAAATCTTTTATGAAAGCAATGCTGGAAGATTCATGAAAGGGTTATAGCAAAACGTGTTAGGTGATATTACAGGTTTTGTTGAATTTTATCAGTCTAAATCAATATTGTTGTGAATTTTTTCATTCTTTAGCTGATAAGTTATAAAAGGCATAGAAAGTGCTTCATAACAGTGCTATAAATGCAAAATATATAACCATCTTAGTTTAGAGGACATGAAAAACAATAATACAGCTAACATCTGGCCTTTTTTAGCTAAGTGAATTTGTATTACAATAGATTTTAATTGCAAATGACCCCCCAGTTCAGTTAAGGAGCATCAAATATATATGGAATAGATATAAAATACACTTTCCAAAAAGTAAGATGTTACTTCACAGAACATGTGTTAAAGCATCATGTATGTACTGTTAGAAAGACAAGCGAATAACTTGGTTTAAAAACGTATTGATTATACAGATTTTACAATCAAATCATAACAATATTCATTCATTTATCGTCACTAAGCACTTTATCCTCATCAAGGTCCCAGTGGATCCAGAGCCTGGATCCCAGGAACACTGGGCATGAGTCAGAAATGCACCATAATAATAATAATGTCGTTATTCTCTCTTCTCTCGCTTCCTGAAAAGACAAAGTCACAAAAATGCGACAAAAAAAAAAACAGAGCTGAGAAGCAATATATAAAAGATCAATCAGTTCCCTCTGAGCAGAACAAATATTTTTCCATTCTTGCATTCCAGCTTTAACAGAACATAACGTTCCTACACACGTCAGAACAAAACGAATAAAATAAGTCCATTCCAATCTTTTTTAAATAGACCGTATGTACACTTGATATAATAAAATTGTTTGGAAAGCTGTTAGACCCAGCAGCTGTGCTTATATTGATAAGGATATGTTCATATACACACACATGCACACACACACACACACACACACACACACACACACACACACACAAATGGAATTGGCGATGGAGTTTTTCTGTTTGCTCTCCAGCATATATCTATGCAGTAATACATAATAATGTACTGGAGGTTTTTATTATTTAAAAAAAAGACCAAACTGCATGTCGTTACACAGTGTTTCTTCATCCATGAAATGAAGACATGTAATGTTATATCCTTATGAAAAATGATGCACTGAAGATAGTCATGAGACAAAGAGTTTTCTAGAGTTTAATATTAAGACATAAATGATAATCTACTGTGTAACATGAAATGAAAACATAATGAAGTGGCATTAACTGGTAACAGACTTATTAACTAATAACAGGTTATTAACCAGTAAGCGATTTTATATTAATATATATATATATATATATATATATATATATATATATATATATATATATATATATATATATATATATATATATATATATA
>CM040980.1:7279231-7297712 GCA_022985145.1 Pangasius djambal | reverse complement strand
TCAGCATCAGTGTTACTCGTGCATTTTACTTCATGAGATTGTTAAGCAGTAAATCAGCAGTGTAATGGACTATGTGTAATAAAATGCCAGTGGAGTGTTGGAAAGTGGACTGTGCACGTGATGGGCATTATGAGTGACCAGCTCAGTGACTGAAAGGTGAAATGGGCCATGTCTTGGTTTCACTTAATATGTGAGCCATTTTAAGATTGAAGCTTTAATATCAAATTCATCGACTTTGAAATCATCTGAGATGAATATGATGCTTGATTTTTTTTTTTTTTTTTTTTTTTTTTTTTCCAGCAGTGCGTCCTGAAGATATCTGTTGCTGGGCAATACTGTGCTCACTTTCATTAAACCTTGATTCCTTGATTTTTTTTTTCTTTCTTTTTTTTTCTTGCATATAACGTGCACAAATGCGCAAATGCGATGCGTGCGCGCACATTTGTATTTCAGGACAAGATTTCATATTCCATGCACCCAGGACCCAGGAGCACAAATGCTGTGAAAATTGTGCACAAATTGACTCACATTTACTGTGCGTGCATATGTCATAAATCGCCAATATGTGATGTAATGTGTTTCATTCAGTTGTGTTTTTCACATATACACGTTTCAGGGTATTTTTTCCCTCCACGCTTTGAGGTGTAGGGCGTTACCGAGGCGCGCGTGAGGGTTCAGCACCACGGACAGTTCCCCGCGCCATGCTACACACACACACACACACACACACACACACACACACACGATCATATAGCCCCACCATTAGCTGTGCTACTTTTTTAGTTGTTTTTATAGATCTACATAAAGTCAAAATAAACACTGAGTAAATTATTGAACCTTAAGCAGGCCTAATCACATCTGTGTCTGGGAAAGCTTCCTGAATGAGTGTTATCCATGCGTTAATTACATCACTATGGGCCTACAGTCTCCTTCAGTGCAGGATCATCTCATCGCTCTTCATCCAGCTCACCTGTCCGAGTGAAACCTTTCATACTAAAGCAATGTTTAATGCTGATCCTGTCCGTGTTCCTAACATTAATTAACGATGTCTACACCAAAAGACATGAACATTTTTAAAAGCAAGCAAACCTGAATGTTTCTGCGCTCTGAAAATTCTTTAATTAGAAATGATTCACATTTACACCCATGGATGTGTGATGTAAAATCAAATAAGGAATCATCTGAACTAGAGACACCATTTCAAAAAAAAAGTGTCATTCACCATCCACCATGAACCACGAGTATTTGATCAAAATTACATTCTGATTACATCGGTCTACATCATCTTATTATTATTTCTATTATCATTCATCTACACCTCAAAGAGCGAGTTCTTTCTATTTAGATAAGTGAGCTCTGAGGAGCAACTATTGTTACATATACGCTGTCATATATATTAAAGAACTTAAAGAACTTTAATATTAAAGAAGAAATATTGAAGAAGTTTTTGTGTAGAAAGAGTACATTATGATCACATTAAAAATCCCCTTGTATATCTTATATTTTATATATTTATTGGCTAAGAATTGTTACAGAAATCTCCTTTACATGCAGAAGGTTGTAAACCTATTTATCTTCATCTTAATTAAACACACTCTTAGGGAAAAAAAAGAGATCCTCAGGAATTAGCTGCCTAAAGAGGTTCTAATTGGAACCTTTTGTATATAAGAAAGTCTCTGTTGTAGGGTTCAACATAAAAACTTTAAAGGTTCCCACAGATGGAAAGTCCAGAGAAACTTTAATGGTAATAGATAGAATAAACAGGCCTACGTTGTCATCTTCTTTTCAAGTATTTTCAAGTTATTCATTCATTATTAGTAATATGAAAGATACTTATTTACTCTCACCACGTTACTTGACAATGAGTCAAATACTGTTTTTAATATTTGGTATATCCATTAAAGATACAACAAACAAACACATAAAGTTTCATGTTGGAAATATAGTCAAAAAATCAAAAGACTTACTTTGATCCAAAAGAACAGGAAGGTGAAAATGTAGTCAACAATCAAAGTTAATGTTGTGGGTTTTTTTTTTTTGTTTATTTGTTTGTTTTACAAATATTATTATACAACAGAAAAAGGCACAAAGGAAATCATTAATATGCATATAATAAATGCCCACAATCACTGGTAAACCAGTGAGGCATGGCCTGGATTTGCATACTGAAACATGATTGGCTGTTACATTTAATGACACAGTAACACTGATCTGTCACATGTTCACTACTAGCATTTTCCACTGAGGTGCTTTGCTTCCCCTGTTTCTGAAATAAATGCAACAAGAAAGTAATGCAGTGGCAATTTTTTCGCACTGATCAGTCTCTGTGCACAAATTATTTAAGCATTTAATAATAAAACTGAGATTTTATAACGTGTATGGTGACGTTAAATAAATGCACCAAGGTCAAAAGTAGGATAAAGCTCTCTGAATGTTAGCGGAGAATGGCTTCATTCTTTAAAAGAGCAATGCTTTAATCAAGTAATCAGTCAGTTATTCAGTCGCAATAATGTTATATTCCAACACTGAGGATTTGCTTGGTAGTTAGCTAGGTAAGTGCACACTTTTAAAAAAAGCAGGTACTTTAAGGGTTCTTTTAGATCTTTAGATAGTTCTTAGGGTTGTTGGATTTCTAGAAGGTTTGACGTGAAAGCCTCTCTGATTGGGAAACTCTGAAGGGGTTCTCCCAGAAAGACAGCTGAAGAACATTAAAGGGTTTTACATTTAACTTTTCTAAAATGGTCTCAATTAGATAGCTTGACCAACACACTTACTGTAGATTGGCTGGTAATTAAAGATGACTACACTTTTGTAATAGATTCATGAATCATTAATCATTATTAATCATAATATATTAATCATATAGTAGATTTTTGATTTGGTTCAACACTTTAAGCTGTATTTTTACGAATTTCCTGAAACGCCTATTAAGAGATAATGAACTGGACAGATACTTCTGGAAGCAAGCAGGCTGGAAAAGTAGGCTCACCAGGAAAGTATGACTTATATCACATTCTCGACAATCAATCAGCCACCTCTAAAGGAACGCCCCTGCAGTTGTAGCGAAATACGTGCAAAAGCTCATGTTTTAGGTTCATCAGAGCATCGTTCAGATGTACGTCTGCTATATGAGACAAACACGCACTCTGTTTTTCCCTCTTTTTATTTAACTGCTTATTATTTATTTGTCTGCCTATGATTGGTTGTCTGCAGCGTGATGTGAAAATTTATTACACCATTCTGTGGAATAGATGTGCAATGATATTTGTTACTAAACCAAATTCACTACATTCATAATCGCATGCATAAATAGTTGTGCTGTCAAATAAACAGAAAGAAAATACTACATTAAAGAGTGATGTTTCAGAAAATGAAAAGTATAAAGAACATAGAAAGTCTTAAAAGAATGGATCTTGGATTAAGACTTCTTAGCTTTGTAAAGGGATTCCACTTCACTAAATAAGAAACTCTGTTCTGTGGCTCTATATAAAAACCTTTCAGCTTTCTCACACTAACACTTCAGGATTGGATTTCAACTCTTCTAACAGTATATGGTAGTCCACTTTTTACTTCAGAGTCAAATCACAGCCTCTTGTGTGGGTCATTCCATACAGGAATTGATATCACTATATCGAAAGGTAAACATCACACCTAAATAGCTACTTTAAATTTGTTTTACTGGGGTTTCTAATCAAATCAGATCTTATAACCCTGAGCTGTATTGGTTCTGTTGAAGAAAGATGCACTCCTGATCCGATGACGTATTCTGAATGATACTATGATTAGTCACATCACTCAGGTTTACAGATCCATTTCTTTAACACATTGATTATTTAAAACCTTACATGCAGCAGTTTTAAATCATATTCACATTCACATAAGCTGGGCTTGCGTGTTATGTATGTTTTGAGATGCCATTTTGTGTTTTGTGAAATATTAGTGGATGTGTACTGATATTTATACAATCAATTTATACAATTCATCTTCCTTGATCAATCTGAATATCTAATATCTAACTATCTATATTAGTTGTTGCTATTGATGGATGCTAGTCTGTTATCTTTCATGAAAAAAAAACATTTCTGATTTGAAACTTCTGTGTTTCAGAGGTTTTGCTTGAGCACAAACATGTTTTCTCATTAGATTCATAGTTTTATATCCATTAATAAAACGTATATCACAGTGCAGACTCTACTACCACCCATTTCAGTTTATCAAGAGACCCTCAGATATCCGTGCAAATCTTCTAAACAAAAAGTGAATTCCCATAATATCATTCGAAGCAAAACTGACCATCACAATGCAACTGTAGGTAATAACATTTCTTCATTACCAGTCCATATAGTCAAGCTGTATGCATTTCTATAAAGATATTTCATTGGATTTTTATATCTCATTTTTCCCAGTTTGGTCATTTACCACTTCCCACACAATAGCTACCAACCAGGAAGGGTGAGGGCAAGCATGTGCTTCCTCTGAGACCTGTGAAGCCAGCCATAGCATATTTTCAAATTGCTGCTCATGCTGCATCACAGAGAGGCTGACCACACTTAGAGGAAAGCACTATGATGATGATGATGATGATGATGATGCGAACATTTTCGATTGCCATTATATTTAACTAACTGTAGCTAGTATGGCTGCACAATATGGTAACAATACTACATTGTGTACATTGTGACGTTACATATATGCTTTACCTTTCTAAAGTTAGAGTTATACTATGTTGTTTTAGTTGCAGTATATAACACTACATAACCATAACTTGCATTATATAATATACCTTGCATTACTATAACATATTGGTTAAATGAAATGGTAAAATAATTAACCTTCATTATTTTGACCAGAATGATTTACGGTTGTTGGATTACACGAATTTATCACAACTTTTGTCGTGTTCAGAGTCCATGAGTTCAAAAGGTATATCATAGGGAAAGTTACACATATTCAGAGATGGGTTAAGCACTAGTCAATTTCCTGAACATTCCGATCAAGAGCATGCAAATTACCTGCATATAGTTTATGCCACCATGGCTGTGAGATTTTTCTTGAGTAGAAGTGTCAAAGAAATCAGTAAGGATTTATTATATAGCTGATTTGCATATGTCAGCCTTCTGCCCACTGTCAGCATGGACAACAATGGACAATACTGCAAAAGCAGTTAACAAATATATAACAATATTGTGCAGTCCTCCTAACTGGTTACTTGTCTTCATACTGATGCATTTAAAAGTCTGTAATGCCAAGAAACACTGAACATGCAGAGGAACAGATGAAGTAACTGTAAGCATGCTTTCTATTTTTCAGAGCTGATGTGGACTTGTGAAAGATCTGTGCTTATCCTCACATCTCTCCTCTGCTTATGCCCTTCACGTATCTTTTTGCGGTCTGGGCTTGCTGTTCTGTAACTGAGTAGCCAGGAAGCCCTTACCCCAAAAAGTATGTGTGGGGGGTCCAAACAGCACACACGCCTCATTTCTCAGACTCAGGACAACATCACAGCAAACTCCTTCTGCATTGTCTCACTGTTTTTAATTACCGTAAATACATACCTTCTCTATTTTGTACTATACATTTGAAGCCAATAACTTCATCTCTCATGGTGATTTCATGACAAAAAATTGATCTGTTTTACAATTTACATAAAAAATTTAATTCCAGAAGGTTAAAAATGAAATGTGTGTGTATCCTGCAGTCGAAAACATAAATCAAAATTGGACCATTTTTGTTACTTAATAATAATAATAAAGGAACATCTGTGAAACCTAACACACAAAATGTCTTGTTGCTATAAATCATATTTATAAAGATTCTGAACATTTAAATCTTAATTTATGATAGAGCAGGCCATAAACACTCACACTGAAATTGAGAGACTTTCGTAGTCCAAAATTGAACTTCAGCATATTTTCTTGATTCCTCTTGCAGCTCCTAACTCCTAAACATATAACATCTAAATAAAATACAGAATAATAAAGAATAAAACACTAAGAGCATACTGTAATAGGAAAATAATCAATGGCGGGGTGGTGTGATGTGGCCCGACAGGAAGCAGAGATATTCTAACTACCTTGAAGTTGATTATTTTACAGTAACAATATGTCCCAAAAAAGTCTTTTTCCTCTTCTATCACAGCAATTTGCCAATGACAATTACAGTGTTTTATTTATTAATAAACAACGTCATGCACTTTATCTGTTTCTACTTACAGTTAATGTTGTGGAACCTCTATGAGCCAAGTTAGTTCCTGTTATAACTTACGTTATAGCAGCTATAAACTGTCGTTCACTCAGCAGCCTCTCTTTTCTGGAGTTAATAAAACAAAAATACATCTTGTCATGTTCCCAAGAAAGTCATAGGCAGAAAACATCCTGTTCCAAAGTTCTGACACCTGAAACTCCTTCCATAAATATTAAATAAACATCTCCTAACAGAAAGATTCACCATATCAATGATTTCTTTCTTAAATAACATGTTTTTTTCATGTTAGTCTTAGATTAGGTAGCTCACCCACTTTGTAAATGAGTTGTTATTATAGAAACTATCGTGTATTAAAATTATTTATAGAAATTATCAATAATCATTTGAATTACTGTCAGAGCTGCTGTTATTGAAAGTCACCTTTCTCTACACCTTCTGACCAATCAGATTCAAGAATTCAACAGCCTATGGTATAATTTTTGTTATACAACAGCTAGTTCCGGTCCACTAATTTGATTGGTTGTGCAGCGTTCCAAGAGTGCCTATATTTCCTGTAACCACACTGTGTGTTTCACTCCGCTCGTCTGTGTTCTCTACATAAAGGTCCACTTCCTAGTTCAAAACATTTACTACAGTAGTGTTAGCCACATCATCTTTATGGAAATATATGTAGTCTCCTGTAGTTCTGTGTTTGTTTTATGTAGCACCTTGGTCCTGGAGGAACGTTGTTTCATTTCACTGTGTACTAGCCAGCTGTATATGGTTGAAATGACAATAAAAGCCACTTGACACTTGACTTGATCATCAGTGGAAATGGAGAACGATACTTTTCAGGAATATAACTTTTGGCTTAAACTGTGAAAGCTCGTCAGATGAAGATGAAAGGGAAGAAAGGATGCCAATTTCACCAGAAGAACCTTTAACGGGAATATACACATCAATGTGAGCTAGCTAGCCAGCTAGCCAACGTGTTATAAATTGAGTGTGGCTTCTTCGGGATCTATTTCCACTAGTGGAGTAAAACTAAACAGAGCGTTTTGTAATATTGTGTCTAAAATGTCACCTACTTGAACTGTTGTATAAAAGAAATATTGCACGAGCAAGAGTGAATAGCGTCACAGCTGGGATTACCTACGAAAAATCAGTTATTCAGTGAGAACTATCATGCTGAAATGATATATGTATCTTATATGGTAATGTGTCCAGATTTGATAATCACTTTTACAAGTACAAGGTATTCTAGATATTAATTTTATTATATGATTATTTCTAAAGTATATATAATATAACTCCTGTCATCTGTAGTACTGTATATGATTATTTCTATATCTAAAGTGGCTTTTTGCTGTTCTTGTTTTTACAGTTTCTTACAAATGATTTGAGAAAAATTTGAATTTTGTTGATGTTATTGAGAATCCTAATTCAAACGTTAGGTAGCGTTTATGTATCTATAGCATTTGTATTTCTCAGACATCATACCGTAAGCAGTATACTTTGCTCCATGTCACAGACCTTTTTTCTCTGCTCTGTCACATAAAATCCAGTAGATGGAGTACATTTCCTTTGCTGCACACAGAACAGCGTTACTGAAAGGTCACTCGGTGCGTTGATCTGTCTTTAATATGCCTTATTTACAATCAACAATTATTTATTCGTTCAGCTGAATGCACTTGTTTTCACAATGCATTTTTTTAGCTGACTCATTAGAGCATCATTATATTTTTTTGCTATTCGGTGTAGGAGGTTTTTGTGTCATGAACCTGAATATCAGTCTAGTGAAGCTAATGATACATAGTGTTAGTTTAAACTAATTAAAGGAAGGTGAAACTGAGTTTGTAGCCAATTTAAGCAATTGCTTAGTCATGTTTTCTTATTCAGGATCAGTTTAGAAATTTGATTCGTCTCCTCCATTTTGATCACAAGACGACTGGTAAACTGTTGGCAACAATGTTAATCTGAAAGGAGAAACAGATGTGTTCAATTTGTTATTTCCCAAAAGATCATATGAGCAAGTCAGAGTTATGAAAGTTTTGATAAAGCTTCCTGTAATCCAGCTGTTCTCAGGTAAAAACAAAAATACAACTGACCTTTGTTAATGTAATTAGCCGTTCACCATGTGTTTAATATTTTCTACTACAGCCCTTCACACACGCAACTCAAACAAACAGATGAGCTGATCAGTGGAAATAATTAAACATTCAATACAGAAGTAGGTGTAAAGTATTTCTATTCCTGTAAACTGAGCATTGCTCATATACATGGCATCCCCTCGCTGTTTTTTTTAAACAGCCAGCTGAACTTAATTTCAATTCATAAATACTTAAGAGTCAGAAGCAAAACCAGTCTCAGGAATTCTTTTGATATGTCTGTTCTTGGAATCATCTAAATCTCAAAACACACTGACGCATTAATATATACAGTGTACGTACGTGAATTTCTGTGAAGCTAATCGCTCATGTTGAAAATATTTATGCCATTTATTTACTTCTAATGTGTGGAAATGGAAATCATGCACAGCACAGTTTTGGTTTCCTTGAAAACCCACAGCCTTAACTATGTGGAAATTACATTTCAAGCCATTTCATTCATGACCTTAATCACTGCAGCGCTGAAGAGGAAGTACACTACAGGGCCAAAAGTTTGGTGGACGCCTGACCATCACACCCATGTGGTTCTTCCCAAAACTGTTACAACAAAGTGGGAAGCAAACAATTATACAGAATTTATTTGTATGCTGTACTATTACAATTTCCCTTCACTGAAACTAAGAGACCCAAACATGTTCCAGCATGACAATGCCCCTGTGCGCAAATCGAGCTACATGAAGACATGGTGCGTGAAGGTTGGAGTGGAAGACCTCGAGTGGTCTGCACAGAGCCCTGACCTCAACCCCACTGAACACTTTTGGGATGAACTGGAACACCGACTGCACCCCAGACCTCCTCACCAACATCAGTGCTGATCTCACTAATGCTCTTGGGGCTGAATGATCACAAATTCCCACAGCCATGCTCTCAGAAGAGTGGAGGTTATTATAACAGCAATGGGGGACTAACTCTGGAATAGCATGTTCACAAAGCACATATAGGTATGATGATCAGGTGTCCACATACTTTTGGCTATATAGTACATCTTACACCCTGAATCTCTTTAGATCAATGGTTCTTAAAGTGAGGTCTGTGGACCCCAAAAGTCCGTGAAGCATAGCCAGGAGGTCTGATTTTTTTAAATTTATTTATTTACAGTTGAGGCCAATCGCTTACATACACCCAGGCTAAAGACATTCAAACTCAATTTTTACTGCTGCACACATTCCACTATACCATACATTTCCTGTGTTAAGTCAAGTAGCGTATCTACTTCATTTCCATAAGAGTCATTTCAAAATACTAGATAAGAGACTTATTTCAGCTTTTATATACTATATCAGATTTTCAGTGGCTCAAAGGTTTACAAACACTTTGTTAGTATTTGATGGCATCGCCATTAACTTGAATCATAAACTTGAAAGTATTTGGGCTAGCCTTCCACAAGCTTCTCTCAACACGATACTGCTGGATACTTTTTTGTTCATTCTTCCTGACAGAACCTTTTGTAATTTAGTCATGTTTGTGGGCCTTCTTGCTCAGATATGCTTTTTCAGTTCAGTCTACAAATTTTCTACGGGATTCAGGTCAGGGCTTTGTGATGGCCGCTCCTATTCTTTCACTTTGTCTTTTCTTTAAATTGCCTTTTTATTACAACGATGGAGGTATGCTTACAAACACTGTCCTTCTGGAAGCCTCAGTTGTGACAAAGTTTTAAGGTGTTGTGTCAGGATTTCCAGATCATCCTCCTTCCTCATGATGCCATCTATTTTCTGATGTGCACCAGTCCCTTTTCCAGCAAAACACCCCCACAGCATGATGGCCAAGCAGTTCAATTTTGTTGTTTCGTCTGACCAGAGAACACTCCAAAAGGCACCTGCAAACTACAGTCTGGCTTTTTTTTATGATAGACTTTGAGTAGGGGCTTCTTCCTTGCACAACAGACTTTTAGGCCATTGCGGTGTAGTTGTGGATGTACGTACTTTGTCACCTGATGCCTCCAACTCCTTCACCAGTTCCTTTGTTGTTGTCTTGGAGTTCAGTTAAACCTTTCAGACCAATGTTTGCTTACCCCTAGGAGTTAATTTGTGCCACTTTCCTGAACAATGCAGTGTCTGTATGATCCCAAGATTTTTATATTTGCTTACTATTGTTTGCACAGATACACATGGTACGTTCAGTTGTTTGGAATTTGCTCATAAGGAGGAACCGGACTTGTGGAGGTCCACATTTGTTTTCCTGAGATCTTGGCTGAGTTGCTTGGATCTTCCCATGGTGTCAAGGTCAAATAGGCACTGGCCCTTAAATACACCCACATATGCACTCCCAATGAACTCCTAATTATGGCAATTGGCCAGTTCGAACCATCTAAAAGTAATTACATTAAATTCTGGAAACTTTCAGACTGTTTAAAGAGGCAGTCAGTTTGGTGTGTGTAAATTTATGAGCCACTGGAATTCTAATATAGTGAATTAAAGCTGAAATAAATCTGTCTTGCCAAAAGAAATGTATGGTAACATGAAATGAGTAGAGTTGTGAAAAACTGAGATTTAATCTCTGTAGCCTTGGCGTATGTAAACTTCTTGCCTCAACTGTAGTTACAGTGGTGGAAATTACTAAATACTATTAACAAAATGATTATATTTATAAGTGAGTTCTTATAGTACTTAGCCAATTTGACTGGTCACTTGAATTAAATGGGTTTAATCCAAAACCTCAAAAACACAAAAATAAGAAGGCATATAAATAATGTTTACTTGTTTTGTCAGTGCACAGCTCAGGAATAGAAAGCTGTATGTCTCCAATAAATAATGAAATAAATCTGTCATGAATGGATCAGTGGAGTTTATCTTACTGTTAAATACAAAAAAAATTGAGAACCTCTGATTTAGAGCACATTTTTCCAAATGCGATCTCTGTAAACTATCCCCTCATCATCCGAAACACTGAAGAGAACTGGAAATTCAGAAATCACACTCCTGCCTAGAAGATCTTTTCCACTGACATGAGCAAGAAACAGCAGTTATCAATTAGAGGACATTAAAAAAAAGTCCTGCTGTATTGCCCAGAACTAATAAAACCATGGCATTTACTGTATACTATTTGCCTGATATACTGAACAAATCAGCATTCAGCTTTGCTCAGTTTCTCATTGTGGAGCTTCTGAAGGCTGCACCTTGTCAATAATAAACCTCTACTTAATGCTGTCATTTATAAATGACATATTAATCATGTGTACATACGGCCATAAAACTTTCACAGTACAACAGATTAACATAATCACAGCACGAATAACCACACTCTTTCATATACTGTAGGTTTAAAAAGTTCCAAATTAAACATGAACTTGCCTTTAATTTGTCAAAAGAGCGGGAAAAAAACCGAACCCCGACCAAAGGTCGTATTTGTGTGTCTGTCTGGTGAAACCCTTCACATTGTCATATTTTGACGTTTTCTACTATATATACTGTACATATAAACTACAGACTTTCCTGAACTGAAATATGTTTCTTTTTACACTGATCCGAGCCAGAAGTGAAGTTCTAGCATCTTAAACTGTGGTTACGCCCAAAAGTAAAAAATAGAGAAAAGTTGTATGATTATAATGAGTAATGTGTTCGCACTTTGATTATTAGCATCATTCATCGTCACTGTTATATTGGTAGGAGAATGTTGGACATGGAGCTGCCAGGCAGGAGGCGAAGAGGAAGGCCAAAGAGGAGGTATATGGAGGTAATAAATGAGGATATGAAGCTAGTGGGTGCAAGTGTTGAGGATGCAGAAGATAGGGATAGGTGGAGAGTGATGATTCGCTGGGGCGACCCCTGAAGGGAAAAGCCGAAAGAAGAAGAAGATTCATCGTCTCTGTCATCATCACGTGGTAAAAGTCACTCGCCTCGTCATCATCTCTTCTCTCCACTGATCTCTGTTCACGCTTACATCGGTGGGGAAATAATCGCTGATTCATTCAGTCAGTTCCGTTCTGTTCACTAAATTTTTTTGCTGTCTTATTAGGTCATTTAAACATTTTATTGCCTTATGTGTACAGTGTGTGTAAGTGCACTTCTCTGTTTTGTTGATGAAGTGACAGCGCAGGAGCATTGCAGACATTTTGACAATCAGCATCTGATTACACACTGAACTGATTAGGCTTAGGTGTTACTTAGGTCTTAGTCTTACTGTTTTTACCACTGTGTTTGTTAAACTGGCTCCTTACACAAAATGATCTTTGCAGGCAGAAGCCAAGGTGCATAATTGTGGTAAAATATGTTTATGTTTTATTAACGCGGAGACGTCAAAGTATATTCCCGGCAGAAAACTCAATTTTGGTCAAAATCCATATGATTTTTCATCATATTTGGCCTTTTTTAGCCACGGTAACAACTAATGGGTTTTTATCTATTTACATCGTGATGTAATAGATGCTGACATATTTGACATAACTGATTATCAGGGAATATGAATAAGTTTTTGTCAAAGGAAAATTACCTTCATTACAAGCTTTCTATTTCCTGGCCGTGAAATCATTTGAGAAATTCCCTAACGAAAATGAGTACATATCTGTAAATTCTGTTTATACTGAACATTATGTTGCTTATTTATAAAAGGGTAATGTGTATGCTCCTGACACTGTGTCTGCTCGTGTATTCCTAGACTGTGCTCGTCTGCTTCTATCACAGCTATATTGTCTCTTGAGACTAATGTTTGATATTGACTCAGCACACTCCTGTCTGCGTTATGTCATCGTCTGTCACTCAATAATCATAAACCTTTTATCTTCATTACTGAAAAACGATGCAATCATGTTCGAGAGATAGGACACTAATATGTAAAAACTACATAAGCTTTTGATTAATTATGAAATAATTGTTCTTGGTAGTGGAATTTCACACTGTGAAATTCACACTTTTCACACTGAATTGCACTAATGTTTGAACTACGGCAGTTGGCTGATTTTCTTTTTAATCCACAGGTAGGCATACATTACATTAATTATATCTCAGTATCAAAACACGCTCTGCTGGTCTCCTCAATACAAGGAGCACTTGAGCCCATTTTCAACATTAGTGATATGTTAGTGTATAAATGTACATAATATGTGACAGATAATTGTTCTACACATTCAAATATATATTCCATACATATGACATTTTAGGACATCAGGAAAATAACTAGTTAGGAAAACACAAGGTTACGTACAGTATGTAAGCATGGTTCCACAACTGTGGACCACCAGAGCAGTTTTCTTTGGAATTAGTGGAGTTTTCCCATTTGCTCATTTCCTTGCCATGAACTGATAGCAAACTCATCACCTTGTCATCATGACCGTGACCCCACATGTACAGCCTGTAAAAGGTTGCTGCTACATCATGTTTGTCCTCTGGCCATTTTCGTCATTTTCATCATGATCGTGATCCCAGTTGTCTGGTGGTCCTCTAACCAGTCATAGAATCATATTTTAAAAAACATAACCTTCCGTTCTACTTACGGCAGGGCAGTTTCTTTCTGAACTAGTGGAGGCTGGGTATCAGTCATCTTGATGGCGTCTTGAGCATACTTTGAGATTGAGAATCACAGAAAGTGATAATAATACTTCTTATTGAGGGTGAGATGTTGATGTTGTGCAGGATAAGCACTGTTAATACTGTCTTAATACTGTGTTTTATTGGTGAGGATCACTCAAACTCGCCACACAGCACATGAGTTGCAATAAAGCAAAATTCATTCTGTAAAATCTGATGAGGGTAGATGGTGTACTCCATATTGTCACTTCACAAATGTCCACAAGTGAACATTTAATGGATCAGAGCACCTCTTGACCTGTGTCACAGCCAATCGTAGCTGTTCACTGGGTATCAGAAGGATTGAATACGATTGTATTAAGAGAACATTTAGGCTTCTTAGATCCAGAATGAGACAAATTCCACCACTTTTCTGGAGTGAAAAAACTATCCTGAAAAGAACCTGGCCAGCCAGACCCATGTACTATTTCTATTGCCTATTTCTGTAGTAGCAACTGAACATCTGTTGTCACTTTAGCCAGTTGGCGTTGGTCTTGCGCATTTGTGGGTGGACTCTTGTGGTCAGTGGTGGTTAACAATGAACTAAGCGACTATGTATTTCCAAGGCACTTTTCAGTCATTTGTGCCTTGGAAGCATTGTCATGCTTTGCTCTTATTCAAACAGGTTTTTTTCCATGTACCTGCACAGAAAAAGGTCATGCCAAGAATAACTGTGCCAAGGATTTTTTTTTTTTTCCATTTCATTTAAAAATGAGCCATGACTGGGCCTAGTGATTGTCCATGTGACTGTTCCATTACAAAATGCTGACTGCAGTTCAGTTAGTGCTGCACTATCTTTCACCTACAATCAAGGTCTAATCTATTGTTTTCCTGAAAAGGAAAAAAAAGTTGATCTCTAGTCTTATTTTATTTGTATAGAAATTAATGAGCAAGATGCTTAAACTGTAGATTTGTTTTTGTCAGTATAAATTCTGACTTTTGGCCCAATGTTGGTAAAGGGGATTGATTTAAAGCTGTAATAAAATCATTGGTTCAGTGTCATCCTGCTGTTTTGACTCTTGGCCCAAAAGTGGCATAGTGGATTTAAAGGTGGCTGAAATCCTGTTGGCTCTGTAATTAAATGTTTGGCCCATTGTTGGCACCTAATGTTGGCCCCATGGAAATGACTGATTTTGGACAAATGTTGGTCCAATGCCAGTTTGCTACCTTGCTTGTTATAAGCTTTTGTTTCATGTCATAATTAAAGACCACTTTTTGAAAAACATTTTGCATATTTGATCTCTTCATTAGGTTGACCAGCTACAGCTAATCGGAAAGGTCACTGTTTCCAGCTGGAACTGGATTTACTGGTCAGCAAGCATCATAATTGGTTACCAGTAAGGTTGCCATCCAGCTCCATTTCCCTGGGATTGTCTCATCTGTCCGAGAAAATGTATTGCATTTCAAGAGACACCAAATACACCAGTTTTTTTCTGTTATAATAATGACAGTCCATGAAAAAAAAATAAGATGAAATAAAGTGTACTACAGGTTTTAACACTGAATGAATGAAAAATGAGCAGTATGCTGAAACCAGCTGATGGTTATCCAAATTCGGAAATGTCCAGCTGGAAATCATTAAACATGATAGTATTCAAGCTCTGGATGTCCAAAAAAAAGCCCCAGCAAGGTAATCTCACCATTTATGGTGAGAATAAGATTCAGAAGAGGACAGAACTGAAGTGTCTGAATTATTGTACAGCAGAGCGACGTACTGTATGTGTCCATGGACTGTAGAAACAAGGTCAGTTCAAAGAAAATCCTCTGTGACCCAAGTATTGCTGCCAAAATGTCTTACGGGAGAAGCAAAAGTGACACATTAGTGAGGAATGTTTTGACGCCATTTAACCAGGAGCAACTGGCTAAAGACTTGCAGAAAGCTGGCTGTTTTGCTTTAAGGTTTGTCCAATTCACGTCACACCAAGCTGTTTTCTTACAGTTCAGTACCGCTTAACATGATCCAACACAATCATAGAAAAGCAGGAAACATGCACGGCTACAGCTACCTCAGCTCAAAGTTTTTAAAAAATCACAGCATTATATGCAAATCCTGACACGTCTGCTATGACCAAATAAGAGCAGTTTCCACAAACTCATTCACTCATTTTAGCATAGTCATCAATGATGTTCTTTAATTTCAAGCCACAGTCTCTGACACACTCAGTTGAGTGTGTAGCCAAACCATTTAATCTTCCCTGAGACATTCTGCTTCTCAGGGAGTTTTTAATACCAAGTAAAAAAAATTTTACTTTTGAAAATTAACATTGTGCTCTTGGCTGCTGCACTGTTAGAAACAAATAACTGATGGATGATAAGAGTCTATCACACTTCACTTGAGCATGGGGCAGTGTGTTTCCTTCCCCAAGGGGCCTCTCCTTTAGCACTTGTTGTAGTACCTATTTTTGACCACTAGCTGCAATAACTCTGTGTCACTAAGTGGGGTAATGAGCATTCTGCCCCTGGATCATCGTCATCTAGAAAAGCGAGCAAACAGAAGGTACTCAAAGGAGGTAATTCGTTTTTCAACAGAATTTAAAATGTATGGAGTTGTGAATTTTGACTTTCAAATTCCACAACATTCAAACAAAATGATGGTATATTTCATGAGAAGAAAGTCTGAAGGTAAAGTTGTAATGCATTAATATAATGAAAAACTACATTTATTTGACTTTCATGGTCTACTTCTAAAAGGCGTAAGGAATGAGTTAAAGGGATTAAATCGAGTAACGTAAATGTTGGATAATGCCATTATTCACACTTCTGCATTTCAGAATAAACAATTAGCCATACAGTCGCATCAGCACCTGGGCTCACCTGGGTCACGCACCCCGCCATGTTAGTTCCACCCTTGAAGAAATGGAAGGGCATTTGCAAGTATCACCTTCACTAAAAACAGCAAATTGAATCTTCACTGCTGCATGTTACGATGATGAGGCATTGGTTGTTAAAATATTCAGCGAGTTTTTCTGCTAGGCCATAAAGTTTCGATCTCTAAAGGAGCCATGTGAGTTCCCTGATATGAAGTATAAGGAGATACTCAGGCCTAATCCTGCATGGTTGATTTCAGTGCTCAGTGAGCAGCCTTTACATTTCTATACAAAAGATTTAAATGTGTAGGCTCACTTGGCGTAATTGTTGATAAGCTACATGGATTGTTCCTTTACAAATAAGCAGTGTTGCGTGACTGTTGATCGACTGATTGAAATGTGGTATTCAGGTCTTTGGTGACCTGAAGTGGTAACACTAGTTCAGCTGGTAACTAGTGGGCATAAAGTTTTAATTCTATACTTATCTGTTGAAAAAATGGGAATGAGAGGAATCATGTTTTGCAAAGAAACTCATTTGTCAACCCGTTATACAACATGTGTTTACTTATAATGCAAGCAGCCTTAATCAATTCATATACTGTATAATGCTTTGCTAGTGTTTGGTTTCAATAAAATAATATTTTACCTACTGTTACCTAGTTTATGAAAAAACTTGGCTGTGCTGCTAGTGCTGTTGAGGTAACATTAGCTAAACATTTAGCTAGCAACATTAGTCCAGTATTAGCTTAGTTAATGTTGTTAAATAAAGATTCTATTCAACAAACACACCTGTGTGTATTTGTGTGTATGAGTTTGTGTGTGTGTGTGTGTGTGTGTGTGTATGTGTGTGTGCATATGTGTATGTGCATATGTGTGTGTGTTTGTGTGTATGAGTTTGTGTGTATGTGTGTGCATATGTGTGTGTTTGTGTGTGTGTGTGTGTGTGTGTGTGTGCGTGTGTGTGTGTTTAAGGCTAAAAATAGCCAATTCTGTTTTCACCCAGGTGCAAATAGACACGTTGCCATTGTGGTACTAATAACATGTATATGAGTTTCTTGGGGGGAAAAATTAAAACTACAAATAAGTCACATGAAGCTATTTGCAGCATGCTGGAACTGACATATACAGGAAGGTCAGACTAATGGGTGAGAGATGGATTTCTTCATTTCCTCAGTGTGACGCTCAACGGGAATCTCATTCCACAGCTCCTTCCACACAGACACACGCACGCACACAAATAAGCGTGTTTGTCTAACAGAATCGGCATATCTTTATTTAGCAAGATTAACTAAGCTAACACTACACTAATGTTGCTAGCTAAATATTTAGCTGATGTTACCTCTACAGCACTAGCAGCACAGCCAAGTTTTTTCATAAGCTAGGTAACAGTAGGTAAAATATTATTTTACTTGAAACCAAACACTAGCAAACTAGCTAACATTAGCCTTTGTATTACCATAAGCATTATACAGTATTTGAAATAATTAAGGCTGTTTGCATTGCAAGTAAACATGTATTGTGTAATGGGTTGACAAATGAGTTTCTTTGCAAAACATCATCCCTTTTTTCTCTTGCTTCTGTCCCAACATCGCTGTGTGTTTCAGGAGGAGTTCTGAGAAATGCTGTGTGGAGGCTGAAACACACATTCCTTGTCCACATTGTGTCAACATTTGCTGGACGCAGACTCAGGATTCTGAGCCCAAATGTTCTTTAGATATCCGACATCGAGGTCCATGGGCACGTCTGTTGAAGGCTGCAGTATTGATTAGGAAGTGAAATGGCTTTATGGGCAGTGATGTCAGTGTTTGCACAGGTGAAGCTC
>CM040980.1:7181731-7276731 GCA_022985145.1 Pangasius djambal | reverse complement strand
TAAGATTTTTAAAGTATTTTAACTACACAGGTTACATGTTATTTCACAAAAATGGCACCCCAATAATGAAGTTGCACAAATAGTATTCATTTAAATCTCTAGTTAGGATTTCCTTGATATCTGAAGTATGTAATGGAAGTATATTCTTCAAATGTAGGCCTTGAATCTCAAGCTCAGTATGCTAGATCAAGGATCACTGGCTTAATAAAGGCAAGTAAATAATATCATGAGTGAATCAACATGTTGGGGGTGTCAGTCTTTACTTTAGGACTGCTCCACAGAGTGACACACTATTACATATTATTGTGTAAAGAGAGAGAAACAGCTGGTCTTTCACAATTCATGAAACGACTGTGTGACTGTGGAATGTTTAGCCATGATATGTCTTGCAAATATTCGTCCTGGGGACGTGATGCGGGATTTCAAGAACACAAACACTTCATCAGATTTCGCTTTTCCACTTTTAAAGATGTTGCGCCACTTTTTGAAGGTAAAAGCACTGAATGGTATGCCGAAAGTCCGAAAAGCAACAATATTTGCTTGCAAAATCGAAATGCTGGAAAGAATTTCTATGGGTTAATCCAAAAATTCACTCCATTGTAATTTTTTGTAATTAGCACCAAACTAAAAAGGAAGAATTCTCAAAAATTCAGAACATTCGTACTTTGTAAAAGCTTGATTAAAAATAATGCAAAAAGTGCACATACCAAGTCTCACAGATTACACAACTACAATTTTAAGTGTGTATTGCTGTGATTGTGTGTGTTAGGGCTGATGTGTTTGAGGTAAGGTTGGGGGTGTTGTCCCCTTCCACTGCTCTGGGACATCACATCAGGAAAGCCTGAAGTGATTCATTGATGAGTCAACAGCTATGAGCTATAAAGCCACAGCACTGATGGAGCCTAAGCATGACACAGCTCGCTCACCTAAAGGTAAGACCCCCAGTCTTTTATCTCTGGTTATGTGGCTCCACTGAATCTGTTATTTATTGACTCATTAGAGCTCTCCATGGTTGTTTTACTTAAAAATCCACTTCTTACATTATCTACTACTCTGATTATTTTATTTCTTAAAAAGTGCAGGTCCATTATTTTGACTTAACTAGAGAAACCCAATTTGTATTTTTCAAACAGAAAGTTACACAAAAGTTATGTAATAACTATTTATACACAGCAAAAATGTTTTGAGGCAATTTGGGACGAAAAAAAAAAAATGTTCAACTGAGACAGCAACCAAGTTTGAGCAAAGTAAATCCTGCCTAATGTTAATTAGGCGTAACATTGCAGTTTGTTAAAATTAAGACATCATCTTTTTATGTAATCATAATCTTTTTTTATGTAATCATCTTTTTGGAATAAAACATCTTTTAATTTGTGAAGAATTAATTCCTTGAAAATAAGTTGAAGAACTTGTAATTACAAGAGCATTGCCAGCATTTAAGCTATTTATTGGAACAGCATCGATCCAGACATTAGGTAGTCTACTTGTTAATTTATTTTTAATGCACTTTGAATATTCAACGCACCAATCAATTAAAATCTAATATCCTTCCAACTCCCTTTTGCTTTTACATTTTTAATGGAATATTCCAGGATTTTTCAAGCTATGCTCTATCCGTGCCATCTGGAGTGTATATGTGATTGCGATGTGGCATGTGGTTTCCATATACTGAGAAAACAACAAAGTTTTTTTTTTCCCCAATTTCCCTGAGATTTCCATAATAAGTGAGTTTAGAGGAAATGTTTTTTTTTCCTGTTCTTTTCTCAGTGTGTTTGAACTCTTGCCCACTGTAATTGCACATATGCTATATGTGTGGTGGCTTGAGATGATGTTTAAAAATGCTGGGGTATTCTTTTAATATAAGTGAGGTAAAGATGATAGAACATTTTTAATCTTTTTTTTTTTTTCCTTTTTGCTTTTCTGCAAGTAGGTGTTGCTCTACTCTCAAGGCACAAAACCACTCACACCCAAAGAAGGCGTTATGGCTGTGTACCCTGCACTTTTTTGCTCCTGTGTAGTGACGGTGTTCACACTCGCCCATGGCCGTGGTCTTCCTACAGACAGCATGAAAAACTCTGTCAAACTACAAGTCGAGAACATCATCTCCAGAATCCAGAAACACAAAGATGAGGTAAATACCAAGCGAACAAATTATTCCTTCTGCTCTTTCCTCGCTCCAAGTTTTTACAGGTATACCTATATCATAGCACTGCTGAATTCTTGATTCTGATTGGTCAGAAAGTGTTGATTAGTTTTCAGTAGCAGCTGTGACAGTAGTTCCAGCTGCAAATCAAATCACAGGTTTATATTAATCATTTCTAACAAGTTTACTGGAACTTTTAACAGGAACTTGTTTCACGGACGTTCCATAACATTAAATGTAACTATAACTGGTTCAAAGTCATTCACTAATAAATTAAAAAATTATGATTGTCATAATTGGTATAAGAGGGATAAAATACTTCAGGATGTGCTGTTATAGGAAAATCATCAACATGCTGTTATTTACTGACAAATTTGAGTTTTCATATTGTTTATATTTTATTTATATCCTCTGATAATCTGATTTGTTTTAAAGAGTGCAGGTTCATTATTTCAACATAACTGGGGAAACTCATTTTGTGTTTTTCAAAAAGAAAGTTACACAGGAGTTGTGCAATAGCTGTTTATTCGAGGCCAAAATGTTTTGTTGCAACTTGGGCAGACAAAACGTTCAACAGTGGCAGCTGAATTTGAGAAAAGTAAACACTGTATTAATCATTCATAACACTGCCGTTAGTAATTTCTTCAGCAATGGGTTGGTAACGGTAACTCTACGTTGCACTGGGTTGCATCACGCCATCCGGTCGTTCGTTATATTCCTATAACAGCATGCCACCAAATGTCTTATTCTTTACATAAATAAAGTTATACATACTGTCAGTGCCATCGTTATAGTAGATCAATCGTGGAAGTTGTTCCGGACTCTACTGATATGTTAAATAAGTCTACTGATGATAATGTTTCCCTTGAACCTAACCTGAGCTACAATGTACTCTCACAGCTGCAAATACTCCATAAAATGATCCTGGATAGTCCTGAGCTCCTGCCCGAGCTGCAGTCCGATAAGCCCATCGACGGTCTGAGCTCCATGGTGGAGACACTGAACAACTTCCTGCGAGTTCTTCACAGCCTGCCCAAGGGTCACATGAGCCAACTGCACAGTGATGTAAGCACACTGCAGCACTACTTGGAAGACAGGATGAGCTCACTGCAGTGTACACACAGGAAAACAGGCACAGAGAAGAACCTGGAGGCCTTCCTGAAAAACCACAGCATGTACTACATCACCCTGGGTCACGTGGCTCTGGACAGACTGCAGAAATACTTACAGAGACTCAACCACAATCTAGACCAGCTGAGAACATGCTGAAACGAATGATCCCGGTGTCGCTTTTTATTATTGTATTTTTGTTATATTTATTTATATGAATGTATTTATGGACCAAATAACTATTTCCTATTTTATATATTTTTGTCTAATATGTTTTAAGGTGTTTAACGAATGCATTTGGGAACCAGACAAGACATTCCCATCGGGCTTCACGTTCACACATGCATGCACGCACACACACACACCCGTTATACATGCTGACATCACCACCAGCCAAGTATTCTCAGTGATGTCACAGTGTTACCGGAAGACTCCTGACTGATGGTGCTGGGAAGCACAAATCCTCTTGCCCTCTTCTGACCACCAGCATACAACCACTATGGATAAGAATGCACTATGTTCTTATGTATACTGTCAACAGCTTAATTTACAGATGCAAATATCACACAAATTATGTTACAGATGTAAGGCATTTATTTCTTATATATTCATAAGTTCACTGAAATAAAAAGCACAGTTCTCTAAGCCATGATTGTTTCCAGGATATTTGCAGCCTCAAATAAGGAACACAAAGAACCAACACAACAAACCCAGTTTATTAGCAATCATTTATATTGTATGGCCATCTGGCTGCTTGATGTTGCAGCAAAATTGTCTTGCCAGCTAAAAGCCCTGTGTACTGGGGCTTAATGAGACATGCATTTGTGGATTTAAAGGCAGGAGAGGGTTGTATAAAGTATAACACAAGACCCTCCTAAAAGAAAGAAGGTTAAATCTCCATAGAGCGCCATTTAACTGTGTTTTATGGGACAAAAAACAGTCATTTGTTAGTTACCAGATAAAACATGAAGAAGGAGAGTAGCTATTCTTTTCCAGAGAAATGAAACAAGTAAAAGAATGACGCACCAAAAATCATGTGTGTGTACCTCCAGCATAGTAAATATTGACTCTCACCCACCCATCCACCCAACTACCCATCATCCTTCATCCAATTCCCCGGAAAGGCAATGTTTGTGAATACATCTGGGGCAAAATTACATAATACCGGCTTGCTCCGGTAAAGAAAAGTAGCACGTTCTTTCAAAGTATGCACGTAACGAACCCTGACCTCCATCCTCAGATGAGCCAATGCAAAGAATTCCCATCATTAGTTCACTTTTGTATCCTCTCAGGTGTAATATCAGGCACATTATTGCTGATATCTCTGTTGTATCTCTGCCAGCTACACACACACACACACACACACACACACACATATATATATATACACACACATACATACACACACACAATGTTTGTTGAAATTTTCCTTAATTTTTGGAATTATATTCTTTTACGGTTTAAGGCCATTTTCACTCTTTTTTCAAAACTTTTGCACTCACTTGTAAAAAAACACATATAAACTCATGTTTACTCAAATATTTATTTTCCATAGACTGGTGTATTCTTCTACACCTAAAAGTAGAGCAGTTCCCACAACATAAATGGAAACAACAAGATAAATGGAAAATGTTGGTACATGAACCATTACATTATTAGTACAACTTTTATAAAATCTTTTATATAAAATGCATCACACCAGAGGCACCAAGTAAAATTCAGTCTTTCTCTGGCATGTTCTCACTCACATACACACAGCACTATTTACATCCACTCTCAACTGAACCACTTGCTCTTCTTGACGAGTGAGTCCTTAGCGTTCGACGTGCCTGTGAGTTTCTTCTTGTACTGTTCGACCAGACGGTCAAAGTGATCGTCCTCTCTGTTCTGGAACTTCCTCTTCACTGGTTTAGCATTCTGAAATCAAGTAAAACCCAAAAACATACATAATGACCACTCTAGAAATGATTCTGATTATAAAGAAAATGCACACATTGTGTCTCATTTATCAAGTTTTATACATAACAAGTCTATAAATTGTTTTAAGGAGCAAATGGGAGCTCCTGAATTGGTGTAAATTTGCACATTAGGAGCCACAGAAAGTTCTACTGGCATGAGCTAGTGCAAGTTTTATAGATTATTTAATGAATTCTGAATTGCACACATAAATTTAGTGAAAATCTTGTGACACTTGGTCATTTCATATTACTAACTTGAAAGAAAGCAATCCAAAAAAATCCATAAATTAAGACAGAAGACTTGCCATGCAATTAGGACAAACAAAACTGCTGCTGTATAAAAAGAGGAGGAGTTACTGTGTGTCTGTTAACCAACATGCAATGTTTACGATCCACTCATTGTCAGGTATTTCCCTCCCGCACTGAGCGCTGCATGCAGAGGCTCTCAGCGCATATAGCAGCCCGCAGCGCTGCGGCGAATCCTTCCGTGTTGTCGAGTGTTTATTTATGTTGCCACGTGTGTTTTGTTTTGATTCATTTCCTGTCTCGTCATTGGTTGTGTCCCTCGTGTGTCTTGATTACTCTCACCTATTTCCAGTTTGCCCCTTAAACTGCCCAATAATTAGTTTGTGTATTTAAGCCCTTGTGTTTCTTTGTTTGTGGCGAAGTATACGCTCTGTTCCAGTCATTACCAAGCCTTTGTATTGTTTTTGCTATTCTTGTTTTCTTGACTTGCTCTTGCCTCCCCTAGTCTATGTTGTTTGTTGATTTCTAGACCGTTGCCGGACCATTGCCTGCACCTTGACCCTGCTTTTGGATTTCATCTTTGTTTTGACTGCTACGTTTAATAAAGCCTTGCATTCCTGCACCTGCCTGTCTGACACTCATTTAGTCATCATACTGTTGCTGGCAGCTCCCTGTGAGCTTTGCCTTTTATGATGTTTTGTGGTCATCACTAAAAGGTGTGCTGTGAAGGCGACTGGTAATTTACAGGTAATTGGTATTTATTAGCACACGAGGACGAAGTCAGCGTTACCGAAACTTTTGTAGTATGGTTTGGCCTACGAAAGCATTTACATACAACTGAGGCACAATGGTTTTATTATTTTACTGCTGTGTTTTTGTACACATATTCATGAACAATGAGAGCAGGGTGTCTGAAGGTGTCTTAAAAAAAAACTTAAGGAAACTCTTTGAAAAGTTTTTTGAAATTTCTCACACCACTTTACAGCAGTTTTGGAGTCACTGACAGACACAGGTTTAAGCAACACCAGATTAAGTGTGTCCTAAAAAGCCTAAAATTTAAGACTGCAAATTAGATTTTAGGGCAATTTAATACATAAACCCTTTCATTCATAAAAGGTATTTTCAGACTTTTTGAAGTCTTTTTAGGGACCCATGGACACCCTGGTGTATTCTGAGAAACAAGTATTCTATATTTAACTTTCTTTTTTACACTTAGGGGTTCTTTGGTGTGTCTCACTAGAGCAGGGGTCATCAATTAGATTTGACATGGGGCCTAATTATGACAGAGCAAACGCTATTTGGAACAAAAAGCATTTCTGATTAACATGAGCATGTTTTTTGTTGAGTATACACATACACACACCCCCAGGCGAGAGGCTATTGCCTACATGTAGATACAGATTTCAGCAGGTTCTGGTGTGTCTGTATTCTATAATTCACATTTTTTCAGATTCTGTGTTATGGAGGATGGATATGGGCCGCCATATGATGATCCCAGCTATAAGGAAAATTATAAATGCTATACAACATAGCATTTCTCTTTCAGAGAGACTTAACTATGCAAAGATCCTTTTTTCCCCATAATATTGCACACAGAACCGTATCTCTCCTAGTTATGTAGTATAGGTAGAATAACATGTTCACCTGTTTCTTATTTTGATTGGGTTTCTCCATCGAGGGGAGTCCCTTTTTCTCCTTCCTGCTAGGGACCGTCTTCACTTTCCTAACTTGGACAGTCTGTTTACCTTTATCCCGTTTCCTGTTCCATTAAAAGAAAACATCAGTTTAGATCAAACCATGTGAAAGCCAGAAAAAAAAAAAAAAAAAATCACAGAGATCAAATCAGTACCTGATCTTTGGACCGATGTGTGAAGGCATGGGAAGAATCTTCTGCCGTTTTTTGCCGTCTCCCAACTCGACGTGCTCCACTTCTGGTATGGTTCTGAAGCCCGAGTAATGGCTGCTCAGAGCTCCCTGTTTCTTCTCACCGCCTTTCTGAGCTCCCGCTGACTGCTGAACTGCAGCAGAGGCCTTTTTAGGAGATTTCTGCTGAGGCTGCTTACTTCCGTCTTCTTGAAATCCAACTTTGTTCACTTTTTTCTGTGATTTGATAATTGATATCAAGTTAGAGATACAAACAAATAAACTGTTTTTATACTACCTTGCCCTGTGGCTTCCTTCAGAAACCTGATAAATAATTGGAAATTTCCACCCAAACAATAGCAGAAAACATTTCTTTGTTCAAACAAAAAACCTCCTTGTCCTTAAAACTACCTTTTAATATAATAGTATTTTCTGTAAAATTACATGCCAAAGGAATTTTTTAAATAAATGCAAACAAATGTTCATTCTTGAAAAACTCTGCTGTTGCTAACCATGCCCTATTTCCCTGGAGTATAAATATGAGATTGCTTACATGTAAAATACCCAGTCAGGGGAAAAAAAGCCCATAGAGTTAAATGATAGAGAGGGTGCACTTGTGCAGTTGTCTATTATACAATTTGTTCCATCTTGATGTTACCAATTTGGAATACAAAATGGAAAACAATAATCAGTATGCATAGACAGCTGGCAGTGTACAAATTACTTAAAAACTGAAGCACAGCTTCAAACTAGCTTCAATACTAGCAGTATTGGTAGCTACTGCTGAGTACTGTTCCACAAGAATTTGTTTACAATGAGGGTGAGGCGAGACGGCAAGCCTAGGAGAGTGTACCGCAGTTGGCAACAGTGGCCTGGCACCTGTGGACTGAATCATAACGAGCTAAGTGGCAACACCTGAGGTGTCATTTTAAGCCAGAAATAGAGCTCCAAAGTTGATTAAAATGCCCAACTTCCATGGCCTCTTTTTCAGGCACCGTAGATCGCAGGGGTGTGGGTCTGGTGTCATTTAAAAGCTAGTGAAGAGCAGTTATAATATGGAGCATGTTGGTCATTGCGATCCAGACTTGTACAAGCATTTCCTGTTTTGGTAATGGCAAGAGATTTTCCAACAAAGAACGTGATCTCATGACCAGCACACACACACACACACACACACACACACACACACTCTTTTATCCATATGGAAGAACTGAAAACTTTCAATAGAAAAAGGATGGATGGTTGTTGACCTGTCCAAATCAGGTAATGGCTATAAAATACATAAGCACTGACTACAATTAGGGCCACAACAAAAAGTTTTACTAAAACAGATCAAAGTCGTCAGAAAGTGGACTCATGAGCGCACTGCCCCCAACCCAGTGAGGATGATGGTGAAAAAAAAGCCCTGAAATCACTACTGGAGAATTTTTTTTAATTGCACGGTTTAGCTGATTCTTGTGCTTGTCAAGTTTTAAAATGTTAACTGCCACTTTCATAACACCACACTGTCTGAAAGCTTTGCAAGAAAGAGGCCCTTCTTGACAGCGTCTATAAAAATGCAGCACCTGACGTACACCAGCTGCCATTACAACGATAATTGGCATTGTATGTTGTGCTCAGATGAGACCAAAATCAACCTTTTTGGTCAAGGACACCATCAGTATGTTTCACTACATAAGAGGAAAAGCACGTTATCCGGTGCTAAATATGGTGGTGGATGATTGGGGCTGTGTTGCAGCTGGTGGCCCCCTTGTGGATGTTTATCGCATTATGAATTCTGCTAAATACCAGGATATTTCTGCCAAAAACCTGGCTCTCTCCTAAGAGGTTCAGACTTGGCTATAAACATAAAGAGAGATGATGAGATGATGAAACAAATATACTTCCAAATCAACATGGAAATGGTTAAGGAAACATAGAATCAATATTTTATAGGTCCATTGCCATATTTGAGCTCGACTGGGGGAAAAAAAAAACAGCTAAATAAACAATACAACAAACTCTTTTGTATTCTGTTCATCATATTGTGTCTACAGTCTGGCTATGAAGTTTGGCTACTGATTTTGGCATGCAGAAATAAACTAATGTGTCTGTTATTAGGATTTTCAAAACATTATTCAAAAACCTGCCACGGAGACAGTGACCTGCTTCTGTGCATGCATCAGTGGAAAAATCTGATATGCCTGTCTTTTTTTCTAACATGGCACCTGTTTTTTGGTAGGACACGACACACTGACAATGAGATCATTTTAATTATTCTAATGACTATCTATATACTGTTGCTTATCATCTGAGGTCTGTCTCGATAAAATACAGCCAAAAGTTTGTGGACACCTGACCATATGTGTTGAACATTCCAGATTTAGTCCCCTTTTACAATTATAATAATCTCAACTATTCGGGGAAGGCTTTACAAAGACAATTGTGGGCTTCCAACTCTGTGGCAACAGTTTGGGGAAGGCCCACATGCGGGTGTGATGGTCAGGTGTCCACATACGTTAGGCCATATAATGTACAATCTCCTCTGAGTCGCTCATAAAAAGTAAATAATGAAATAATTAGCTTTCGCTTAAAGTGTGTGTGAATGGCTTTGTAGCATGTAAACGAAAAACACTAACAAAATGTTTGAAAGATCCCATAATGCCGTGCAACATGACTTGCAAACTACTTCACTAGCTAAGATTAACACAGTGCTGTGTTTAGGTAGCTGGCTAGCTCAGTAAATGATGCACCATTAGTTTATTCACACACACACGTCTAGGTTTTGGCATTTGAGTTGAAACAGCTGTACTGTGATTCCAGTACTATTTACCATCAGGCACGATACACCAATGTTTTTTTTTTTCCTCTTAAAAATATACTCCATTCAAAAGCAATACAGTACATTTGGTAAAATTAATGCACTTGTACCGTAATTAAAATAAAGCAAGTCTACCACTTTTCTTCTAATCGAAACAAATAGCCCCAAATATCATTACAGTCAGACTGACTAGTTCTGAAGAAGAGATTACTGAGGAACAGATTGTTGAGGAACAGATGTTCATGATACAGCACATCTTTCATAGCAGACACGGAGCCGTCTTTGATTAATTTCTTTCATCCAGATTTTAGAATGGAGTTTATTCATTCGGGACTTTGCTTATATGATTAAGGGAGCATAGTGGGTTAAATTAGATGTGATTTACATAATGATCCTCACCTTTTTGGCCCCAGAGTCAGAGGCAGATGTCATTTTGCTCTTCTGCTCCCTCATAGCCTTCAATTTCAACTTCCTCCCATCCTCAAGCGAAAACTCCACAATGGGCCTCTGAGCAGAACACAACAAAGGAAACAAACCACACACACACACACACACACACACACACACACACACACACACACACACACACTTTAGGAACACTGTTGCGACAGGCACACTTTGGCTTCGAGCAAAACATTCCTCAATGTAATTTCAGGGCAATTGAAAGACAGGTTCAGGAAATTTCAAAAGTAATTATTCAGCTTATTTTCTGGAAAAGAAAATCCATTAACTGTTCAACAGGAAAATGTGTTGGTTCGTGGCATGCAAGGCTCTGACTGAAAAGGAGATAAATAATCATACTTCTAGGAAGCTGCCATCTATTCAGAAAAAGTCCCTGAGTGATTACAGATCATCAAACAAACAAATAATACTCTATACACAACCACAGCACTTAAGTAAACAGCCTTCATTAGGACTTTAAACAAATTAGCTTCCTCCCACTGCACACAATAAGACTATATTTCTGCCTGCAAGCTCGTCACGTAACACACACAACACAACACAAAAACCTCATCATATAACACGTAGTGTTGAGTGCAAATGTTTGTACAACCCAAACCCCCCGGCCAATATGAAGAAAACAGCCATTTGTAGTGTTAAAGGAAGGGGGGAAAAAAATCCACTCTGAACAATTTGCATATTAATCTTTATAAATAACGTGATCATCCATAGTATCCAAGACTTATTTTAAAATGAAATTCTTTTTTTTTTCTTCAAGTTAATATGTTGGTCTATTTCCACTTTTTTAAACATTTTTCTACACTGTCTACAATGCTATTTAACTACCTGTTCTTTACACTCTGCTCAAACAGATTAGCTTCCAAAGCTTCAAATTTAATGCTTCTACCTCCATCATCGCCATCCTGCACGTCATCTCGTAGATCACTAACTAGCCGAGTCTCTGCTGCATCTCAGCACTACTGCATCACATAGATTTCTCATTAATATGATTACGAGTGTCACTGGAAAGTGGTGAGTGATTAAAGAAGCTCTTGCTCTTTTGTTTTTAAGAGCTAAGAGTGAAACCTGACGGTTTTCCCTTAGATTTGAGATTGCTGAAATTTCTTATTAAATGTTATTGTAACCGCGCCAGCGATGTTCGGCTCTGACGACAGCATGGCACACAACCGCTAACGTCTCACGTAAATAATGAAAATACAGCACCATCCAACATAGCACCACAACTATGAAACACATCACAAATATTTCAACATAACCATATTTAACAGGTTGTAGGGTGGAGGTTTCCTTAACTTTCACTGATGTTACTTCATTATCTAAAATAAATTTCAAAAAATTCAAATAGTGCATTTTTTTTTAGGTGCAAAGAATTATTTGTTTTGTATCCCTCACATCTCTGCTGTAATTATGAAATCTCTGATGCCACATACTGCCTTCTTCAAATGAGGTATAATCATCAAGAGGTTCATGGCGTAAATTTTTTTCTGAAATGTTACGAAATAGAAAACTATTCTTCTGCTGATTTCGCCTTGTTTAGTTTGTTGTTGTTTACGTTGCTGTAACTGTAAACTACAAGCCCATTTAAAACCTTGGGGAGTGCAAACATTTGCCCTCAACTGTATGGAACAGGAAACGGGCTTGACCTCTTGCCCTTCTGTGACCTCCGTCACTGGACTGACCTTGTTGGCCGAGAAGATGTTGGGGTTGTTGTTAAGGTGACGCAGGGCTTGGAGGGCGTGTTCATGCTCCTGAAACTCCACAAAGCCGTAACCTAGTGAGTGACCCACCGGCTCGCCACGCACCGGCTTCCTGTCATACATCACGTGGCACTAGAAGAGGGACAGAAAGACAGCAAGTGGGGTCTTTAATGCAGAATATTATTTATTTGATAAGGATGACAAGTATGCATCAAGAATTTTTAACAACGGCACTGATCAATCCCAGCATCATATCAACACAATACTACCATCTAGTGCTGATGCAAGGCAACAGTGCAATCTACTGTAATTCTGTTACTGTAATTTATTTTAAAGTAATGTTTTCCCATCCTGTGGTGGTGTGTAAAATTTTACACATAAATCCATACACACATTTACACATGAAATTTATGTGCACATGCCCAAGCCCCTTGTCCTGCCTCATCTCCGCCCAGAGAGCAAGGTCGCACCCAGAGAAAATACAAACGTATGTTCAAAGTGAAAAAATAGGATAAAAATAGTAACCAAAAAAAGAGTAATGTTGGATTATTAATACTTTAAAAGCCAGAATAAATACCTTTCTTTGATGGTAAGAAATCTGGTATTATTTGTTAACAGAAATTATCCAGTTAGTCCAATGAGCCAATCACGCTGCAGCAGCACAATACATAAAATCATGTTGATACAGTTCTTCAGTTTTTGCTCAGTTAATGTTCATATCAAACATCAGAATGGTGAAAATGATGATCTCAGTGACTTTAACTGTGGCATGTGGTTGTTGGTGCCAGACGGGCCGGTTTGAGTATTTCAGAAACTGCTGATCTCCTCCACAACAGTTTGTAGAGTTCACACAGAATGGTGCGAAAAACAAAAAACATCCAGTTAGCAGGACTTATGCAAATGGAAACGCCTAGTTGATGAGAGAGGTCAGAGGAGAATGGCCAGACCGGTTCACGCTGACAGGAAAGCTACGGTAACTCACTCTTTACAACCATGGCGACTAGAAACGCATCTCAAAACACACATCAATCTTTGTGGAAGATGAACTACAACAGCAGAACACCACATCAGGTTCCACTCCTGTCAGCCAGCAACATGAATCTCGGGCTACAGTGAGCACAGGATCACTGAAACTGGACAGTGGACCTCATGCCCTGTACGTGAATGATTTTATGCCAGTGACTGTAAATGAGAACACAAAATATAGCTCAACATATAAAAAAGAAAATTATGAAGTAGGCCCTATATGATATATACTGAAGGAAGATATTAAATAGTGAGCACATCATCTCACAGCATATTTTACCCTGTGCTGTTATTACTGAATGTGTTTACTGATATAAAAACGCAAAATACTATATCTATAGACTCACAAGACAGAGGTTCATGAACACAAAGGTCCAGGTTCACCAAGTCACAGCTACCAAAAACATCAGCTTTCACTTCCTTTCCCCTTCAGTGAATAACATTTCTGCCAGACAGATCTTATTCGTGTTTGGTCTGAAAGCTGCGTTAACTGAAAAAGCAGAGAGTGTAGTTTTCAGGTGTCTCCCATATCATCTCAGCAACCAGTCACAAATCATAAATGACTAGAGCGCTAAGGCAAATAGATGTACATGTTGGCAACCCTGCATTTTATTATTTTTCTATAGGGTGTCCCAAAAGCCTCCATACATAGGGGAAATGAACACTTTTTAGCAAAACGTCTTCCAAAATTTTCATTTTTAGTTTATATATTTTTTTCAGACAGCCTTTAACAAAAGAAGAACGTATTGAAATGGTTCTCATGGCTGGATCGGAAAGCTATCGCAAGGTTGCGATGGACTTTAACAGGAAACATGGCAAGCACATCACACACACGACACTGTCTCCAAACTTATTAACAAATTCAAAAAGACTGGAAGTGTTGCGGACCAACCGAGAAGTCGACGTCCACGAACATCCACTGACGAAGACACAACCGACATGGTGCTGGCAAACACAGTCCCCTATGTATGGAGACTTTTGGGACACCCTGCATATTTGGAATTTTAGTGATGTGTCATAATATATTGCACATACATTGTATATGTATCAATATACTTGCGTACCTGTATTTTCCTTGCAATTTCTCACATTATCATACAATACTAGAAACAAAACAGCTAACTTTAACTGCCGTCAAAGTTAAAAACGATCGTTGGCCACCAGCTCAGTGCCAGCACGACTGGCAGAGGCAATCTGCTCCTCCCTCAACTGTTGGAGAAGCCATAACACAAGTGTGTGAACTGTTACTAATTTGACATTAGGTCATGGTGAGTAATACGCAGTAATATAAAGCGCACTATAATTAAACACTTCCCAGCACTATAAACAGTAAGCAGGCTGCATATTTGTGGTGTCATTTCTTTATTCCCACAGGCCCATACAGGCTAGACGTTAAGCATTTACCAAGACCAAGACTCCAGCCACCACAGACGGTCTACTCCACATCACTGCTTCTCAGAATGAATTAATCATGAGGTAAGACAGGGCATCTTGCCGCAACATTAGCTTAACACGTTTAATAATCTGCACACTGATGAAGTAAAAACGTTTTCTGTTAACATGAGCCAATAATTTCTCAGGAAAAAAACTTTACTGTGATGTGAGTGCAGTGGATTTCTCGGCAATATGTACGCTTACGCTTAGAGCCGTCATGTTCACTGCGATATTAAAACATCCTCGTACTAATGCTTTTCCGTTTGGGGTTGGCGTTTATAAAAATTAAACAAAAAAAAAACCATGTATACGCAAGGCTGAAAGTTTGCTTCATGGCACGCCTACAGCATACTTTGAAAACTCAACTTTAAGAAGTCATAAATACAGCTAACCTAGTCAACGTGGAAATGTTTAGATTTACTTTTTAATCCTGCCTTGGCTCTCTTCATGTCGTGTAAGCAGCCAGTTTAACAAACTACTTTCCTAATGTTGACTTGACACAGCAATATATTATTGAGTCTGTTATTTATGACAGAAATATTACCTTAGGACTCTGTTGAGCTCAACTATTCATGATTATTCGATTCATGATTTAACCAATGTAACGCTCTCCTCTGAACTATCAGGATTGTAAGCGGGAAATGCTTTAATTCTTTAAATTTAAAGGAAAAAAAAAAAACACGTGTCATGATCCATTAATTAAGAACCACTTATTTAGACTCATATTTTTTGCTAAGGTGCATGTGTGAAGTGAAGTGAAGTGTGGCCAAATATGGTGACCCATACTCGGAATTTGTGCTCTGCATTTAAACCCATCCAAGTGCACACACACCGGAACGTGAACACACACCCGGAGCAGTGAGCAGCCTTTTTTGCTGTGAGCAGGGAGCAGTAGGGGGATCGGTGCCTTGCTCAAGGGTCTCAGTCGTGGTATAAGAGAGCGCTGGTCATTCACTCCCCCCACCTACAATCCCTGCCGGCCCGAGACTCGAACCTGCGACCTTCGTGTTCACCTTTGGGTTGCAAGTCCGACTCTCTAACCATTAGCCCACAACTGTGTGTGTGTGTGTGTGTGTGTGTGTGTGTGTGTGTGTGTGTGTGTTTTGGGGATGTTACCTCCTTGATACGGACACCCTTTCCTCCCCCTGCGGCGGACAGGCAGAGCTTGAGGAGACGCTTGCGGTCTACACTTTTGGGAAGGTTGTGAACACACAGCCGGGTTTGAGACACAAACACGTTCACGTCCTTCAGCTTTGCCTTCTTCAGCTCTGCAAACTAAACACACAAACACACAACCATATCACTGAAAAACAAGAGACCTTGCACAGCCACTGACATGATACAGCTGTAGAGTTTTAGCTTTTAAATGAAAATAAAAATAAAAATATCCAGGAAATTGCAAGGAAATATCTGGGTAATCGCATTTAGCTGTGCCGGCTGACTTACCCTCGCCCTCTTGGCCATATCAGATTCAGAAACTCCTTCTGCTGCTTTGGTTCCAGCACGGATCACTGGATACAGGAAGAGGTAAAAGAGGAGTTGGAGGACATCATGATGAGGCAGTGCAGAGATAAAAATGTCAGGTGTAGCAGAACTGTTCCGGATAAATTTGCCTTTACATTATATATACACTACACTTGTATCACTCAGATTGGGAGATTTGTGTGTCAAAGAGTGAAAACAGTTTCTTTATACATTGTGTTGTTCATCTGTCCATCTTAAAGTATATTATTCAATAACTAATATGAATGATTCATTATTTACAGTGAAGCTAATAGGAACGATATGTAGTTATGAGACCCAGCAACAGGTCCGGGAGTTTAGGGGTTTCCTATAAGTTTCCTATATAAAATACTGTTTGAGTTATTTACTATATTTATTTGTTTTTTTTTTCTTTTCATTTTCTATCATTAACTCAATAAAAGTGTATGCTTTTCTGGTTTAAATATTGAATAACAATGCTCTTACAAACCCTTTTACTATTCGACCCCTAACCTGTTGCTTATTTAAAAAGATTTCATTTAAGTGGTTTGGTAAGGGCTTTGTAGAGCGCTCTTGGCTTCATAGTTAAAACCACTTTCCCAGACTCAGAGCCATGTTATTAGTTGCACTTACAGCCCTCTCTGGCGAGGTAGAGGTTCCTTGAGCCTTTGTGAGTTTTCACTTTCTTGCTCTTCAGTTTGGAAGCATCTTCTCTGCTCACCGCCAGCACGACGTTCAGCTTCCTCCCATCCACCCTCACACCGCCAGCCTGCAACACACAGAGCACGAGTCAGAATCCAGCACAGACACAGTGCACGACTCGGACACTGGGCCAGAACAAAGCACAGGAAACTAGAGGACCTGAGGCTTTAGGGAAAACCCTCACATGCACGGACGCACACACACGCTCACACATCCACAAGCCCACACGCGCATCCACACAATCGCACACACCTACACATACACGCGCTCATTAGACTCACCTCAGATTCCTCCTGTGCTGCTGCTAGACACTTCTCTGCTGCCTCTTTTGTTTTGAACTGAGCAAAAGCGCAGCCTGGACACAAAGAGAGAAAAACAGAGTCAGCAGGGTTTGTCTGATATTCTGATGGGCCATGGTGGTCCTACAGAGGGCCATCAATATAATTATTTAAATAAGTGCAAAAATATTATTAGGCAAATTGAAATATATTTACATGCTACATTATTCGTGAGGGTTTGTAGTGAAAACAGATCCCTACTGAGATCGAGGAGAGATTGAGTAGATCACTATGTGTGTCGAACGTTTACATCAAATACTTTTGAGTCAAATCTAAGTCATGTTTTTTTCTGAAGTGCTGTTTGGCGGAGTGGCTTCTTACCAAATCAATACAGGATACTGCAGTGTACCTCAGCGATGCCCGACAGTTACATCAGCTCCGCCCTGCTGAGGGCCACAGGAGCTTTTCTGGCCGTGTGAGTTGTAAACAAGCTTTGTAACCCAAACACAGACTGCACCAGGGCAGCCTTCTTTCATTTGCAATGACGCATAGGAAATGTTTTAGTAACTGATTTGTGGAAACTGCTGGAGGTTATAACGACTCTAAAGAGTCTCCAAACTGAATCAAAAGCAATTTCAAAACACATAAAAAATTAAGAATTATTCTTTCGATCAGCACAAACTATTACAGTTCAGACTTCTTATTTGAGTGTATATCAGGCAAGACTGAGGTCAATCCATTTTTATCTGCATGAGGAATCTGATTAATAACAAGGGCTATATTAATGTCAGGATGTGTGCCACTTTTAAAAAATACTTTTAATGTCAAATCAAATGTACTTTAAGACAAACTTTTGGCAGAAACAAACTTTAGCTTAAATAGTAATAGATAGATTTTAGATGGTAAAAATCTATATTACTAAAAAAAGACGTTTTAGGGATCCATGGAAATCCTGAATACTGGAGACTTGTGCAATCAATGCAATATGCCTTTTAAAAAACAAAACGTATTAAATAGAATCAACACTCGTGGATTTTTAAATCGTTCTGCATGTGTAATAAAACAGCATCAACCTTTCGAGTGTCCCGTGTCAGGATGCACCACAACCCGCACATATCGGAGTTCACCAAACTGCAGGAGAACTTCCTCAATGCCCTCCTCCTCTGAGTCAAAGGACAGGTTTCTAACAAAGACACAGAGAAAGAGGTTTCTGAGAGCAACACAGAGCTGATGTCTGTTTGGGCTAAAACCTTACTCTGCGCAGATTAACAGTAAATCTGGAGTAGAGTCTGGACAAGAGCAAGAGCACGTCTGACATCTTGAGTTCCAGCCCCTTCATCATTGTTAATAATTAACTTACAAAGGATTGGTAATTTATTAGGTTCACAAACTTAACAGGCATACCTACCATAGGTGCATTTTGGTATGTATAAACACTAGGGCTGCACGATATTGAAGAAAAACGAGATATGCGATAACTTGTTAAATAATGTGATATGCGGTACTATAATGCTATAAGTGTGTAAAATCAATTTAAATTTTATACACACATACACACACACACACACACACATATATATATATATATATATAAACTGAAAATGACATAACCACCATAAATGTTTCATGTTCTTTTGAAGAAAAGAAAGCAATTTCTGCTGTCTGCATCGCCCCAAAAAATTTGACTTTTTCGTAACTTTTTGAAGTATTAAAATCATTCCTTTATCGCAAGCCCTTGCGATATGCATATCGCGATATTTCGATATATTGTGCAGCCCTAATAAACACCTGCGCACATCATTCCAGATTCATATGTCAGTTGGCTCAACTCATGTTTTTATCAGAGGCAAAAAAAAAAAAAAAAAAAAAAAAAGAACACTGCTGTTCTGACATATTTTTGAGTGACAACTAATACTAGCATGCTGAGATGTGAAACTGCAGAACTCCTGCACGAAATGCGGAAAGGTTAGCAGGTCTGGGTAAATGTCAGTGGACATCATGGCAATGGAAGATTGTGTAGAAACGATCAAGTCTTCATACTGCACATGTCTATTAGACATGCCTTCTTTTTTTTTTAGGTACAATCAGGGTGTTTTAACATGCATTCGAATTGCATGCTTGTGCATACTGCTGCAAAGTTTATCATAATATTAACATGATCATAATGCTCAGTCCTACCTAATAGTACATATCCTTAGTGATGCTTACCTGATAAATACTGTTTTTCCCTCGTTCACATCTGAAGGGAGAGGATTCTTCTGTTTCTTCTTCTTGGCTGGAAAGAGAAGGAAACAATCCCCCAGAGCAGAGACAATTACGTAAAAAAAAAAAATCTAAATACACAATACTTATTATGAATGAATGAATGAATCAATCAATCAATCATACCATTTTCCTCATCATCATCCTCATCATCTTCATCATCCTCATCCGTATCCTCGTCATCTGATGCATCGCTGTCTGCTTCCAGAGACTCCGAGTCATTATGCTCTTCGTCCTCTTCATCCTCACTGTCTTTGCTGTGATCATCATCGTCATCGTCATCATCGTCAGATGGTGATCCTGCCTCAGACTCGCTGTGAGAGTTCTCCTCTGGCTGTGCTTTAGACCTTAAAATAAGACCGTCCTCATCACACTGCTACATTCAATCACGCTCACAATCCTTTCATAAAGCGAAGACTCAGTGCTAGCTGTCTGAGGTCACACACACACGGCACTGATTACACAGTACAGCTATTCACACCTTCAAACACTACGGAATACTTACTGACTAACAGCTAAACACCTACCTAAACAGTACACTACTCTAATGTGAGCTGGATAAGGAGTTAGTTTAGCTAATGTTACCTCTCCAGCAGTAGCTATTAAAAGAGTATCTAGTTACTCGACAAGCTACCTAATGTTATGCTAAGTATATACGCAAATAAAACAAAATACATGCAAGCTAACGTTAAGCTAACGTTAAGCTAACTAAAGCGCTGCATACTTACAGCCTGTCACTGTTTTTGTGATCTTATCACCCGTCCATACTAAATAAAATCTCGTCAATGGTTCGGGATATATTAATTCTAAACCAAACACACACACACACACACACACACACACACACACACACACACACACACACAATCTGTTGTTACACGTTTACCAAGACAAAAGATGTTTATCTCTTACTGTTTCTCTGCAGGCTCATCATCCTCTTCCTCTTCATCAGTCTCTGTCACTTTTTTTCCATCCTCTTTTTTACCTCCTGGGATAAAAAGCACGCTCAGTTTCGCATCAGGAAAATGTTTAGTGACGTACCGTGAACAGAAAGTGAACACGCACCTGAGGCCGAGCCGGCCTGATTAGCCATGAACTTGTCTTTAGACACGGCCCAGTCTACAGCAACCTTTCTGTCTGCGGAAACGAGAGACAGACTAAAGTTAGACTGTAGCGTTTATGAATGTTGATATGATCAGTGGGGGGAAAAAAAACTGGGACTGGTCACGCAGGAGAGGGTCTCACCTATAATTTCTTTCAGGTTGGTTGCAGCGAGGGCTTTTCCTGCTTCCAGCATGTTTTTAAACTGGACGAAGGCAAATCCTCGTTTCTTTCCATCTACGCACAACCACAAAACAATATATTTTCTTTTAGCAATCAGAACCCATCGATGAGGTAAGAGGATCACTAAAGTAAGTACGCATAAACACAACAGCAGTATAAGGCTCATTTTACACCAGAAGCAGCTCGTCAAATCCTCATTCATTTCTGTTCACTGGTTTAATAAATCACATGTAAGTTGCCCAGTCGTGGCCTGGGAAAACCCTTAACATGGTGAAATTTTGACTTTTTTCTACTATACATGTGGCAGTCTGTAAAAACCAGTCAAAAAAAAAAAAAAAAGGAAGAAAAAATCTTGAAAAAAAATATTTTGGATGTTAATAATATATTTTAAGAAAACAAATAGCTTCACCATAACGATGTGGAATTATTATTTTTTTTAATTTAGGTCACATTCTAATGCTGCACTGGCATCTGCCTGAAATGATCATGTTGTGAAAGGAGCCAGTTTTGTAAATGCACTTGTAAACATTTTAAACCTTTGCATACTGATGATAATGTGATGGCGCAGAAGCATCACTGACATTTTGACAGCCGGTATCTGATTACAAACTGAACTGATTAAGCTTATACAATTGGCTCTGGTGCGTATCCATCGATTATCAAAGCGTAGCATTGACTGCATAAGGACATCACACTTAGCTAGCAAGGTTTTAGACATCTGTAGGCAGACTGACTCTTTTTACTGATGTTTTTGGTAAACTGGCTCCTTACACAACATGATCTTGGCATGACAATATCCTAGGCGAGATTAGAACAAAAATTTAAATATGTCGATGATGGAGAAACATATTTATGATTTCTTAAAGTTGAGATATAAAAGTATGTTACTGGCAGAAAAACCCAATTTGGCGAAAAACCTGATTTTCCATCGTTTATGCAAGAAACGCGTTGCAAGAATTCAGCCACAGAGAAATCTGATGGGTTTTCCCAGACCACCACACATTGTTCAGAATATTATAAAGATGCATTATCACTCTGATATGCTACACTAGCCTCAACTGTCATGAAGTATGACTTTTAACACCAGAGTGCACACTGTAAATGCACGGCTACAGGCTGAAATATAGCCCATGTGTTGATTATACAATAGAAATACACTGCATAAAAAATAAAATTCAAGCACACGCATCTGGTCTAAAATAACACACTGATTAACATGTAAAATGAGCCAGCTTTATTTCATCACATCACCAAATGAGCAATAACAAACAAATCTTCATCACAAACCTTTATTTTCACCTCTAACTAATAATTCAGTGAACATTACCTGGTTTTAGAGGGATCTTAACTTCCAGCACTGTCCCAAACTTTGAAAAGACTTCCTTAAGATCAGCCTCAGAGCACTAAAAAAGCAAATAAATAATGTCTTTATTTCAAATGCTACGTGTTCAAAAGTGTTCTAAACACAATAGGTTTCACTAAAGAAAAATCGAAAGCAGTCACAACATTTTAAATATAGAAAAGACTAAGATGATCCAAAATATGTGGTAATGTACAGGGTGTCTGAAAACTCAGGAACTAATGGGAATATTTTGAGCAAATATATCAATCTGAATAGGGCACAATCACACACACACACACACACACACACACACCATGGACAATATGGAAATGCCAATCAGCCTACAGAGCATGTCCGTGCACTGGGGAGGAAACTGGAGTACCCGGAGGAAACCCCTTGAAGCACGGGGAGAACATGCAAACTCCACACACACAGGGCAGAGGCGGGAATCAAACCCAACCCTGGAGGCGAGAGGCAAACATTCTAAGCACTAAGCCACCATGGCCCCCCGTTATGTAATATCCACATTCAATTACATTTTAACTGGATGATTCTGTGCCAGACTTGTGACTACATTCGCAATCCGGCTTCACAGCGTTTTACCTCGTCAGTCACTTACTTTGAAACTGAGATTTCGGATAATGAGCCTGGCCTTCATCTTGTTCTTCCTCAGGCCTTGTGGCTTCTGCTGGCTTTTCACCTCTGAGGGTTCCCCGGGACTCTCTGTTTCTTGCTCCGCTGTGCAAACATTAAAAAATAAAGACAGAAAAATGGCCAAGAGTTGAAATTAAAGCAAATACAGTAACTGAAATAAAACTGACACTAAACACGGCACACACCTTTTTTGTTCTTTCCCTGCTTCTTTTCATTAGGTTTCTTCTTTGCCAGGACCACTGATACTTTTTGCCCGTCATAGTCCTTTATTTCTCTGAGAGCTCGCTGAGCGTCTTCTGCCATGGAGTAAGTGACGTAGCCTATCCCACGGCATTTCTCTGAGCCTGAATGGAAGAAGACACACTAGACGTTAAGGTTTAATCATACTCACATACAAGACAAACAACATCGCATTACTATGTGCTTTTACTTGCCAACTTCATTTTAATTTAACTTTGCTTTCAGTTCTTTTTTTTTTTTATACCAGTTCATTACAATTAAAAGGAAAGGAAAATAAATATCAGCAGGAAGTGTTAGCATTTCCTTCGGCTATGCTCTGCTCGTTTGAGGAGCAGCTGTAACCAGACAGATGTGGTGATGGTTCAGGATCCTTCTTCTTAATGATTTAATGGTTAAATCTGAAAATCTGATCATGCTAGACAAGCAGATAGGTATAATGCTAATCTGAAAGTGACTGGTTGAATAACTAGGAACTACATTATTGAATATGAATATGTAAACACTGAAAAACTTTATTTAAATTATAGATGCTTGATTCTGAAAAGGTGAACTTTAAAATTCAAAACAAAAACATAGTAGTAGTGTGGTTTTTGATACTATGAATTTAATGGTACACTATATGGCCAAAAGTATGTGGACACTTGACCGCTGCACTCATATGTGCTTCTTCCCCAAAAGTTGGAAGCACACAATTGTATAGAATGTCTTTGAATGCTGTGGCATTACAATTTCCCTTCACTGGAACAAAGAGCCCAAACATGTTCCGGCATGACAATGCTCCTGTGCACAAAGAGATCTCCAGGAAGACATGGTTTGCCAAGTTTGTAGTGGAAGAACTCGAGTGTCCTGCACAGAGCCCTGACCTCAACCCCACTGAACACCTTTGGGATGAACTGGAACGCTGACTGCACCCCAGACTTCCTCGTCCAATATCAGTGCTGATCTCACTAATGCTCTTGTGGCTGAATGAACACAAATCCCAAAAGCCACACTCCAAAATCTAGTGGAAAGCCTTCCCAGAAGAGTGGAAGCTATTATAACAGCAAAAAAGGGCCTAAATCTTGAATGGTCTGTTCAACAAGCACATATAACTGTGACAGCCATATAGTGCATTTTTATTTCACTGTGAAGAATTCATTAGGGCGGACTAATGGAGGACTAGTGGTTAGGCCTCGGTGCTCTCATCACCGTGGCCTGGGTTCGATTCCCGGCCAGGAAACCTACTCCAGCCACTGGGGTTGTACACGACAGTGCGCTCCCAGGGCCGATCCCAAGCCCAGATAAAAACTGGGGAGGGTTGCGTCAGTAAGGGTATTCGGCGTAAAAAAAACTGTGTCAAAACGAATATGTGGACCAACTTGTGGATCCGCTGTAGCGACCCCTAACAGGAGCAGCCGAAAGAAGAACAATATTAAGAATTCATTAGCTTTTAAAGACATTCGAATCTTTATGTCTCATATTTGCTTCCATGGATATTGACAGCAGTCCAGAATTTCCATGTGTGCAGTAAACTGAACGGGATTAAAACTATGCAGTCACACTAATGCATGTCTTATAAAAATGGTGTCCATTCCCTTGTCTAAAGATTATTAACAATGTTAACATGTATTTACAGTCGAGTGTGATTTTTTTTTTAAAATTCTGTTAATAGATACAAATATTTTGTCTCTACACTTTAACACAGTACAACTCTGTTGAGTTTTCAGCTCAGGAAAGAAAAAGTACTGCACACATTTATTCCTACACTGCAACATTACATCCTAAGTATGCACATGTCTGTGCAGTTATCATCAGAGGATCAGTGAGAGGTTTTGGCATGAAATGTGCCTACAGGAAGTTTGAAAGCACTCTTTACCTTTCTCTCTGACCACAAAGCAGCGCTTGACAGGTCCTACTTCAGAGAAGATCTCCTCCAGGTGCTGACTGGACGCTGATGCGGGTAAATTCCGCACGAATAAAGTCAGTGCTGCCATCCTGTCCGTGTGTGCTGGTGATGTGCTCATTACAAACCTCACCCAGTTTACTCTGAGAATGACAGACAGCGTGTAAATGATCACCTGGCCAAGCAGAAAGCTGTCTAAACTGCCTCGCTTTGCTGCAAAGACTTTCTAAATACAATCTCTAGACTTTCTATTGTTATCATCGTCCGTTAACAGGCATGACTAGAACACAGCACACGTTTTCTACGAGGCGGACATCTTGGATGTTTTTCCCACCCGTAGTACACAAGTCCCACCCCCTCCCTGTGATTGGCTAGTTATTAATATTTGCGACAGGTTTACAACGTGGCTTGTACAATCATCCAATCGGTGATGTGATTTATAAGATAGTAACCAATCGTAGCACAGGAGGCGGGATTTGTTCCAAAACGGGTAGGAAAAAAACAAAGCTGACACGTTTGTGTCAAAACGGAAGTTGTGACGATTTCACTTCCCGTTTTAAAAGGCAGGCAAGTGAGAACAGCAGCGCCACACACTGGGGGGAAAAAAAAAAATACATATATATACATATACACACATATACACACACACACCTCCACACTTTGTGGAACAGGTTTGGGCCCTTTGGTTCCAGTGAAGGGAAACTATACAACAGTTAATTCAGGTTCATTGATTTGATTGGACAAAAGGCGTACTTATATTTAGTCTAACCACACTGGGACTTTTTCACTGTGTGTATCACTCCACTTACCTGTGTTCACCACATAAAACACCACATAAAAACTATGGCAAACGATACATTTTTCATGAATACAACTTCTGCCTTAAAATATGAATGCTGGTCAGATGAAGATGATAACAGGAATGTATGCTAGCCAGTTGGTCAACGAGCTATCAGCGTGTGGCTTCTTTAAGATGCATTTCCTTTCACCGAACAAAAATTAAAAAAAAAAAAAATTCGCCATGCTGTGTCCAAATTGTCAGTTACTCTATATTAATTTCTTATTTATAAAACTTTTGTATAAAAGCACCTGCAATCATGCTGTTATTCTGAATATCAGCATGGGTGGGATTACCTGCAACAATGGTGAGCAGTGATTGGTCGTTGGGGACATTGTGCAAGTGCAAGGCTTTACACGCTGGTCGTGAGTCAACCGAATCTGGTCTCTCAGCTGGTGTGCTGTGAACTGGAGAGCCATATTGAGTGCAGGACAGCCACTAACATCTGCCTTGTCACTAAGCTCTTCTTTTTTTTTTTTTTAAACAAAAGTCACTAAAGGAGTCTAAAAAGTCACCAACACAGGGTTGATGAAGACATGAATGCTTTTTACAAGTTAAAATCTCATAATTACCATAATTGCAACGTGACGTGAAGGCACTATAATGCAGAAGGATGCCATAGACTGATGGTACACAAAGCTACTTCTAGATAAATAAATACAGTACTACTAATAGTACTAGAATACTATGTTTACATTTGTTACATGTTTCCACTCAATTAAAGTGACCAGTCAAACAGGATAATAACTCTAAACTAAGTTAGAAATATAATAACTTTTGTAGTGGTGGGTTGTGAATCTAAGATCGTGGACCCCCTTGATATGCTCGATGTGACCTGTGTGAACCACTGTTTTATAATCTCCATCAGAGACAGATCCTCATGCTAGTATAAGAGTATAAGACTAAGAGTACTATCAAGTTAAATCGAGCTGGTACAGTGTTGGTAAAACACTATTAGAATACTACATGACAACAATATGTATCAAACAGTAGACTGCTTTTACTTAAAAACTAAACTCTCTCAAATAAAAATATTTATTAATAAAATCTCGCATAGGTTTAGTGTCCTATAAATTCACTGTTATACAGTAATGCCCCTTCGAATATTAGTGCTGCTTAAACATTTCAGAAAACACAACATAAGTGAGAAACACACAAAATCATTCTCAATGTGTCAGACATCAAAATGTTTCTTTACATTGAACCACCTTTTTTGTGAAATGTGAAATATTGAAAAAGGAATTCCCCCTAAAGTGATGCAAGGAAATGAAGTTCCTCGTACTGTACAGTACGTTATCATGATAAATTATTGTGTCCCTGTTGCCAAATGTTCACATTTTGGCTTTTAGAGGCACCATGTTGAGAGAACAGAGGAAGTGTTCCAGGACCGACAGGTACTCCTGAGGATGGGCGCGCAGATGCCCGGCATGGACAGACTCCTCCCACTTCTTACTCATCACAATAATACCCCGCCTCTTCCAGTACTCCAGCAGATTCTGTATGACCTCCGGGTCACACAAGACATCGTTGCCACAGAAGAAGTAAAGCGCAGGAGAGGTCAGAGGCGTGTTCCAGAACACGTCAATACTCGCGTTGAAGTAGTCCACCGTCTGCCGCTTGAACACGTGGAAGTAAAGGAGGCTGGTGTGCTTCACAAGGAACTCAAAACGAGGGAACAAGTTCTTACTCACACCTGGAGTGCAACAAAAGCGGTCAAATTGGTAACAGATAATATGAATGTAGTCATTCTTCTTCTATGGCTGAATCTAAAATGTCTTTATCATATCTCTATTAAGCCTGTAGTGCACTATAAGTTCTAAAAAAGACACTATTATACCCAATGTAGTGTGCAAAAAAACAGTGAATAAACCATTTGAGCTTTAGTCTAACTGTGTGTCAACTGTGTGTAACATGATAGGCGCTTTAATATTTATATTTGTGAATACTAAATGCAAATGTACAGTCCCAGAAAACAAACATCTTATCTTCTCATCTATCCATGTGCCAAGGTTTCCACATCACTCAAAAGTTAAAACTTTTAGATTTTTTTTTTCCTTTCAGAAATTCTTCTTTCCATTCATGTGTTCTCATGTGCAAAATTCAGATAAAACTCATTAACAACTGATATAAACCATCATTCTGCCTCTTTACACACCTATAGCCATGCGCTCCAGCGAGCCGATAACCAGGCTGTCACAGATCTGCCCTCGGACTCTGTCGATCAGGCCACGATAGCGCTGAGTGTCTTTGACCACGTGAACGAGCAGCTGAGCGAACGTGTATCCTCCAATGGAGAAGGCATGAACCACCAGGGGGCGCTTTGAGAAGCGCTCGCTCTCCAGCAGCTGCAGCACTTGTGCACCGTGCTCCAGGCCCCAGCGAGGCCACAGGAAATGACTCACCTTGCTCTCCACCACTAGCACATCGAAGCCTTTTCTAAGGTAGATCTCGCAGTACTTGGCCTGAGCCTGAGGCCTCGAGCCGAGCCACGGCAACATCAAAAGCAGCGGCTTGGCCTGGCCACCAACCGCAGGTTGCACCGTACTCTCATTTACATACAATGTGATGCCCTTGCTGAGGTGGTGAGTCGTTACGCCCTTCAAGGGCCCGTCATCAAAAGGCATCACACTAGAAGACCTAAAGAGGTATATATGATAGTCACTATATAGTGTACTATACTGGGAGGAGATGTTTTGTTGTCAGGTCCTAAAGCATAGCAACAAGCAGGATTCATATATTTGATTTACTGTAATAAATGATTTACTGTGTTGTTTGACCTGAAATTTTGAACACAAACACACACTTGATAATAAAGCAAATAAGCATTTTCTCCACATCTGCTGTTCGCAACCTCACAGCTGTATGTGCAGCAATTTTGCAAGTTATATATATCTTATGTATTTGTAGTTTTATCTACTACAGTAGAAACTCATCTTCACAGTCGTTCATTCATCTTCAGTAAGCACTTCACCCTGGTCGGGATTGTGGCGTATCCAGGGTTTATCCCGGAAACACCAGGTACAAGGTAGAAATACACACTAGATAGGACGCCAGTCCATTACAGAGCACCGTTCACACACACATTCACCAATCATCTACTGTGCTGCCTGGATCAACTACGGTTGTGTTAAACTTGTGCTCTATAAATAAAATTTGCCTTGCCTTGCCTTGCCTTGCCTGCAGCATAAACTATATCTGAAAATCTCTATGGCTGACAAATTTCTTCCAATTCTTCATTTATACTTTAAACTTCTCACCAGTACTACCTGGCACCCAAAACAGACCTGAGTTTTGCTGTTCCCTCACTGAGGTGTTTGTGCCAGACAGACGAGCAAAAACATGCTTTCAGACAGCTTAGTTCATGGGAACACAACGGCGTTAAATGAAGTGTCAGTTTGGGAAATTATACTCTCTAAAGTCAGACATGATACAGTACTCGATTGTTTATCTTAAGATCATTGTTGCTGTTTTTTAACATGCTGGAATATAGATATGGGGCGGCATGGTGTTGTAGCAGGTAGTGGGTAGAACCCCGGTTCGATCCTGAGCTTGGGTTACTGTCTGTGTGGAGTTTCACACGTTCTCCCCATGTCTGTGTGGGTTTCCTCTAACCTCCAAAAGAAGCATATCAGCAGGTAGACTAGCTAGAGTAAACTGCCCCTAGGAGAATATGTATGTGTGTGTGTGTGTGTGTGCATGGTGTCCTGAGGCAGACTGGCAGCCCGTTCTGGTTTTACTCCTGACCCTCAGTGTTCCCAGAATAGACTCCAGATCTACAGCATAACAGGATAAACAGGATAAAGCACTTACTGAAGATAAATGATCGGATAAATTATAAATGAATAACAGAACCTTATTTCAAGTAGAGCCAAATGATAGCTCAGTTATAAATGATGTATGGAGTAAAGTTAATTGATTTATCAAGTGTTTAAAGGTGGCTTTTGCTCTACTTTCACTAGCTGCTTTACGAATAGAGGTGACCTTTGAATGGAGGATGTTAGTGTTTGTGACCTTACTGCAAGCATACAAACTATCAAAGCATACACTGTCAACGGTTAGTTAACGGAAATAGTTAAATATTTAACATTTTCACTGCAGTTAATAGCATAATTCATGTGGTCCTGTTGAACAAAACAACCAGACAGTTAGCCAAAAGCCGTGCTAGCAACGCAGATGTGTCACGAAAGCCTTCAGTAACTACATACACTTCAGTACTATTCACTTCGAAAACGTATGGCTGTACATTTTGCATTTTTAAATAGTTAAAGTGATGAAGGCAAGCTAGAAGCAACATCCTTACCTGCTTCCACTTTTAAAAACACACAAAAAAACAAAACAAAATGTCAACCCCAAACAAACGGAAGATATTAGCTAGCTATATGCTTCACGCCTCTGCTCCGCCTCCACAGCCATATGAGTGCATAACATTACTGAGAAAAGCCGTTCACTGAATGGAGTGATAGTAACACGGTACAGAAGCTCAGCTCTGAGTCTAACGGTTTTCACCAGATTTCGAAGATAGCAAAGCGCTGTAATTCAGTTACACGACAAAATACGGAGTTTACAGGCTTAACAACATTTAAGCCACTACTTTACATTTCTGAACAAACATGCCAGACTGAGTTATCTTTATTTAAATACCTGGTCGCGCTGGGTTTGGAGATAGCTGTACATAAATCACGGTAAACGACATTTTTATAATAAGGTTGGAAACCTCTGAGCAGTACAGAGAGCAAACCAGGTTTCAGCCGAGAGGACAGCAGAACAGCCTGAGCCGCCATGTACAGTCTTTACAGTTCACCCAGTAGCCACGCCCACATGCTACAGCCACACCCATGAAACGGCTTGAGGTCTGTGATATAGTACGCAATGACATGGCCAAAAATATTTGGACACCTGACCATCACACCCATATGTACCCAGTCCAAAACCATGGGCATTAACACGGATTCGGTCCCCCCTTTACAGTTATTATAACCTCCACTCTTCTGGGAAGGCTTTCCACTAGATTTTGGAGTGTGGCTTTGGGGATTTGTGTTCATTCAGCTACAAGAGCATTCATGAGGTCAGACACTGATGTAGGACAAGGAGGACTGGTGCACAGTAAGCATTCCAGTTCTTCCCAAAGGTGTTCAGTGGGGTTGAGGTCAGGGCTCTGGGCAGACCACTCAAGTTCTTCCACTCCAGCCTTGGCAAACCATGTTTTCATGGACCTTGCTTTGTGTACAGGGGCACGGTCATGCTGGAACAGGTTTGGTGCCTTTAGTTCCACTGAAGGGAACTCTTAATGCAGCATCATACAAAGACATCCTATACAATTGTGTGCTTCCAACTTTGTGGCAACAGTTTTGGGGAAGGAACACATATGGGTGTGATAGTCAGATGTCCACGTACCTTTGGCCATACAGTGTATGTTCCATCTTCCAAAAGCGGAACTCCTTCTACATTTGCTTCACGCTCTTCTAAAATAATTTCTAAAGTTCGCTGAACTGAGGTTCTTTTTGTCATACTGACTGATTATGGTGAAATGCTATACGCTGTGACACAGAGCTATTTATCTCATTTCCCTCCCCGATTTGCTGCTGAGAGAATGTTATGAAATTATATTTTGCAGGTTCCTGTGAGAAAATTTGTAGATACACATGCAATAGGGAGAGTAAAATGGAGAAATATGCAGAGTAGGCCAGTTCAGTGTGCTTGACATTTTTGTAACTTTATTTATATGTGTGCAATTGTGTGTGCGCGCGCAGGAGTACAGAGGTTTTCGTGATTGAAATGTAAAAATTTCACAATGTATATGTATGTGTAATTTCATGCACAAAGACAGGAAAAAGTTTGTGGGAAAAGACAGATGCAAACACATAAAGAAGGTATAAGGGGGATAAAGATAGGGTAAAGGTCAGGAGTCAGCATGTTTTTTTCACTTTTATCTGGCTACCTTTGTTTCCCCCACAATTTCTCATTACTCTTATTACTCATTACACTCATTACTCATGGGTCCAGAAGACCCAAACACCACATATGTAATATGTGTACTCAATAAAAATGAATTTTTCAACATGTTTGTCAGAGCAAATGAGCCAACACCAATGAGTGTCAGGTTAAAATAATAATTGATTGTAATTGATTGATTTTTCTTTCACTAAACATTGACAGTTGGTCTCATAGTCCCAAACACCATTAAAGAGCTAAAAGAACCCCAACCCTTGGGGAGTGTAGGTCAATCTGCACTTAAAACAAGTTTGAAATGTGTCAGTTTGTCTTAGAGCAGATCTCCAAATGTCTCTTTTAAGACAAAATTGCAGCTACTATGTTTTGTCTCCGCAGGGTAGCACAGGCTGTCCTGTTTGCACAATCCCACTTGAGCAGGTCTGCTAATCGCCTGCTTAAGGTCACTCATGCAGATGATTAGCAGAAGACGAGCCATTGGCCTGACCGGGAGTCAGGCGGTGGATCACAGTGATGTCATATGTTTAACCAGCTCGTCATTGCCCTATCCCAAAAGCCCCTTTTAGTTCTGGCTCATTTGCTGTCTTCCTGTGCTTTTAAACAGTGGAAAATCAGACACGCGGAGGCCATGAACCACAGTTATGCCCAGTTCTATGCATAACAAGTACCTGTACAAATACATAACATTTGTGAAATACAACACTGCATGTTGCTGTTAGCTCATTTTTGCTGTGAACATAATGAACATAGACTGAATTTAGAGTGAATTTATTATCTACTAAATCGGTATATTTAATAAACTGACAGCTTAATGTAGATATGTATACATTTATACACCAGATTTACTGAGAGAATCACCAATAAAATAGTAATTGCTATAATATTTGTAAGTTTAATTGCAACCATTATGTTAGGTAACATTCATGCTTCTTACATCTTTCCAAAGTAGGTCTTTGTAAGAGTGTCCTAGTTTGTATTCTCTCAGGCTCAGTTTTAATTGATCTGGATCCTGACTGCTCTGTCTGACCACATACACTGACTGATTCTCTCCAAATCCATCACATCCTATGATATTGTACATTTATAACCAATGTGGGCTCTTTCGGAACTAAGGGTTCTTTCGGTGGTTAAGTGTTCCAGCTTCATGAAAGGGTTCTACTTGGAACCATTTACAAAGCCCGTGGTATAGTGTTTTAAGCAAAACCTGTAAGGGATCCCCCAGAGGAATAAACCAAGGAAGTATGGAACCTTTTTTATTTTACTAAGAGTGCATGTCATAGGTTAACTTTGGTTTCAGGGCCTCCCCATCCTGATGGAAAATGTGGAAATAAAAGAGTGCATCTGTAACATGCATACGAATGTTAGTAATCAGTTCATCTACTGGTTACAATGATAAATCCATATAAATCCCACAAACATTCATCCACTCATTCTTGAGAGGTCACACTAAACGAGCCGGATGGACACACAACCCGAAACGAAATAATGCCTCAACCAAAGATTAGTGCTTGTCGTTAGTTGCCATGGCAACCACAATGCAAAGGGGGAATCCATGACAGTATCCACTTGTGGTGGTCTGTAGATCCTGGTCAGAAGATGACATAAACCTTAAATGTTCTTTGGTTTGTCTCTCTGGACAAAAAAACAAGAAAACTAGAACCATCCACAAAACCCTTGAGGAATCATTTTATTTAAACGGGTACTATAAAGTGTAAGTTGCATTGATGAGGCGAAGGCGCTTTCATTTTTTTCCTGCTGTTTCTTCATTCAGAATTCAAATGTGCAACATCTTTAAGCTCCTCATCTACACCAGCATGCCTGTAGCCTGGAGGAAACTCTGACATCTGAGCTTAATGTGCAGTGATTATCTCTCTTCCAAGCTGATGCTTAACAAATGACAGTGACTGATAAAAGTGCAAGTGTTATTGGTCCTGGGGCAAGGCAAAACACTGACAGTCACTCAGTAACCACCTTATCCTGGGCCTCCCCCAGGAACACTGAGCAAGGGGCAGGAATATAGACACCAGTCCTGTGCAAGGCTCCATGCACACACATATTCACATACTTGTACACACCTAGGGGCAAGTTGTCTTACCCAATCCACCAACTGTCTTGTTTTTGGGGGTGGGAGGAAACCAGAGGACCCGGAGGACACCCACATGGGCATGGGGAGAACATGCAAAACTCCTCAAACAGCAACCCAAACTTTCTTTTGAACCAGGGACCTTGTAGCTGTGAGGCCACCATGTGACCCAAAAATCTTTTTTTAACCCAATGGATCATTGATCTCACTGCTAATGAGTTGCTACTGTGTCAGTGTTTATTTATAACTGACAAACTGAAATTGAACATAGCCTGAAGAAAGGTTTCATTTGCATGCATATGGGGAAAGAAAAAGTATTCCCTTGTGAATGTGATCTTTTGTGTGGAGAGAGGTCTTGCCTTCCTATTCTGCAGTTTGTTCAGTGAAGTAAGACGAGGGGAAGTCAAACACCTAGCAGAGCTAATCCACTCTTGGCAAAGAGAGACGGACAGAGGAGCTTGGATCAACACAATTGGAGGGAGATCAGACACATACAGCGTAAGAGCGTTGGGGGAAGTGCAGTCAGATAGGGGGTGTGTCAGGCAGTGTGTGTTTCTGAGAGAGAAGCTGAGGCAGGGATGGGGTGTATGTGTGTGTGTGTGTGTGTGGGGAGCAGAGCAGGAGCGAGTGTACTAAAACTCACACACATGCGCAGGAACCGACAGAGACGAGGACAGCTTTTCAGCAGTGGCTAAGGGATTACTCCTATTTTCATCTCCATCATTCCTGGGGTGAGCCCCTTTCCTTTAGCTTTAACAAATCTTATGTGCATGTGTCTTTAATTGCTGCTGGGTTAGAGAATGTACATCACTGAATGCAGCTGCCGAGAAATATGTCCAGTGCTTGGTCATGTGGATCACATAAACATAACCATACATCATCCAGAGAATGAGGCTGCATTCAGAGAAGAGAAGATGACCAGAAAATGGGGCAAGAGGATTTGATGGAGACAAGGAGAAACGGAGGTTTGAGGTTTCTACTGAAACACTTTACACTCGGATAGGAGGGCTGGCATTTCATTTCTAATATCCACATTTTATTTTCATAAGAATCAGGCACTGTAGCTTTGCCTTTATGTGCATCCGCTTTTGAGGATCAATCAGTAGTCCTGATTGGGATGGAGTGGAAAGCCTAATTCACATGACTAATCAATGCTTATAGGGAAAGATTGATGAGGATTGATAGGACTTGGGATTGGAACTTCAGCATAGATCCAGTGATTTAGAGATCTCAAGGACAGCTCCATTACGACAAAACAGTACTGCAAACTGGGGCAAGCTGCGAGAGAGCAATGCCAGGAGGAATATAAACTGACCAGAATATAAACCAACCGGAGCAGACAGCTATGTGTTTAAAGAGTAAATTAAAGGAATACGCCAGTATTTTTCAACGAACTGTCTATATTCCTCGCAGTGTATGTGCAATGGCGATAATGAATAATTTCAACAAGATTCTCTGTTGTGAGAAAAGAAAAAGAAACCTTTTTCTCAACACTCAAAATATAATTATAATGGCAGTCTAAGGGCAGTTGTTGAATTCCATCAATAAATGTTTAAAATGTGTGATTACAAAATATGAATTCAATACTATAACTTTTAGACTTAGGTTGAGACAGACATGACAAAAATCTCCAACCAAAGCTGTTATTTTCTGATGTAGTTTTATCCATGTTTTAAATGCAACCTGGCCTTGGTCCTAGAGTTCCCTGTCCTGCATGTTTCAGTATTTTCCCTGCTAATTCAACTAATCAGCTAATTAACAGACCTTCCTGAGTTTGTGTGCGTGTTAGAGCAGGATAGGTAACACTGAAATATGCAGGATCAGGGGTACTCCAAGACCAGTGTTTGGAACTTTGGAACCCAGAGCAATGCAGGTGTATTGACAAATTATTTGCCCTTAAAACATAGTTTCAGGACAGATAATGCAAATTTAGGGCTTAATTTACATATAAATCATTCACAGAAATTCTTAAGTGCCTCAAAAACTGCCCTTAGACATCTGGGTCAACAGGTTTTCTCTTATTTTCTCAGTACAGGGTATAGTCGATAGTCTTGCTTACATTAATTGCCCAATCAAAGCAGATACAGTAGATAGAGATTTTGGTTGGAAACACTGGAGTATTTTTCAACTTTATTTTTTTCCCCTTTTATTTTTTTCAGGTTTAGTGCCAGAAGAGTATTGTAGACCTGAGATGGAGTACAACAGGACACAGTGTGAGCTGTGATTTCTTCAAGAGGGTTGCAAGCATGATCCCTCATAGTGCAAGATTCATACTCATTCTCCGTCTTACTTTGCTCAGCAGTCTACATGCTGCATACCTGACTGGAGATGGAGGAGACCAAGCATGGACACAGACAAGCCCTGTTAAAGGGCACAAAGAAGTCCATCCTTCTGGCAGCTTACTGTGGAGCAGCCAGAGATCAAGAGCCAATACGAAAGCCACTGCTCCACCACTGACTACTCGAACAAAAACACAAAACACTTGGTCAGCTACTCATGGTGACACTGGCCATTCATCACTAACCACCTTATTAGCAACACTGGGGTCATATCCCCATCCAGCCTCCCAGGTCCAGAGCAAGGTATTCAAAGCTCCAGCAAATACAACATCTCCTGACCAAAGGAGACCTGAAATGAGGCTTAGTGATGCCTGGATACTAGGGGAGTCCAAAGCTACTGCTCAAAGATCAGATGACACAGGTCTGAAACAGAAGCAAACAGACCTTCTGACAACTCTACAGCATGACAGAAGAATGGTAGAGGAGCTCACCAGGAGGCCACCTCCCCTCGGTACCATTTCACCTAGAGGTAAACCTTTATATTTATTCATTTTGCGGATGCTTTTAATAGATAAGCCAAAGTGGCTTACGATTCAAAGAGGATACATTGCAAGCATGCTAAGGATCTTGCTCTAGCACTATACAATGGTAGGAAAGGAGTGCTGGGTTTTGAACTTTCCAATCAGTAGCCCAGAGCCTTAACTGGTAAACTACTACTGTCATTAGATAGCTGCCTTTTGATTTTTACAACCAACCCCTAAGCCTGATATGTGCTAAAACATGGCAAATATCTCATTATTACAAACCATCTCTTAATAAAGGACACTCTGATTTGCCTGCTTTGCCTCCAGTATCTTCAGTCTGCTTTCAGTACACTGTAATAGCATAGCATGTCATGGTCTCACAAGCCGCAGTGTACAATCAGTATTCTAGAGGCGCACAAGGGACATCCATCTCAGCGAGTGGGGAGGGAGGGGGGTAGCCCATGCTTCACTAAGACACGCTTCTCTCTCCACTCATTTTAATTTCCGTTTCATCTCAGTAAATATTTAGGATTAACAGATAGCTGAGGACAACAACCTGTCCTTTTTAGACTGGTCAATTGTCCTGATTTAATAATGACATGATTTAATGACGTTTGTGAACACCATTTTGTTCTAGATTTTTTGGTCCATATTAAATACAGATAAAATTATATTTCATTTGAAGCTATTTTTAGTATTCAACTGTGCTTAAAATGGGTCAGAAAAAAAATCTGATGTGCCCAGGTGATTAAGTGGAGATTGCTAATCTAGTGCTGCCTTTATACAGACAGTTGGAAATTAGACTCTGTGCCCAGTCGGACAAGTCTTGGATTGGACAAAGCGCATGACGGTCCGTATGAGAAAAACGATAGTCTGGGTTCCTTAAAAGAGGAGACATCCAGACCGACTCCAGGATGGACAGCAAGCACTATTATTCCAGGTAATTCTTAGCACTCACTCTGATTACACCGATGCCTGAATGGCTGGGACGCAGTACACAGATCAAGGAGAAAGGCACCATGGAGTCCATCTTTAGCTTAAGGAACAATGCCGATTCATACGGTTGGCCTCCAGGCATCCAGTAATGCGACTGATGTGGTAGGTATAATCAATAATTATCATATAAAATTATTATCCTTAGACTGTTTTTTTTTTTTTATTTTATTTTACATCAACCCCCATTTTACAAAGCACGGCCAATCAGTTAGGATGAAGCTGGTTTCTAGTCAATTTGAATTTGCTTATTAAATATCTCAGATATGCGGAGAAGTGATGTAACTGCTTAGAGTGTGCCACTTCCTGGTTTTTAAATAGTTACACGAATGGGAGCAGCACCAAGGTCAACGACTCCTAATCTGCACCGTGTGTGTTTGAGAGACTGCAAGACCTATTTAATTCAGTCCTACTTCCACATCCCTCACTGTAAAATAGGTCAGCTAATTACCACAGCTGATGTTTTATTTCTTTCAGCTCAAGGGACTGTTTTCATCATGATGCTGATGATTGCCTTGGGACATTCTACTTTGTCTTTTAGTTTTTGATATGAATCACCTTTTTTCTTTTGTGGTATGGTCAACATATGATTTATAACTGGAGGGTATTCTATTTGCTCTACCTTATATTTCATGCAGTGCATCATATACTTGTGTATAACCAGGTTGAGTGCAGTACTCGTATCAGAAGTCTATTATGCAGTTCCTAGTGACAGAGAAGTGAAAAAGTTTCTAAATATACCTTTTCTGTATGTTCAGGCTTGCTTTCACTTGATGACTGGAATGATGACTTCAGTGAATCCTCCTCCCAGCCTGACTGCAATATTGACACCACGGGGGTCTGCAACTCCTCCAACCCTCTCTGGAGCCTTGGTCTCCCTGACAACCTCTCCAGTGCCCTGACTCCTGCTTCCCCAGTGCCCCCTCCTGGGAATATGACCCCACCTCCTTCTATAATAATTACCCCACCTCTTTTGGTGCCATTATTTTCAGATTGGAATGCTGCAACGGCAACGTGGGGCCTGGCATGGGAGCTGCAGGTATACGGGCTGGGTTGTGTGTTCTCTCTGGTGGCTGTATTGTCTGCGCTAAGCTTACTGTGCCTCCCTCTGTGCCAGCCATCTGGTTGTGCCAACTTCACCCTTCTGCATCTCCTGCAGCTGCTTATTGGCTCAAGCCGGGCTTTCTGGCTCATCTATGACCCCTATGGGCAGAGAGAGCGCCTCCCTGTGGCTTGGGCACGGCTCCTACATGAGGCCGGCTACCCATGTCTAACCGGAGCCTTTGGCATGCTGCTTGTGCTGCTTTCCCCACAGCTTCTCTCCCAGAATGCACTGCGGCGGTGTATTTGCTTGCTGGCCGCGCTCATGCTGCTTCACATGGCCACAGTTATGGGCACAGTTGGAATATTATGGATTTTCCCTTCCTTCCCTGTCGTTTCTCTGCTGCCCCCTGCAGTCTTCCTGCTTCTCTCGTGTCTCCTCTCCACTTCATACCTGCTGCTGTACTGCTGTGCCCGTGTTGAGGCCAAGCACATCTACAGGCTGAGGGAGAATTCCCCTGAACGCCTGGCATGCCAGGCCAGCCAATGCCCCCTCAGTGAGGCAGGCGTGTGGGAGCGGGCAGCTGGAATGGGACTGTTTTCAGCACTTTTCCTCTTGGCATGTGCAGGACTCAGGCTCTATGCCATTCTGCATGCACTGGGACTGACTGGTGGCAGGATGGGGCTCATGCCTTGGCCCTGGTGGGTCTTTCAGCTGAGCTGCAGAGTATGTGAGGCATGCGTTTGTCTCACTCTAGCTCTCATTCTCACACACCCTCTCCTGTGCTGTGGAGTAGCTCGCCCCATACTAAGTCGCTGGAACTCATGGTTTGACAGGTCATCCACCAGGAACACAGTGATCACCAAACCCCAAATCCTGTCAAGTGGCTGGACCAAGAAGACTGGAGAGACACTGCATGAAAGCATGTCACAGCATGAGAGTGAGATTGTGCCACTTTATACCCTAGCAGAACTGCCCCTTGGAGAACAAGAAGGCCTGGACCTTAACTATACCAGCAGCCCTCAGCTTGCCCCTGCACAACTTCCTAAAAATGGACTTTTGGTCTCCCATTCTTCTTTCATCAGCCTCTACTGTGATTCTACAGTAGATCTGAGGCCTCCATCTCCGATTGACTTGCGGCGAAGCATTGATGAGGCTCTAAACAGTGAGGCTCTGTTCCATCGCAGCCTGTTCAGCTCCTCCAGGCTGTCCCTCAGCACACGGGGGCCGCCAGATGGCCAGCCATGCAGAGGAATACCTGCAGAACCATCCCTCTACCGCACTGCATCATGTGGGGATGTGGATTTGCCTTCCGCACCGTCACCACCTGTACTACGGAGCAGCGCAGCATGGAAGGCCTCCAACTTCAGCTCCTTACGTGGAGGAACTAGAAGTCATGGAGGTCAGGCACCTTTTTATACTGGTTTCGGCTCTGGGCGCTACTCTCAGAAGCAATACAGGGCTCTGGGCTCCATTTCTTCAAGAGAGCATTTGTATGATCAGCAACATATTCGCACACAAGCTGATGAACTGGCTGTACAAGCTGAATTCATCAGCGTCTGCAGACAGATAGATGCCCTTAGTGTCTGCAGTGACACTATCGAACTGTAGTTAATGGGACACACATCAGCACTGAGTGGAGTGGCTCTGAGCGTGGAGATCTATAGATCGTCTAAGTGCATGAGACCTAATCTTTCAAAAGGAATTCTGCTGGAGATGGACCAGTTATCTACTGCAATTTGTAAGAACTAATAACTTAAATCAAGTTTGCAGACTGTTTGGAAAATGTCACTGCAGTACCTGCATACCTTTAAGAAAATGGGGGAACTGAAAATATAAAATCTGAGTTAGAATTGGACACTTAACTTTTTATGGCACCATAAAATGTACCAGGAGAAAGGGAATTGGTAGAGGGTTTAATTTCCATATTCACAGAATCTAGATTTCATGATGAGAGGAAAAGTGCTTCTGTGCCTTTTTCAGTCATCCAATAACATTTTTCTGGAAGCGACACGTCAAACAATTTATTATTCAATACAGGAAAGCTTACTGTCTTCAAAAAAGGCTTTGAGTTGATTTTGATGGATGTATGGATTTTGCTCTAGCAATGTAACTTCCTATTGTGCTGCACATGGAAATATGTTCAAGTTAAAAGGTACTGTCATTGTTTGGACAATTAGTTTGTTTTGTTAATACAACTGATATGCAACAGTACTGACAAAGTACTATTAAAATGGGAAAAAATAAGCATACATACAGTATACATGTTGGCAACATTTAAATGTCAAGGAAGGAAGGGCTTTTTCTCCAGCAGCAATATGTCTACATTTAGCACTTTATTTTTAACAGGATGAGAGTTGATAGTGGATTGTGCTCAGGTGTGGCTTTACTTGCAATAAGAGAATTTTAAGAGAAGACTAAGTTGACAAAAATGATTAGTTGATCAAGTTTGTAATAACAATATAGCAACACCAGTCAGTGCATGCATGGGGGAAATAGTTGTACAATTTTAGGCTCTTATTTCCTCCCTTAAGCAAATATGCAAGACAAAAGATACATTTTATCTTCTTCGATTTAGCTTTCATTCCTTTCGTTGTTGTACTGGGTAGAGTAGCACAAGTCAGAACTTCACTTATACATCTGTGTTTTTATAGATAAGTCTATGAAAATGATAAGCTTGGCTGTTAGCACCATACCTCTATTTTATAATGAATTAATGGATGAATGAATAAATAAACGAATAAATAAAGTGAGGGAGTGAAAAGATGGTTGGATGTACAAATTAATAACAAATCCTTACCTGAACCTGTTGAACCCATGATCCATTTCAGGGTTTGAGACCATGTCATCATGATCCATACCATTTTGTGATACTATTGCAATGCACCAAGCATAAGCTGTATATACAGTCTACGCACGAAAAGCCAATACCGCCACCTAGTGGTGATATGTCAATAAAAAATGAGCCTCTCGGATCATAACCATCTTTATTAATGTGACCCTTTTGCACATCATGGCTGAGTGCACAGCTTTGGGCAGTACTCCTGTACAACAGTAATACGTGAGCAACAAAAGCCTGTCAAAGTCAGTATTCATTAACTCTGCCTAGAGGTCATACACCCCAAACTGCACTGTTTTTAGCTCTAATTGTGCTTTCCATAGCTATAGCACAGAGATATAATTGTTTGAGATGCTCTGACATCATTCTGTGTCAGATGAACTGTGGTCTTGTAGTAACCCATTCAGCCTACATGAGATCTTCAGGTCCTCACTTTAGTGAGCTGCTTTACAGAAGAATATTGTCGAAAATAAGACAGTAACATCGAACATAATAAAGGACTATAATAAAATAGATTTCTTTGAGCAGTTTCTTTTGTCCAAAAGACTCTGTACAAATTTAGGGAACTGCCTGACTTGCCAGCAATCGCAGACAAAATAAGAGGACCTGTTGTAAAGTAAACCTATTTTATACACTCTAAACTCAAACAATAACTCAGGCAAAAAGACAACACCACACATCCACACAAATGGAGGTGACACCTTCATACATTACAGTTTTCCTGGGAATGAATTAAGTCTAACATTCACTGTATAGCATACACATAATCACATCTGGTGTTACACTTGTGTAGTGTAAGTGTACACGACTAACATTTTTCTTATATTATTATCCAAACCCCAAATGAGCTGTGACTCTTCCAGGAAATGGAAACTGTGCAGTGATATAGCATTATGTTACAAACTTTAACCCACAGATGACAAATGTTGCTCTACTTGGATAAAAGTCACCCACACTTTAACGCTCAAAGTGTTTCCATTACAAGGCAGCGCTTCCATAACTGCAACCACTTTTTAAATTTGCTTGTAAATCATTATTGTATTGTTGTATCCATAAGTGATAGTTCATTTGGCCAAGAAAGTACATGTGTACATACTGAATTAAAATGCTAAAATAAATTCCAATCATAGAGCATCACTGGTGTAGCATGGCAATTCTACACTTCACTTTCATTTGTAAGGCGTGCAGGTGGAAAGGATCTTGATTTTAACTTAAGGCTATCCCTTAGCTTCTGGTTCCATAGTCTAAATCTGCTAACAGGAGAACCTAAAAAGCTACCTGAACCAAGTTTGTGAAATGTATACATTAACTTCATATATAAACTTCATCATATTCCATATGCCATTCTCATTTTTATGCCCAGTACATTACAGTGACCAAAATACCAGCCAGGTGCACAGTATTAAAGCTTATTGCTAGTAGGCCCACAGAGAAGACATTTAACATGAAGAATTTTGGTTACATTGACCACAAGTTGAAACAAGTTGAAAAGCAGTGAGTTTTATACTATCCTGTGAGGACAAAGATACATAGGGCATAAGAGGATTGTCATATGAGGAGAAAATGCAAACAAAAAGACACACAAAAAAAAAAATAAAAAGCCAGTTGTTTTCACACAACAGTGCACAGCAATGTCCATGTCTGTGTTAGGAAGGTAGAGTGCAGGATACCAGCACATCTGCTGCTGAACACACCTGGTCAGGAAAAACACACCATTGTTTCTTCAGAGGAGGATGACCAGGAGGAAGAAGGGAGGAGAGGAAGAATGTAGGAGAGATCGGATGAATCAGTTGTGTTTGGTCACAGCTAGGGTCGTATGGCCTCTGCTACCACCCTCAGTATAACCGCTTCTCGTAACTACGTGAGAGACAAAGCGTGTCATTAACATTCAATGCAAGGACAGGAAGCATGTATCAGTGATTCAAAAATGTCCATTTTAAACTTTAAATCATCCACCATGATCCTGCTGCCTGTAATGGCAAAGCAAATATGACACACACACACACACACACACACACACACACACACACACACACACACACACACATATACATGTTTCCCTCCTTCAGGTAGGGCTGAAAATCCTTATTTATTTATTTTTTTATTTAACAGTTTGAAACATTGTCCCCATTACAGGCTTTTAACCATGTAAAATGCCTGTAGAGGAGTTCGACCAATCAGAAGAAGTGGCCAAACACAATGTTGTGTACATGACAACACATCAACGACGACTACCCTGATACCACACAGCACAGCCGTGGCTCCATGTCAGTTGTTTTCCTGCTATAACCACACATCTGCCTGGAGTTTGACTGACTGGTGTTGACAGCTGTGTATTTAAACTGATTTGCTTCACATAGCAGTAAGAAAAGGTTGTATTTACACGTTAGATGTTTGATGCAGACGACCTGGAGCTTGATCAGTGTTTCCCCACACATAGCTGATACCTGGGCACTGGTCAAAGTACACTGACAAGCACCCAAGCATATTACTCCAATTCTTTTTTGCTTAGATCAGGGTGAGCAGTGAGAGAGAGGGGAAGGGCACAGCAGTAGCAACATAAACTATTAAGAGAGATGAAGCTAGGAGATCTGATAAAGCCTCTCTTTAACTGTTAGCTTGGACGTTAATTACCAGATAAGCTTGGGCTGAGCTAGTGACCCTCATAATCTGCACACGTTCTGTGGCCATAGCGGAGAATAGAAGTTATATTATTTATTATTTACATATAAATAATTATATAATAATTAACTGATGTGATGAAAGTTTGGAAGCATTCCTTTCAGCCTCATCAGACTATTTATAACTCACCTGTGCTCAAGAGTATAGCGAGGAGCCTCTCACAACTCACTCTCCTCTTTATCGGGGGCTGAAAACCGCAATCTAGAAAAAGTTACTGATCAATTTGCAGGGTTTTGTTTTTATCAGTGGTTTTTACTCTTGAGTAAGATGTATGATTTTTGTAATGTAGCATGCTTATATTTAGGATTTCATGTAGATTACATAATGATTGGGAGGTCTGTATGCTTTCAGTGCAAAGGAAGCTCTGCCTCCTAGGTTTACCTCAGTACAAACAGAGGGAGTGCTTAATTGTTTGAGACAAATCTGCATCAATTATGTTTCGATTTAGAAATTCATTAAACAAAAGCTGAATGTCTCGCTAGAGTTCATGCACAAACGGTAAACCCAATAATTAGGATGTCAATATTAATTTGATAGAAAATTACAACTGCAGGAAATGGAGCTAAACATTTTAAGTGGTATTGTTAGTTCCAGGAGACAGTGAGTGAGCTGAGTGTAGTGACAGATGAGAGCCAGATCCATAAACCCTAACACCAATGACCTTCAACACCCCCAGAGCCCCATCATACATTTCAATAGGAAACACAGTTAACTGCTAGAAAATAAATCACAAATTAAATCGCAATCAATAAAATAATAATTATTCAGATTTTGATATTTCCCCAAGATCCTCATTCAGCCCTATCTCTACGTGAAACTTAAAGGTATAGATCAGCCAAAAATGCTAACATGAATATCAGTAGATATAATCTGGTAGGTCATACTCAGTGTCAGCACATTCAGCATTTTTGATCCACTATGCCTTTGTTTTCTTATAGTTTGCATATAGAGTAGATACAGGGCTTATGAGCTGCAAAAGGATGTTAGGAGCATCTAGAAATTAAATAGAGAAAGTGACCTCAAGGGAGAAAAAAAAAAAAAAAAAAAAAAAAAAAAAAAAAAAAAGTAAACTTAAGTGTTCACTAAAGAACCTACAACTCACAATCCCCTCCACCATGATTTACATAAAAAACACAAACATGAGGACTGAGTACTTACATGGCACAAAAGTATATCTACGATGAGTGCATAAAAGAGAGGAGAAGAAGAGAATTTCACATCATTCCATAAGAAGATATGAGGGAAAAGATAGTGTTTTGGGAGGACTGTATGAACTAAGAGGGGATTGCTGAGTGTCTGACATTTAAGTAAAGGCTTTAAGAAAAATCCAGAAAAACTGGTACTGGAAACAGACCTACCAACCCCAAAGAGGAATGCTCGGGATGCTGCCGCTTGTCCTTTTTAGTTAAGATGTGAACCCTAGGAAAGGTTACATGCTGGAAAGAAGAAATATTTATAGTAGAAAAGTTTACTTCATTTTTTACTACTCTGGAAGGAAAAGAAAAGATTTTATGTACAGCATTTAATTAAAATCTTAACTAAAATAGATGAGCGGCAGCTTTTTTCCCCAAGGAAAATGCTTGTTGGTTGCTGACCAGGGTATTTAACCATTAAAATTTAAATTGAGATTTGAAACAGGTGAAAAAGTGCCATTTTTATTTACTATTTTCAGACAAAATGTTTCAGTGGCATCCCTAATAAGTATATTTAACTAACGTTAAAAATTGATAGATTTTATTTCACATTTATCAACCCAAATCACTCTCCATTTAGCATGACAGAAAGTGAGAATGCTGCATCTTTCAACCAAGAAAATGATAAGACGAGAGATTACAAATGTCAGATGGGGAAGGGGGAGGGGCTTCCAGTGGGTTAGTTAATATTGAAGACTTCAAAGCAGCTGTGCAATCATTACAGATTCACATGTGGATTGCCTCATCTGCTATTTTACTCAGCGGGGTGTCGGGGGCATGCTCCAGTGATAAAATGTGTAGTTCTTACACAAAATGTGTAAAGGTTGGCAGGTCTGTAATTGTGTTTAAATAGCCATTTAAAACTGGTTTGTTTGGTCAAAATCACAAAAATGGCCATAATATTAAATATGTGGTAACTTTTCAGGTTCAAGAGATGTTATTTCCTGTACACAAGTTATCATGTTAATGGCCCATTTTTTGTAACAAATAACTGAAGTCAACTGTAAAGAACACCAGTATGTCTGTTGTCTTACATTCAAACATCTAGAATATCACTGAATACACAATCAGAAGCAGTTCAAAGGACATCAGGTTTAACCTTTAGCTTCACAACTGGTTGGTGGCAGCATGAACATAGCAGGAGAAGGCCAATATAGTACTACAAGTTTTAAAAAAATAATAAAAATAAAGAAGGGGAAAAAAAAAGGGCAAATATTTTTGGCTCAATTCCTCCAATGAACACACAAAAAATATATTTATATTACACAGATTATATTCAGGTCAATTTGAGTTGAGAGTAACAGATGAAATAAAAATGTTAGAGAAGATTTTTGGTCTCTGTAACAATCACTCCATTTACTATTTCCAATCCCACCTGAGACCAGAAGGATCCCCCAAGGATGGGAATGGGTTGTTGGGTCTAATTCCATTCAAATAAAAGAGAACACAGAAACAAGAGCTTATATTTAACATGCTACAGTTACACTACAGAGCCAAAAGATTATGTACATCTGACTATCACTCCCATATTTGGGCCTTCCCCAAATGTCTTTGTCCAGATGACACTGTATGCTGTAGCACTACAATTTCCCTTCACTGGAACCAAGTGGTCCAAACCTGTTCCAGGTGACAATGCCCCTGTGCACAAAGCAAGGTCCATTAACACATGCTTTGCCAAGGCTGGAGTGGAAGATCTCGAGAATCCTGCACAGAGCCCTGACCTCAACCCCACTGAACACCTTTGAGATGAACTGGAACGCTGACTGCATCCCAGTCCTCCTTACCCGACGTCAACGCCTCACCTCACTAATACTCTTGTGGCTGAATGGACAAATCCTCACAGCCACGCTCTAAAATCTAATGGAAAGCCTGCCCAGAACATTACAACAGCAAAGCAGTAGTAAATCTGGAATGGCATTTTCAAAAAGCACGAGTGTGATGGTCAGGTGTCCACAAACTTTTGGCCATAGTGTATATTTTATTATAATTTTATTATTATATGATAAAATATAAATTATATAAATATTATATAATTTTAAAAAAGTATTTCAAACTTTTTTTTTTTAAGGTCCATCTCTAAAACAGACGAGTGGCAGCTTTCATTCTGCATTCATGTCCGATTTCAAGGCATTTCCCCCCCCAGTGTCAGGGGCCTATTAAATGCCACTCAATAATGCTGATGAAACATTTCTACAAGATGATCAATAAACGAGCAAAAAATTTATTCAAAGTCTTATAATGATTTTATGTTTACTGAGTCTTGCAGTCTGAGGACTTCTGCTAATATTACAAGTCATAATAATGCTCGACTCTGTGCCTAGCAAAAGAAGGGGCAGATATAACCAATGTCATGCACCTGGAAATATGGCGCTGCTTTTGACCTGGGATAAAGTCATTTTCAAATACAATTAGCTTAAAGTAGATGTTTTGGCACACAGTAATATTCTCTGATTAAAGACAAGGGACTCATGTATTTTCTCGCAGGCCTTTAAGTTTTGTTTTCTTTCACTGTAATATTGTATATATTTCAAGTTAATTGTGATTAAATGAAGATAGATTGGATACTTTAAAACAGATTTTGTAATTATACTGATGCAAAATCTGGTGATTTGAAGATTCAAGCTAACTCGTGAAGAGAAGGGTTAGGGTGAGACAGTAGAGGCATCAGCAAAGACAAGCATTTCTTATTAACTGCATTACGATAATAAAGTCTCTGAAATATTCAGATTAATAACGAATATATTAAGGGAACCGTTTGAGTTTCTCTTGTCTAAGAGAAACATAAACACCACAGTGGGTGTTAGTGGGAGTGGAGTGACTTATCGCTGTGTATGTGAAAGTGGTCCACAAAGCGTGAGAAAAAAGAGATACAGGCTATTTGTCAGTCTCAGCACCTGCGTGTCCTGAGCGCTCTGTGAGGCTCTGCCTGACAGCTGCTGGAGCAGTCACTGAGCACGGCAGCATTGCGTAAGGGGCACTGAGAAAGAGCCACAGAGACAGGATGACTGACGGCTCAGACAGCCCGAGTGGAAGTTAGCAGAGTGGGCGGAGACTTACGAGTGCAGGCCATGGACGCCACCCTCCACCTGAGCAGACATGGTCCTCTTCTCGAACTTCAGCTCTCCAGAGTACATCATAGAGCTACACATAACACAGAAAACAGCCATTACAGACACGTGATTTGTAAAACCTTTAAATTAGTGGTTCTCAAAGTGGGGCCCGACGACCTCCTAGGCTAGTGGACCATGATTTTTACATTTTGTTACAGTGGTTGAAACCACAGCCCACCATGATCATGAAGCTGTTATTTTTATGACTGAGCTCTTATAGCTATTAGCCAGTTTGACTGTTGACAACTGAATTGAAAGGGTTTAACCCAAAGCTCAATAACTCAAAAACAAGGATGCCTACAAATAACATCAACTAACATGTTAAGTCAAAAGTCCAGCAATAAAGTGCTTTGGCTCTAATAAACATCCTGAATATTAATGTACAAATTTAAATATCATGAAACATATCTGAATAGTTGGTTTAAGTACATAAAATAAATCCGGACTGAGGGGGATGGTGGAAATAATTTTACAGTTACACGGGTTACTGGCTGCAAAAGAGAAGAGCGGTTAGAGGAGAATGGCCAGACTGGTTTGAGCTCACAGGAAGGCTACGATAACTCAAAAAACTCTCTTTACAACCATGGTGGGCTGAAAAGCATCTCCACCGAATGTCAAGGCAGATGGGCTACAACAACAGAAGACCAAATCAGGTTTCCCGTCTTCAACTGGCCAGTTTTGCTGATATTTCTAGAACCTCAAGTAAGATCAAGGAGCAATTAGTACTGTCTTCCGATTTCCCCTCTACTACATATGTACTGAGGAGACTGTGCCTCTCAAACCACTGGGTAGAGATTATAATAATAAACCACCTAATTCTAGTCATCAACCTGAAATAAAACATCACTGACGCTATCTGACAGCAATGAAACACTGGTGTTATTTTCAGGTAGACAGGCATATAACACATCAATAGATCCTGCCATTCCCACAATGCTTACTATTCACCATTAGCATTTCTAGTGCTCTAAAAAGATTACATGAGCCATAGTCTTACCGTAGGATGGACAGGCTCTTTGCCCCAATATCCTGGCAGCCATGTTGGATTCCAGCAATGAGGTATGGAACAAATTTATGGATGGAGCCTTTATCCTGAACCGAGCCTGATACTCCCTGAGCTACCTTCACCTTATCACCTTCACTGTAACACACACAGAAACACAGAAATACAAACATTCAGCTATGAAGAGAGGACAGCAAAAGATTTTAACGGGTTAAAAAGACATTTTACGTTATTGATAAAAAAATGCAATGATATTACGAGTCATTTCCCCCTCCAATATGTGCCAGGCTAAACTCTAACTAAATATGACAAATCATACTACATATAACATTGTGGTTAGATTATTTTTTAACAAGGGGAAATGGAAGTGTAAAAACATAACCGGATGTTTTTAGTAAGAGGTAAAAAGGTGACTTTTTTTCCTGACATATTTCCTCTCCACACGTTTGCCATCAAGCCTGAGAAGAGGCTAAGATCTATAAATATCGTGTACCCCAATATTGCTAATAATGAGATTAAGACGATAAATAATATAAATAAAACATGCTACAATCACTATATAATGTAAAGAAATAGCCTGGGCAATTCAGCTGTCGGCATAATTATGTGAGCATGTGTGTGTTTGAACGAAGACATATACCTGAAATAGCGTTTCTGGCTGCCGCTGTTTTTCTCCATGGCGTCCAAAGAGCCCATACCACGGTACTTCTTCAGTCTTACACCGTCTGAGAAAAAATACTCACCAGGAGCTTCTGTGGTTGCTGCAAGCAAGGAGCCCATCATCACTGCAACAAAACAGAACAAACAGGTAAGAGAAGTGGCACTGTAGAGAAATGTACATGCAGAATGTTTACATTACAGGTCTGATCAGCCTGTGACAGCTACCTGTGGACGCTCCCAAGGCGAGAGCCTTCACAACATGTCCAACTGTCTGAATGCCACCGTCTGCGATTACTGGCACTCCGAAACGGCGGGCGTACTCCGCCACTTTATACACAGAGGTGCCTTGGGGTCTCCCACACGCCATCACTGCAGGCAAAAAACACACGTTAACAAATCTAACATGCATACATACGTTAATATATGTATTCATCAAACATATAACGATCTCTCACACACCTTCCTGTGTGATGCAGATGGATCCACAGCCCATGCCCACTCTGAGAGCATCCACGCCTGCGTCGATCAGATTCTTCGCCTGTGCAGCTGTCACAACTACAGAGATGGAGAAAAAAAAAGTGTGTGTAATAATTAAAACATTGAGTCATAAATAAAACAAATCAAACTATAATTATCAGCTGCCTCAATCTTCTTTTAGAGTCAGCCTAAACTTTAAAGCACATGATCTTCTGATTAAACACGGAACATCTCAGGGAATTTAAACGGAAAAACCAATCAGAGTTACAGCTATAATAATGTATGCCATCAAGAATTTAAAAACAAGTATAAATAATCTCAAAATGTATTCGCCATTTTCATACAACTAGATAAAGTGCTCTTGCGATGGGAAATGTTTTGAATGCACATTTTAAAAAAGTGTGACTGTTCTGAGCTCTCTGTGTGGCAAGTTTAGAAACAAAAAAGGAATCATTATTTGATGAAGTAAACCATTGTACATGTTTGCTCTAATGTACTAAATAGTTGAATAGCTGGATTAAGTTCAAGAAATAAATTTGTGCTGTGTCTATAAGGGAGCCCATGGACATATGATATACAGAACATAATATTTATATTACACACACATATATACATACACACACACACACACACACACACACACACACACACACACACACACACACACACATATATATATATATATATCCACACAGTACTGTGCAAAAGGCACATGCAAAGAAATGCTGTAGAGTAAAGATGCCTTCAAAAATAATGAAATTAAACGTTTCTACAAAATACTATATAAAGCAGTAAACAGTAATGAATGAAACAAAGTCAATATTTGGTGTGACAACACTTTGCTTTAAAAAAAAAAATAAAAAATTATTAGTCTCAGGTACAATTTGTGCAGTTTTATAAGGAATTTGCACACACACATTACACTGAACAGTCTGAGAACCCTTGAAGCCACTAGAACAATATATTATTAAATATATACAAATTATGGCCTCCAGTACAAGTTTTGGATCTGACTTTAATCTAAGCAGCAGAAAAGAGAAAACAAAATCAATCAAAACTTTTTGACCCACCGTTTCCTCCCACCACCTGTAGCTCAGGGTACTTCTGTTTAATGTAGTTGATCATGCTGATTTGAAACACAGAGTTTCCCTGAGATGAGTCCTGAAAGGCAAACACAGAGACATCAGCCATGCAGTATACAACACCTTAGCGCCAAAAAAAAATAAATAAATAAATAAATAATAATTTTTAAAAAAATAAATAAATAAATAAATAAATAAATAAAAACAAGTGTGTGTGTGTGTGTGTGTGTGTATATATATAAATTAAAAGATACAAATATTTGGTACATTAAAGATTACAAATGGTGCTTTTTCAATGAGTGTCTTATAAAGAATAGACTTCAAGAAGCTCATTCAAATAAATTTACAACTTCAATGTGGATTACAAGCTGAATATACTAGCTTTTAAAAATAAACTATACAAAATTTATACTATGTTCAACTTTCTACAGAATCAAAGAGTGAAAAGTCCAGAAAATAGGCAACAGAATCACTTGTGCTGCGTAACCCCTTCCCCTCACCCCTCTCAGAGACGTACCAGGACCACCACATCCACTCCAGCCTGCATGAGCAGGTCCAGTCGGTATTTGTCATCCTCACGAGTGCCGATGGCTGCGCCACAGAGCAGCTGTTTACGTGAGTCTTTAGAGGCCAGAGGGTACTCTCTGTTCTTCTTCAGATCAGTGCGAGCAATTATGGCCACCAGTTCATCACTGTCATTCACTATGGGCAGTTTGCCTGTCAACAACAAAACTCTCCATCAGTGAGGATCAGGATCAGAGAAGGACAAAAAACGAGCACCACCACTGTAAGCACTTTACAAGAAAACACAAGGAAGCAGACCTTTCTTGCTGCGCTGCAGTATGTCGTTGGCCTCTTTTAGAGTAACTCCTGCTGGCGCAACCACTAAATCATCTCGCTTAGTCATCGCCTGGCAGATTCAAATCACAATCACTCACAATTTTAATACATTTAAAAGGCTTTGCATAAAGTAATCTCCCTACAAACTAGATCTTAAGGAGCTAGAAATCCAGGGATAATATAATAACAGTCAATATAAATTAACATACTCTTTATATTGTGCTGTACTGGTATTTGTTTACAAACCTCCTCCAATGGCCTGTCATAGTCTTTCTCTGACAGGAAATCAATGTCTCGTGACGTGACAATTCCCACCAGCTTGCTGCCCATTTTACCGGTTTCGGTTACAGGGATGCCGGAGAAGCCGTGCCGTACCTTGGCCTCGAACACATCGCCAACCGTGTGCCGAGGGCTCATCACTACTGGATCTGTGATAAAGCCCTGCTCGAATTTCTGCCATAATCACATTTAACATTTTAATGATTAGACAGCTCATCAGGAAGTGTATCACGCAATTCACGATTAAGTAAAAGTCTAAGATTCACCTTAACTTTCCGAACTTCATTTGCTTGGAACTCCGGTGTGCAGTTGTGATGGATGATGCCGATTCCACCCATGAGCTAACATACGAATCAGAAAAAAGGTTAAGGCCAAGAGCCATATTACATTTTGGCTGTGATCTATTCTCAAGTGACCATGACTATACCCTGCTTCCTCTGAAGGCTACACCCTTCACAGTGAGAACCATTAGGAACAAATCATTGTTCAAAGCTGATAATGAACAGACGGACCAAGTAGCAAACATTTCCCAAAGCTGCCATCAACTTCGGTTAGAGTTTCTGTTCATTTAATATGGCTTTGTAGATTTGCAGGGATAATCCAATACAGATGCAAAAGCTATGTGCCGTTACCTGAACTAGCGATAAACACAAATCAAAGGTCTTATTTTCTGCAGCACTACTTTCAGCTGTTTTATGCAATATATATTTAATATTTTGAAATGTAATGTTTTATACTTGGACTTGACCAACATTAATAGGTTAGCTAGTGGCCATTTTTGCATTCAATATGAAACAGTGCAAGAAATCTCAACTTGCCTTGCATAGCCTTTGTCACTTCAGAATGGACCAGGGTGCATGTTTGCGGCTGTGTGGGATACTCACAGCCATAGCGATGGCCATGGATGACTCGGTCACAGTGTCCATGGGAGATGAAATAAGTGGCGTCTTAAGGGTTATCTTCCGGGTCAGGGCCGAGGTCAGATCCTTAATGACGACATTAAACCAAACATGAGTATCACATATTGATAACAAAAGGCTACAACGTGCCATGTAAATATTCTACAGTGTAATATTCATATGGATGTGGCCAACTTGACTGTACGTTTCACAGAGAAAAGAGCTGGATGTTGATTAGAAATGATCTCGAGTAGAGTTTTCATTACATATACCATGAGGAGGAAATCTAAAATAGTTGTTGTGTTAATATTTATTCAATATCAGTACAGATAATGAAACCAGACAAACACATTTCCCTTGAAATATGCACGAAGTCATAGTCATACTACAGCATAGTCTAATGAATAGTGTCTATTTAAAAAATAAATAAATAAATAAATAAATAAATAAAACTGTCTGCATATATTCAGTTTGTGAGGTCACAGAAAAGGATTTTAAACAATTTTTTTTTCAATATCCAAATTAAGAGTATTATAATTCATGCATAAGTTTCATAAACTAATGAACAAAATCATTACACACAGGACATTACACGTATTACTGTTAAATAAATCCCTGAGAATATATAAACAGTAGCATTCTATAGTGGCATATGTATACCTGTTTCGAATATGAACTTTCTTACTAGCAGTTAACTAGCAGGTTACCTACAATAAATAAAGTACAGTTGTACAATTGCAGTAAATGACAGACTTGCGAAGATTCCTTGATTTTAGTCAACAAATGTTTTTTCTTATGACTTTTATTACGAGTCAGTCTGAGGTTCAGACACACAGGGCCCTCAGTCTGGCCGCTTGGCTTTAAGTAAGAATGAGGCCCTGCTTTTGGTCGGGTTTGAATGTCTAATTTGCACATTCTGTATTTTCATAAAACCTTGTACTCTTTACGGAGGTCATTTGCATTCTATATTTGGCAGGTTGCTTGGGATAGGGTTATTTTATTTTATTTATTTATTTATTTATTTTTAAGCAATTTTATTTATCAATATTGTTTAGCACCATTTTTTTTCACTATTTTTAAGGCTTTAAAATTACATGTTCAGGGTTACTTTAACAAGCGCCCTGTCTCAGTGTTGTAGGACGTTTCAAGTTGGACATGCAAAGTAAGCAGATGTACTGATAACGATATTATTGCATTGTATGAACGTTTAATTCCATTGCAGACCAGGTGGCTAGTGTTATTGACCCCTATTTTTGTCTGAGATCTTGCTTCAGATTGCATGCGCATACATCCACAAGGCTTGATCTCATTACTAGCATTACTCCGGCTAAAAAGTGTCCATACAAAACACAAAACACAGGTGTTTTTCACTATCTGGATCAACATGCACTCATTTAATATCCCTGTGGTAGGAGACAAGAAAACAACTTCCCCTCTCTCTCTCTCTCAATTCCTCCCTCCAGAGAATACACGCATACATACACACCACATAGACGCACTGTAAATGCTTGACTAAATTCATCATCATATTTTTACTGACCAATCAGAAACAGCTCAGCACTAGCTCAGCCTGAGTTACTCCTGGTTTAATATCTTATAAAGCATCTTTCACTTTCACGTTCATCTGAACGTGAACTAGAAACATTCAAAACCAATTATCTACTAAATATAAAGGCGTTTTTTCCCCCTCTCAGTTTCATTCTTCCCCTCTCTCACACCACCATGTGTATACACACTCACACGCGCACACGCGCCACCCTGCTTGTGAGAACATGCCCTATGCACCTGGGATGCTGGCTCCACCTGAGCCTCTCATTTGCACATCTCATTTGCGCTCCTTCACCCCTATCGGCTGTCCCTTAACCAACTGTTTATCTTACACTCCACTCCCTGCTTCAGTTTGCTTCCAAAGTACACGGCGACTGACGCAGCTGTTCCGGTGTCTCGGTGTGTGTGCGGGAGCCTTTCAGCCTCACAATTTAATTAGAAAAGTTCCCACTCAGTAAATCGTTAAGAAATGTGGCATGCTAAATGAGGACACGCACTTAAGGGAAAGATCAATGACTGATGCTGAGCTGTTTTCATGCAGAGATACTCACCACTTCATCCGAGGTGAAGTCGATGAAACCAGGCAGGATGAGGAAATCACTGAGCCAAAGACATCACACAAAGAAAAGTTAAGTAGAGAAAATGGTAGAGAGACAGACATAGAGTACATGCACCATTATCTTTAGATGATTTACATAACAATATGAGTGTGTGATGAGTGCTGTTCCTACAGCTAGCATTTACCAGCACAAGGCTAGCACTTTGCTTATGTTCGGTAATTCTAAAAATGGACCAAAACCAAATAAAATGACAAAATTAGACTTGCTTGCAGCTGGTCTTGTTTCAGGACTGACATTTGAAACCTCTGTACCAACGAGTCACAACCCAAAAGCAAATTAACAACATTAACAATAATATTAAACACTGTGCCCTAATTTCTCTGCAGTTCACCAGCTGTAGTGCTCTGCAGTAACATGGGAAATTTTATTCCAGTCGTACTTATTTTCATTTAAGCCATGCTGAGAAACCTGTCCTGCCGTAACAACCAGCAGTGTGAGAGTGTATGTATTTTATTAGGCTAATTTAATCCTAACTTAGGGCCAAGGTCTCAGAGCGTCCAATGACACGTCAGAGGTGCAGGTTGTAAGCTGCTAACCTTTTAAAATAAAGCTTAATAAAAGCTTGCTTTCTGATGGCGAACACGCACATTCGGCCAACTCTTTACCCGTGATCCGTCAGCTGAGAAACACTGCTTTAATGAAATTACAGAAATGGATGGTTTTATTTTGGAGACATGAGATGAATTAAAATGGTTACTTAAAATGCCTGGCGTCTGTAAATGGGAAAGAAAAGGTGACTTGAGCAACTGTCACATCCCTTCCATTTCTTATTTTGCATGTCGTTTTCCACGTGAAGCTTATATTAATAGTAATTGAGAGACTATATTGAGCATTTTTAAACTCATATTTTATTGCAAGAAAATCTAAGAGGGTGGTCTAGAACAATACGGCATCCATTGTGAAGTAGTAAAAGTATATAATGGTTAAGTACTTGAATATTTCTGTAACTTACCTTTAGTAAATTTGAACTTATGTCACCAAGGATGTGTTTATGAATAATATAAAGTGTGGTGCCAAGAAACGTCCTGTTAATGTTTTTCACTTTGTAACATCATACAGATTTGACGGTGGCATTAGTGCAGTAGTCTCTAAGAGGGTGAGACAGACACAGAGGCAGCCAAAGGTCGCCATTAGCAATCTCATGACCCTGATGACAAATTGGATATAAGTGAATGCAAGTGAAAGACTGACTCAGTCTCTCTCACCCTCTCTAAAACACACACAGCGCTATAGTCGAGAGTCTGAGAGTGAAATGCAGATACAGCCTCCATTAGAGAGCATTAAGAGATCGCATCCAGATTGTGGACATAAACAGAAACCACTACTTTACTAATAAGTTAATCGCAGCTGATATCATCAGAGATAGTGCTGCGTGCTATTACCGTTTAAAAGGTAAGAAAAGAGAGGCAATGACCTTCTTTCCTACTATCTTTCTATCAACATCCCTCTCTCATTTTGCCTCTCTATCTGTTTCTCTGTTTCTATGGATACAGTCTCAAGGTTGCCATAGAGCTCAAAGCCATCTCCCTGACAGATGTCCCGAGAAGTGGTGGTCTATAAAAAAAACAGTAGCTGTTTACACACTCTTCTCTTTGAAACTACTCATCACTTCCCTCTTACGTACATCTATAGAGCTATAAAGATTTTTCCAATAAGCAGAATTTTTCATAAGAAAATATAAGTGTTCGTGTGTGTATTTAGGAGATCACCTTTAGTTAAAGTTTGGTGATTTTGGCAGAAGTAAACTGTTTAAAACTAAAAAGTACAATGCTTTCGCTTAAGCCAAACCCAGAAACTGCTCAGAAATACAACCGAACAGCAGGTACAGGCACCTCCTTGTCCTACCTGGTTAAACCACATCATTTGTTTTTTCCTTTAGTTTACACACCCTGGAGCCAACACAGACACCGGAGTTTCTCCTCCGAGTAGATTTATGAATAGCTACTGGAATGCGAAGAAACCTATGCCCAATATTGCAAAAACGGTCTGATTTTAAAATCACAAATCTGTTTTAACACACCAAGCTCAACCCAGGTCAGGATATTTAATTAGCTGATGAGTAAAACGGTCATGTTTTAGAGCAGGGAAACGCACTAAAACGTGCAGAGCAGGGCCTCGTTCTTCATACGTCACTTGGCGAATCCAAAATAAAAATAGCAGATGCCAGAATTACTAATCATGATCAGCCCAAATGGGCTAATTTGATTCTCTGAACACACATGTGAACTTGATTAGTTTAGTGAGATTTAGTTATTTGTGAATTCTGTGTTCTTCCGTTTTGCCTGAAAAGGGCTCATACATTGAGACTCGAAACCATGAACAGAGTTTCACACTTTTGAGTCTCGATATATACATCAGTCATTGGCTAATGCAAATGGTACGGAAGCCTGCTCGTCTAAAGAAACCAGGCGCATAACTTAATTTAAATAGCCGTGGTTCAATCTGTCTTTGGAACAGACCAATATGAGCATCAGTCTTCTTAATTATATCATAAAAGGCAATGGCAACACATCTCCCATCCCCATGCTAACACTTTAATTAAAATGTTTACCCATCATGGGCATTTAGACGAGATTTAATTAATTTGGGGGCTAGCAACAGCAATTACATGACCGTGATTGAGTGCACAAGTTCTGTACTACACATACATACATACACACATTATATATACATACATATACATATATATATATATATATATATATATATATATATATATATATATATACACATACACACACATATATATATATATATATATATACACACATATATATACACACACACACACACATATATATACACATATATATATACACACACACACATACATTATATATATATATATATATATATATATATGCATTAATATCTGATCTTGTTTACGCTGAATAAGGCTGCTCCTCGGCATGTCAGAGCTGACATACAAGTTCGAAGAAAATCAGGACCATGTCAAATTGTTAACATTCCTATTCTGTTAACATCTAACCTCAAGCACACAGACAATAAATAAAAACTTTCTTAATTAGGTAACATTCAGTCATGAGGACGAGTCAATGCTGCCATAGGTCTGACTGATTCTAGCACACTTGAAACCTTATAGGGTTCGTGCTCTTATTTATAAATAACCTTTAATCTGAGCTATATATACACTGAAAAAAAAAATGGAATATGTGGTCAGGCAGATTTAAGAGAACAAAGTACACATAGTTTACATAAAAATAGTAAGTTTCTCATCAAAACAGGGTTTCATTGCTTATACTAAACTTAATTTAACCAAGTTTCTAATTACTAGACTGAATTATGTAGAGTGAGGAATTATCTCATGAGGGGTAGAACAGCACCGTGGAAATGTAGAAATGAATGCCATCGACCTGGGTTTGATTCACAGTTCAGGTGAGAGTGCACAGTTCGAATCATATTAGATGTCCGAAAGTAAATTGTGTTAATGTCATGTGGAACCTATGTGTACATTCGAATTAGGTAAATTCATTAAGTTTTTTTTTGTGCAAGACAGGTGTTTCAAGTTTGTCTTGCTCCAACTTTTAGAGGCCTCTTCAGTAACCATATAAGGTGTGGTTGGAGCAGAGCTGGAACTGGACCAAAGAACACCTGACCTACCTCACAGCTTCCCAACCATGGTCTCGGACATTTTAGTGATTTCTCCCACTTCAACTCAGGAACAGCTGTTAATCAGCTTATTAGCTGAATTAGGTGTGTTCAGGACATGATGTACTCCAGGATCAGGGTTAGGAACCTATGTTCTAGATCACGGCTGTGATTGAGGACTTACTTGTACGTGAGGCCATCTCCTATAGCAAAGAGTTGCTGGGCAGTGAGTCCATCTTCTGGTACATAGCCAGTCCCTCCACTGATCAGGTAATCAGCCATACTAAAAAAAAAAACAAACAAAAAAAAAAAAACACACACACACACGACATGTATAAACAGAAAAATTTACTTCTGTAGTTCTCACTACTAGGACAGTTTTGCTAGACAGGCAATGCAAGGGTGGAAAACCCTGATCTAGACATATATTTTGGGGTTGGAGTCCCAGTCTATGCTTTTATTATAGGTTTGTGGATTTGTACTTGCAGTCCTGATTAGGCCATGGAACTACAAAACCTATACACTAATAAAACATCCACATATCATGAATATCCTTATTATTTATACATTATCAAATCTCACCATTTGCCTTTCAGCAAATAGGAACTGAATCCCAAGTGGATCTATACTCTTTACATAAGTGCACCACATGGTGTGTAAAGCATTGCCTACACGCTGCCTCTACAAAGTGCACTATGCATCCTGTGCAGTGCGGGTTGATTTAGCCTGGCTCGCGACACTGTTACACTGTAACGTAGCTATACATTAACGACTTGCGTATTCTGCGTAGCACCTTACGTATCGAACTACACCCGATACCGTGCCGTTTGGGATTCAGCCACTGATTTTCTCCATTTTTCTGCGCTTTTCTACCGAAGTATCCTGTAGTTAAAACCCATTCGCTATCTCTTTCTTTCTCATTCGCAGTAATAAATATGAAAATGAGCATTAAAACGCTAAAACGGCACTTACGCGAGTACTGAAGATTCGGCGTTGGGTTTTCAGCAGACTGAACAAAGATCCGTAACAACGCTTCCTGAGGCGAAATATGAAGATGAAAAGAGGAAAAATAAAGGCCCTCCTCTCAGGTTACTCACATGACGGGCGCTTATGAAACCTTCATAAGACAAAAAATGAGCTGAATGCCAAAAAAAGCGCCCAAAACAGTAAAGCTCGTTGTTAGCTAGATGTTCATGTGTAACGGCTGAGCAGCGCGTGCTCCAGCTGCACGAGGCTCCAATTTTCGAATCTTTCGTTCCACGTTAGAGGAAAAAAATGGTGCTGTGGTGACGTCACGACGCCTGTAGGTGGCTCTGTTGAGTTATTTATTTATTTATTTATTTATTTCATTTTTTTTATTTTTTAACATGACTATGTCCATGAAATATTGCAAACATCCTGCTTCATCTCCGACACGGAAGTGTTCCGTTTACGTATCACACGCGGAAACACAAAGAGCTCGCGCGTGTCTGAGAGCATCCGTTTCACAAGCATTCGGCCCTGAAGTGGAGGCGCGCGCGCCATAAGCAGCAGAACGTGCACTGAAAAGCAGCCCAGAACTTAAAAAACAAAATCACCAAACTTCTCCTTTCCTAAATCTGCACACTGCTTTAAAGCATAGCATCATGCCTGTCATCGCAGAGTTAAAAAGTAAAAGCACTACTTTTATTATTATTATTATTATTATTATTACACATTCTCATAAATAAAAATAGCAGTGTTTAACCTATTTCACTGACGCACAATATGCATGTATCTAGCACAGCTAACAAATAAGATCAACAGACTCGTGCATATAAGTAGTAGTGATGAATCGGTTCATTGAGCCGACTCTTTCAGACGAGTCGACTCGCATACATGAGCCCTTTTTTCTTTTCAGCATAAATAAAAATCTTAAAGCATCTCATGCACAGCAGAGACAAAGCGCTGAAATGACTCTATGTTGGCTTGCTGTTTGAACAATTATTCAAATTGGAGTTAATAACGTGCAGTGTAGAGTAATTCAGTAAGTCATCATGAAACATACAAAAAAGAACAGTCAGAATATTGCAAAATACTGTTTCTTTAAAAAAAAAAAAAAAGCCATTTGGGAAAACAGTCGATTCTTCTTAGTGAGCTGAGCCAAATGCTCTGACTTGCAGAAAAGAACCAGTACTCCCATCACTAGTGAGGAGACCATCTTGCATGGTCACTATATATAAAACTATAATTATATGTGTATAATTAATGTATGTCTGCAAAATGCCCAACCTCCAACCCGCAGACTGAAACTTTCATCCACATGGCAGAAGTTCAAAAGTAGCACAATTCTGCCATAAAGTCACTGAACTGGCAACATTGGAGGACATTTTTAAACCTGCATTTTTAACCCTGTTATAATACAGTCTCTGCAGAATTTGTGGCGTAAACAAGCTAAAATACAGCAGATAACCATGCTCCGATAAATATAAGCCCTTGCTTTGATGAGTGTAATTGGCTATGTAATGTATATTTAACTTAATTTTGTCCAGATGTTGCAGCTTCGTGGAATTGTTTTAGGCATCAGCTAAACCTGACTAAATTTAGGCCAAATGCATACTGTTTAGGCGGGACAAAATATTCTGAAACACTTCTGAAATGTGGCATTAGCACTGCTGTAAATGAGAGACGTTGTGAAGCAGATTAGCTGATCAAACTGAAAGCAAGTCTACACAATATTAAACCACTGACTTTGTTATGTAAAGTTTCACTGTGTGTTATGTTCCACTGTATAGCATTTCTTATGAGTAAGAAGTTACCTTTTCTTTTTTTTCTGTTAAAAAGTCTCACGTGATGCATTCGTGTCTTAGTTTAATCTGCCTCTTCAAGCAGGGTTTCTACTCTAAACCACAGATTAAATATATTCTTTTCTAATGTAATCCTCATGCTCATTTGAACTCTGCTGACGGATAGGAAGGCAAATGGTCATATGTGAATAGTGCTGAAGTATGTCGAAGTTATACAAGAACATTAAAAAGGGGAAGCATTTACGTTCACATATTATATTTTGTTATAAACACTATTATTTCTGTAGTTGTACTTCTGCTATTAGGCTACAATAATCCTTATAGGCGTTTCAGGAAAAAAACGACATTTTCTTTCAGTAAGAGTAAAGTGGGGCTAAATCAAGTGTCTCTCTAACCCTGTGCCCAGCCTGCAGCTCGGTCCAAGCTCTCAGTAGCTAAGAGGATTGTAATACGTCAGTTCCAGGTACAGATTCACTGTGCTTTTTAAAGGCTAGCTTTTACATAGAGGGTCAAAACCACTTCCCAATGTACTCTGGCTACTTTGGTAAGACATATACTTTAATGAATGCTACCACAATGCCACTAGACCGAGTGGCCAACCTATCCCCCATCACAATTTTGCAGTTACATTAATATTATTTAGAAAACTACTTATAGAATACTGACCTACTGAAATTTACATTTACATATAGGTGATAATTTCTCATGCTGGACACAGGTGTGTGTGTGTGTGCAGGGGACATCATTAGCATAGCAGTGAAAACACAGTCATTAAGCATAAAAATGCTTTTGTCACATATTAGACTGAAATATGTGCAAGCTGTTAGGCTGATTTTTTTTGCGGAGGGGGACACAAAAAATTAAAAAGCAGACATGAGAATATAAGAGTTGAGGAACTGGCACTGAAAAGCGGAGGCACATGTCTAATTTGGTTTTAAACAAGAATATCTCAGTCCCATGTTTTGTACTTGTTAGAGTAGCTTTAATGGGGATTACATTTTAATCTTCCTTACAAGTAAATATTTAAAGACAGCAATGAACTTACTTTTTGTAGGAGGTGTTGATGTTTTTTTTTTTTTTTTTTAAGATATTCAAGAAAAATTTAAACAAATTATTTAAAATTTCGGCTATTCAACTGTCTTTCTATCTTCTCCTATGGACCTCTCACCTGGACCTGTTTTCCTTTTTTTAATGCATCTTCTACTCTCTTGTGAAAACAACAGTAGGGCAGATATAAAGATTGCTTCCACACCACCACCATTAAAAACGTGTGAACAATTAAGAAGGCCTTTACCACTTAACACCTTTTGCCTGGCATGCATTTGCTCCACTAACATTAACAAATCTATTGGCTGATCAGGACTTCCGCTACACAGATGTACACAAGAGTGTGTCTGTGTTGTTTTTGAGAAATGTAGCAGTGTCTCACCTCTCTGGCTCATACCCAGCCTGGATGCGTGTGGCGCTGTAGCGTTGGGCTGCTGTTTCATGCCCGTGCCCATGGCTATGTGGCGTGTTGTGGCAGAATGGCCCGTGAAAGTGGTGCTCTGGGTCTCGTGGGGAGAGCCATGGCCTGGCCGGCTCTGTATCTCCTACAATGCGGCGGTAGTCGATTTGGTAGCTGTCACGTTCCCCGTCGGTGTAGCGCTCATAACCATGGCCCTCCATTGGAGCAAAAAGCAAAGTGTTCTTCTCCGCTGTGGCCCTGCGCCAGACGAACTGACGCCCCCACAACTCACCCCAGAACAGCTAGTGCACTTCTGAGTGTGCATTCACCAGGGGTCACTAACATGCACGCACACACGCACACACACACACACACAAAAGTTTGATCCTCAGAAGTTGGATTCCTCCTAGCAGCAGAACAGTCTGAGGTTCATCCAATACAAATCATGCAAACAGCCGATTTAGACTCTGCTCTAAAACTGTGGGTTCCTCCCACATTAAATAAGTCTGTAACAAGTGATCTCCAGAGCTGCCTGTCTAGTGTTACTGCAGATGACTCCTGTTGGGTTAGACAGACTGTTCTTAAACAAATCTTTCCTCAGGGACGAGAGGAGATGAAGTCGCCACTTCACCACAGTGAGTGGCAAGTTACAGCAAGGAACCAATGGAAAAGCAGAACGTAGGGCTTGGACAAAAACAAAACCCTAATTTGTTTAGACTGCAGGACGATGTGTGTGTCTCTGCCTCTCTCTCTCTCTCTCTCTCTCTCTCTCTCTCTCTTTCTCTCCAGCTTAGCTCTGTTTCTGACAGAAACGCGTCACTTTCACAAAGAGGATTGCAGCATTAAGAGTGTATATGTGTGTATGTGTGTGTGCGTGTGTGCTCTAGTTGGGAGGAGAAACTGGAGTGCATGCTGGGTAATGGAGGAAAGATAGACAAGGGAGGGCACTCAGGTGCAGCACTCCCCTTGTATTTTCTCCATGATAACTCTTCATATGTGCATGTAAGAATGTGTGTCACGCGTAAATGCAAGTAGTTTGTGTACGCGTGTTCGCGTGTGTGTGGAACGCATGTTCATCTCTACAAGTTTGTGGTTGCATACACATATGTGTGAAAATGTAAGTGTGTGTATGTTGTGCAATGTGTGAGCAGGTCATGGAAACAGGTTTCTCCCACAGAGACAAACAAAGTCAAATCCCAGAGTGTGTGATGGTTGTGAGGGGTTCACCCATGAGACTGCCCGGTTGTGCAGCAGCAGCACAGGACTCAGATGCACTGTTTAAACTAATATACACACTGGTACAAGTTCTGACAAATACACAGCTGAAGTGTCTGACTTGCATTTTAACTGTTCTTTTTTTCAAGAACAGTCTGTATACATATCAAAACTCTCACACTCCAAGATCAGTATTCATCCCCTTCTCCCCCTATCTGCCCCCCCACCCCCCACCCCACCCCCCCAATCTGTTTTAGACAGTCAATAAGCCTCTTTTCCTTACATCAGGGGTTTTCAAAGATTTTTGTTTTGCAGCCAGGGGCCTCTACTACATCTACCTTTTCATCACAGTACAGATTTACTTCACAAACATCATCCAGCCATTCAAATATAAGGCACAATAGGCAAATATGAACCATCACGTTTGTTTACTGGCACCATCAGGGCTTTTCATTTATGAATTTTATACCCACAAGCCCAAAACAAACATTTTGTATCATATTAGGAAGATGTTTCCCAGCTTCCAGGTTCAGGTTGGCGTTATTTATACTTATATTTATGAATGATTGAGTTTTAGGTCAAACCTTTTCAATTTGAGTGGCCAGTCAATATAACTATAATAACTAAATAATACCTATAACACTGATTGTAGTTGACACTGAATGTAATGTATACCACTATGACATTTAAAATAACCACTATGACATCATTTAAAATAACAATAATAAGATAATATTCCCCCTGGCTATATGTCACAGGCGTGGGGAACCCTATCACCATTCCAAATTAAAAATTAAATTTACTGTTTCACTCCAGAGGTGTTTCAGGGAAAAAGGAACTATAGTTACATGTTAAATGGACGTATATAACAGTTCTGATTGGTCAGCCGATGGTGATTAATTCTCTATAACAGCAGATCTGACAGTAGTGTCTACTATTATACAAATTACAGATTTATATTAATGCGTTCTTTCTGATACATTATTGTTTCTATGGTAACAACTTACGCAGAGACTTTAATGGCGGACGCTCTACATAAATGGGATTTAAACAAAAACCTTGTAATTCTTGACATGGTGAAGATTGCTGTGAGGAGATGTTTATTGAACATTTATGGAAGGAGTCTCCTGTGTCACCTTTTTGTAAAATCAGAGGTAAATTTGTTCCTTTAAGTTTCCCGACACAGGAAAGTCTTCATGAGGGAGAGCTTTGTGGTTTCTCTGTAACATGATGAGCTGCATTTTTTTTTTGTTTGTTTGTTTATAATGCACTGTAAGTGATAACAGAAACTTAGCCACGGAATATCCTCATTTCTGATTGGCTGGCAGTTGTGCATTCTTTAGACTGGAACACCTCAAAAAGAAATCCTGTAAGAAACATAATCACTGTTCTAAATCAAAGGACATGTAAACATGCCAAATAGCGTAAAATACCACCTTTACACTGACCTTTATTTATCTCTTGCCATTGCCTACATTATTACCCTGACAAATAGCAATAAGAAAAATGAATTGAATGGATTTTACAATAAGTCGTCATCACACAACCTGGGACTCAACAGATACACTCCATCATCCACATCACCATCAACTTGCAGTGAAGAAGTCTCACTGTCCTCAGGCAGACAGGGACGACCTGCTGGCAAAGCTAACGAAGAACGATCATCTGTTTCACTGCAGATATTCAAACTCAACAGAGTCTGCTTTGCATAAATTTCCTGTGCAAGCACCAATCAAATACAGATCAAACAAGATACAGATTACAGCTAATTAATACTTAGGCTTATATTTTGTCAGTAAAATTGATCTCACCTCATCATTGATTTCTTCTCATCATTTATTCATCCTCAGTTTTTATGCTATCAACTAATATTAATGTTGCGATATAACTATTAGTCTAATTTTATTTTATATTATGAATGGAAAAGGGGGAAAGACATCATCTAGTATCCAACTTTATCTCTGGATTTGCACATTACAAACACAGTATTATCACCTTATAACTTGCTCAACTTACTGTAGGGAAAAAATGTGTCTTATAGTCTATTATAGTGCGTACGTGAAATGTGTGAGAGTGTACAGGAAGAAGCTGTACTCTGCCTTCTCAAAATGGCATTCCTCATCACCCGATTTATAGGTTTATATATGTATTTAATGCCCATTGCAACCACAAAGTGAAACTGCGGGACTAGAAAGTTAGCTAAATAAAAAAGTACTTGTACTTTTGTTTTTAAACACTGGTATCTGACCATGGTATAACAGAGATAATTCACTTTATTCCTCTTCGGTAGGTGCTTTACCCTGGTCAGGGGTGGAGTGAATCCAGTAACATTGGGAGCAAAGTGTGAGAATTCACCCCGGGATGGGACGCCAGTCCACCTCAGGGCACCATTCACACACACACACACACACACACACACATTCACACATTCTTTGTATCTACCTGCATGCTTTTGCAAAGTATCAGGAAATGGACGAAGAAACCCCTGTGAACATGAGGAGAACCTGCAAAACACCACACAGAGTGTAACCCAAACGCAAGATCAAACCCAGGACTCTGGAGCTGTGTGGTAGAAACTCTACCAACTGTGCCATCATGCTGCCTGTAACAGACATAATAAATATCACATATAGGAAATTAAATAATAACTAAATTAGCTAAGAAAACATCACTTCACTACACACATATTTTCTAATAACAGGACATTTCACTCGGACTTATCTCTTATTAATCAGCTGAGACATTTAACATCAGAGAGATCAGTCAATCTTGTAAACGTACATGGATGTGTGTGCACATCTTTGAGTGTGTTGTGCCACAGATAATTGTCTCCATCTTGTTGTATTCCAATCCCCCTGATGACTTCCTTTGGCTAATTGGAATGGATTAAGAGTGTTACATAAACGAAGGGGAAAATTATGGCGTCAACGTTTTATATGTGAGTTAACCCCTTTTTTTGTATTGCTCATAAGTATAAATACTAATAGTGCCATGATTGCATTAATTAAATCATGCACTGCCACAATCACTCACAAAGACACAAACGGACACAAGTAGGACACAGTGTTGCTAAGGTTCCTATGAATGGCTTCATCTGCAGGTGACAGAGTGCTTGTGACAGTTGTAGAGGGATTGGGAAAGGAAAGCCTCTTAGCCACTGCCTGCATGGCCCACTGCCATAGAGACACTGCAAGGTTACAGCTGAGCCCTGAGTCTTCAGACAACACGCAGAGCAGGGCTTCTTGACACTTTTAACAGTTGCAAATGCTCTTCATAGGGCACTGATAAAGAACCCATAGGATGCTGATGTATTTGCTCTTACTGAATAACGAGCTAATGTTGCAGAATACACTGTCACCTACTCCTGACTGATTTGTATTCATTCATTCATTTATTCCTTATTCATTCATAGCAAAGTGACTATATTTCTATTTTCCCTTTAACAGTAGCCATTTCTGTTTGTGTTTGTTGCTCTCATTTAATGAGACCAAAGCAAATTCATGACCTTGTAATTAAATACGAACATAACCAATTGATAAAAAAAAAAAAAAAAAAAAAAGTTCTGGTATTCTTCACCATATTCTGGTTAGGAGAAACACTGATGGCTTTAGATACAGGTGTGTTTATAATGATGATTTTATATGAATTTAGAGATCAGCTAGGTACAAAAAATTTACTAGAAACTAGAAATAGTCATTGAATTGGTAATTCAATGTCAGTAGAATTCCAGTTTTATGAACAGAACTATTATTAATTATTACAGTATTATTTGCTTGTTCACTTTTATATATTCAGTATTACACAGCATCCCCCCCCCACCCCCGTGTGTGTGTGTGTGTGTGTGTGTGTGTGTGTGTGTGTGTGTGTGTGCGTGTGCGCGCGTGTGTTCTTAGTGTATCTTTCCATACACTAAGAGCCCCCCCTTGTGGCTCTTAGTGTATATAGAGATATACTCTCTATATCAGCACTGTGAATGAAGTGTTAATTTCCCCTATGTATGGAGACTTCATTTATGTAATTTATAATAATAATAAAAAAAAAATTCCCATAAGGACCAAACAAACATCCACATAATCAATAGATTATTGCTGTGACCATGTTGTGCTGTCAGTACATCTTCCGGATCTCAATTATTTATTCCATATTATCAGATTAAGTATTCAGGAAATGTTAGTTTACTCTAAAAAAGTCTCTTTCAGCTAGTATTAAATGACAAACACCAGTCATACTTGTTAAACCAGTGTGTTTATTGTGTAGCATCCATATGGCTAATATGGAGGCTTGTTTTTTCATGAACAAAGTTTTATTTTTTTTTTTTTTTTTAAAAAGGTATTACCATTGCACTTTTCTTTACACAACAATACGCTGTTGTATTGTACAATAGTAAAAATGTTTATAATAGTTTATCTAAAGTAGTTTTCGTTTCAGTTGCTGTCTCTCTGAACAGACCTGTGCTTACTGAGGAGAGAAACACTTCACTTCTTTCGCATCCTGATCAAGTCTCCTGATTATCTGAAGTAGGTAGCAGAGGTTGTGGTCTACGCGTCTACTTCAGCAGTTCTGAAGTGCTTTTATATTATGATTACTGAAGTGGCTTATCTTTTGACTTTGTAAATAGCTTGTGCAAACAAATTAATTCAGGAGGGTTTTAATCATTAACATGCACAGTTTTCATTTTATCTTTCCATGTAAATAATTATATGAATAAATCATAGGATTTAATTTAAATGAGCCAGGCCATGTGATAGTGCCTAAAAGGATAATCACAATTATATTATTATTATTATTATGTAATTCATGTAATTATATTACTGATAATTACACAATATCTCCAAGTTAAAGATAGGCAAGATGGGCAAATTTCTTATTATGAGATTATTATAAATCAAATATAAGATTATTCAGCCTGTTTTTAAAGATTTTACACATTTCACATTTTACAAACTTTAGAATTTTTTTTTATTCTATTGGCAGATTAGTTTGCTTCTTTCTAGAAATAAATGCTTAAAATTAGAAAAATTACAGTGTATGCCAATAGAACAAGCTTGAAATTTGTAACAAATATCTAGAAACAGTTTTAATAATCATATATTTGGTTTATTCTAATATTGTAATTGGAAATACTGGATATATATGACAATATTCAAGATATTTTCACTTGCTAAGAGGTTTTAGCATTTTAAAGTGGCTTGTTTTTCTGTATTTTTGATGTTTTTTTTAGACTATAAAAAGCTGCAATGCTAAGAAGATCCAGACCTTCTGTGGTTGCTGCGTTCTGTGGTGTTAAAACAACAACAACAACAATTTCTTACATGCCATGCAAAATCACAGAGATCACACAAGCGGTTAATTTAGAGGTGAATCACAAACATCATACAAGAGATTCATTTAAATAGCTCATTGTGATTGGCCAATGTCTGTAATTAACATACAGTGCAAGTTCTATTCTTGTGCCTGTATGCATGCATGCCAGGATGTACCAACAAAGTCATAAAGTGCTGTGTGATATAGTATTTACAAAAAATACCACTGTCATTCAACCATTTCCCCTTTCTTCTTCTCACCTCATCAGAAAACATGTATGGAGCTATCACTTAGCGGCGTGACTACAGTCAGAGCTGCAGGTGACCTGACCTCCAAAATACAGCAACAGGTTACAAAACACTGTTTGTAATGACTTGTAATGACACTGTTTGTAATGACATGCTTCTCCTTAGCTTAAGCATACTGCAACTCTGTTCATTTTACCATAATATGCTAACATAAACTAATCTTAACATTGAGGAAACTAGTGGTGAACTACTGAAAAGTCTATTATATAATAATAAAATATAATTAATCGACATCAGCAGTCTGTTTTATGGATATTAATGGTTAGTAACAAGTCTCTGTGAAAATGAATAGGCAGAGAAAGGCACATTGCTATACAGCAGTTTATTAAAAATATACAGGCTTGATTTTCAGAGTAAAAATGTCTTGAGATGTCTCTTGTTGACTCATAAATAATACACTGACACTTTTCATTCACATTGTACACTATAATACCAATGCTGTATGTGTATTCCTTTATATGCACAGTAGAGTCCAAATACCTGAGACCACTATTAAAACTTTGCAATCTTTTCTTATTTAATATTTAATTTTTCGTTCCAAAGTATATGACCAGCAACAACTTGTGTGAAAAAGTAGAATCTTAGAAATATTTACAAGAATTTCAGACTTTTTTAGTATTTGGTACATGCCCCTTTTTCTTCACAGGTTTGTGTAAAATCTGATGATCCATGTTAGATCCACTGGAATGTCGTCTAAACATGCTCAATATCAGAAACATCTGCCTTCTTTGTTTCAAATTGTTCAAAATTCTCAGTGTCGTCTCACGGTGTGTATATTCACATTGCTCCTTATTCACATTGAGTGGATTCTTTAAACAGTGAAATAGAACGAAATGCTAAATAAATGTCACCACAGCATGATGGTTCAAGTGTGTAAAAGAAGAGCTTGTTATGTAACAAAAAACAAAAAAACAAACAAAAAAACAAACAAAAAAAAAACGATATTCACTGGGCGGAAATTAGCTTAACTTTGGCTAAGCCCACCAGTATCATCACATTTGATTATGTTAACTTGTGCAGCTCTATTTATCGTTATGGCACCTGTTTGATATCCACACTACCCTTCAGTAATAGAGAGTCCCACTGGGACAATTCTCAGAGCTTTATCAGGGCAGGCGTTACAGAAGTACGGATACACTCGCTCAGTGAACGTGTGTACAAAGGTATGCACATGAGTATCATTGACAGAGTCGAAGAATGAGACACAGCCTCCGTCCCAGTCCAGCAGCACTCGGATCCGCTGGAGTTTCTCCTTCACGTTGATAGGAGTAAGCATCTCATCTGACAAGCCTTGTCCATATTTCCCCTTGTAGTAACCTATATGCCATAGGCCCTGCTTTGAGAGGATTTCTCTGTGCTTATACGCAGACTCAGAGATCACACCGATGGCCCAGGCCGAGCTGTTTCCCACCTCGATGTCCCAGCAGTGTCTACCTGAATCAAATCCCTCAGAGCCTAGGACACTCGAATAGTCATTCCATCTCAGTGGGTTTACTGGAAGCTCTGGATTGCCGGTACGAAGCTCCATGCTGGTCAGATTATCAGTCAGGTACAGACAGGAGTGAGCGGTGTTGGGGTCAAGGATAACAGGAGCTGGAGGTAGCAGAAAATGAAATGAATGTTGAATTAGGTTAAGAATTAAATGGTTGACACATGGGATATGTTCAGGCTGTAAATTCTCAGTTTAGATTTAGATGCTTTTTTCTCATTGGGTTGTTCATGAGATTTCTGAAATCCAATACTACAGTCTTAGAAAATAGGGTTCTTAAGTGAGTCATTGGATAAATAAAGGTTATTTGCTTTCACTTGGAACACTGTCTGACAGGGAAAAACTTTTTTTTTTTTTTTTTACATAAAATCTTTAAGGGTTCACCCAGAGGAAGAAAGCAAACTTTAGAGTTATAACTTTTCTGTGAGTGTAGTCTCAACAGGATGTATCCAGAACTGGCCGTATTCTTCCAACAAGATAAGACCATTTAAATGTTGAAATGAGAAAAATGTGTTTAAATGCTTCATAACCTTCTATTAGTTTGACATTACAGTATTTACATAATTAATATATATTTACAGTTTTAGTTCTTTTGTTTTGGTAGATCTTTGGTAGATCTTTTAATGTTAGTGTAGGTTGGGGATCAGTTTGGCCTCTTGGGGGCGATAGAGAGTAAGAAGACAAATTATATATATATATATATATATATATATATATATATATATATAGATAGATAGATAGATAGATAGATAGATAGATAGATAACAAAATGGTATTTTGTATTTCAGATTCATTATTTGAATGAATGTATCAGCCCAAAATTATGAAGAAATTCAGATTGGGGTAAAAGCAGTACGAATTCTGATTAGACTCTTCTGTAGGTTGCATTATCACATCAGTATTAGACACGTATCAGCTTTCAGTACCACAAATGAAAATGGATTGAATTGGAATGAAAAATATCAGATTGAACAATGAAATGTAGCTTTTCACCACTGTCAAGGAAAAACAAATCGATGTAACATCTAATTTGGGTAACATTTACCTGCAGTCTGAAGGTGGCCATTTATGATTATGATACTTTCAATGTACTGAAATGAAATATGCACAGCTGAACTCACTGTATTTGATAATACTCAGCATCTTCTCCCACACTTTGAACTTCAGGTTGCCCAGATGCTTTGCTACGTCAATCGGTGATGCAGAGTAGATCTCAGGATCCTCCTGCTCACACTCAGCTCTGGAGGAACATTGAAGTGTCAGTGCTGCTATGGGTTTAGACTCAAAATCACAAACAGAGACAAAAACAGACACAAAGGGTAAAATACCTACCTTTTCACAGTAGCTTCATGGTTCTAGAATTAAAAATAAGAGATGATCAGCTTTGTGTTCATACCGATTTAAGACACACTGCCATACTTTTGCCATAAAATGTCTTGTGTAACTTTTTACCTGCAGAAATGAAATATTGTTGGCTTCTGTGCCTTCTTCAATAGCTGTAACTTTGTCAGAGAGGACTAAAATGTCTCTGTTAATTTGGGTCATTTTCATCACCGCTGCATGAGCTCTCTGCTTCTCTTCTTCCCTCAGAACAGACACTCTGGTGGCCTCTTCATCCCAAAGAAACTGGTGAATCTTCTCAAACTCCCTTCTGATCAGAGACTCGGTGTAGTGGGCCTGACACTGGAATAATATTGACATCAGACATAACTACTACATGCAGTATCTACATCCAGTATTTACATCATGTTAACATATTTACATGGCATTCTGTACTTCACTGATGAATGAATTATATTTTTACCTTAATGTAATGCTCAGTTTGAAAGCAAGTGTGTTTTGCACTTCTGAGGAGTTTCAGTCTCTCCTTCAGTGGTGCCAGTTTTCTTTTCAAGTCCAACTGGAAATTAGGAAAAATAACAAACTGGATAAACAATCCAGTAATGCAGGTTTTTCACTATACACCTTCTGTCGTTTCCCCTAAAGCATTTTTATTTTAATGGTCATTTGCATGTCATGAAACTCAGACAAGTAACACAGTTAGTTAGTTAGTTAGCTAGGTAGGTAGTTCACTAGGTTTGTTGCCACCAGAAGGAAAATATTTTGAACCACAAAACTTATACTGATTATGTCAATATATTGATTCATAAAAGTACACTTTGAATATTTATTAAAGTGAATTAACTGTTGTTTTAACTGTATATGCCTGTGGTTCAGGAACTCAGGATTAAAAATCATGTTTTTAATTTTATTTTTATTGAATTTATTGTTATTAATTAATATGTTTATTTACTTAAAATGGTCATGTTTAACTACTATATTTACGGTTGTTATGTAGTTAAAATACAGAAGTTATAAGCTTATTTGTCTGGTCACTGAAATTTAGCAGATTTTAAAAGGACATTGTAAAATGTAATTAATATCAGTTCAAATGCAATGTTAATATAATTAGCTAAGTACTATTTGTACGCTACAAGTTTCAGATCGTTTTATTCGGTGTAACTGGTTTGGGTTTTGCTAGTAAAAAAATGTGCTTAATATTTGCACATTTTTTGAATATCATTACATGCACCTAAACCTAATTTGAGCTGCGATCATTAGGGGTCAAGTAAACTTTTTCTACCTTAAACTCTCAAAGTCTCAATTCACTTTAATAAGGCAGCTCCACATTCCACGGGAATACGTGAAACTGGTGCAGAAAATACAGATATTTATGTAATATGAGTATTTATGTACTACAGAAGTAAAAAACCGACCACCACCATACCTTCAGGTCCACTGCCACTTCATCGAGCAGTTTGAAGCAGTGCTTATCATGTATTTTTGAGGTTTGACACTCCACACACACAGGCTGTTTATCCTCCAGGCAGTAGAATGTGAGCTTCTTGTTATGCAGTTCGCAGAGTATCTCAGCTCCAGCTGAAGCTGTCTGGTTACGCTCCTGTACAAAAGCCTCACACAGGTTCTTCAGAGCAAGATTACATGGAGGATGATTCACTGACGAGCTCGTTCTGCACAGAGGACATGTGGGAACCTCGGTGAGTTGCCAGAACTGCTCCAGACAGAGCCGACAGAAGCTGTGAGAGCACATCAGGAGCACCGGATCCTTGAAGACATCACGGCACACAGGACACTGAAGATAATCCTCAAAAAGAGCTGGAAATGAGGCCATTAATCAAACTTAAACTAGTCCTTAGTACTAGGTACTAATCTTAAACCACTCTCTCTCTGTCAGCCTCTATGTTTTTCTCTCTCTCTCTCTCTCTCTTTCTCTCTCTCTCTCTCTCTCTCAAGTGTCTATCTGACAGACATTTATATACAACAATACAGTGTGAACGCTTGTTGACGCAAAGCTAACACAAGGGGCAATTTGCATTTTTTTTCCCCCTTCAGACCTATCTGAGCAATTCTCAAGAAACATTCTTCCTGATACAGACAGACTTCGCCGGAAATAGATGATGTTGATTCAGTTAAAAGATAAATGCACTCATTTTCCACTACGGAATTCTAGAGAATTTCACAGTGTTTTGACTGAGTACTACACTGGTGCCGTCTCTCTCCTGCACATTTTAAAGTTTGGTTGATTAGGTTTTTAAGCATTTGTGGTGGCAAATAAATAAATAAATAAAAAAAAAAAAAAAAAAAAAAAAAAAAAAAAAAAAAAAAAAAAAAAAAAAAAAAAAAAAAAAAAAAAAAAAAAAAAAAAAAAAAAAAAAAAAAAATTTTTTTTTTTTTTTTTTTTTTTTTTTTTACATAAATAGGTCGAGTACTTAACCTATAAATATTAAATTATGGCAATCCTAAATCTTAACAATCATGAATTTAAAAAAGTTATATATATATATATTTTTTAAATGGCATATTTTCTAAAAAAAATGTGAAAAAAGTAAGGCTTTAAAATAGAAACAGTACAGAACATGTATGAGTGTGCTATCTCATGTAGCTGATAAGATCTACAGATATGCACTGAAATGGGATCCAGGCCAAATCGCAGCACGCACCAAAGCAGTCTAAGTGTAAGTATTTGTGTAATGCCATTTGATCCTTTTAAAAACATAACCAGCTAAACCAACCAGAGGCCTATTATTCTATAGATCTTCAAATACTATACTTAAATTCTATAGCTCTTCAAACCAGTCAAAGTACTGGTTTCAATATTGTCAGCATGTTCGCAATTTGCAAAGCCTTCACTGGAAATCATAAAAGCACTGAGTCTTCTCCTGTAATGTAAAATAGTGCCAATTTTAATTCAAAGTTCTCCCCTGTAAATTAAAAATGTCCCCTGGCCTTTTTCCAATCCTCAACTGTACAGTTATGGTGAGTTTGTGCCCACTGTAGCCTCATATTCCTGTTCTTGGCTGATAGGAGCGAAACCTGATTTGGTCTTCTGCTACTGTACCCACTCAAGGTTCAGTGTGTTGTGCATTCTGAGATGCCCTTTTCTGCTCACCCTGGCTGTAAAGAATGATTATTTGAGTTACTGTAGCCTTCCTGTCAGCTGAAACCAGTCTGGTCATTCTCCTCTGCTCTGACCTTTCTCATCAACAAGGCATTTCCACTCACAGAACTGCAGCTCACTGAATGTTTTTTTTTTTTTCTGTGTCTGTGTCACTCTGTGTAAACTCTGTTCTGTGTGCAAATCACAGGAGACCAGCAGTTTCTGAAATACTCTTTTGCCTTTATGAATATCTCTAACCTCTTTCATATCATTTGAACAGCTCTTGGATCCTCTTTTCAGAATGAAGTTTTGGAGATCATTTGTAAAACATCATTCGCAAAACATCTCTGTCCATCTGATTTCCAAGTTGAGCTGTAATGTTTAGCGAGTTCATGCACAGTGATGTTAAACAGACTGACGAGCTCTGTTTCTCTTTGAAACTTTCTGCCACGGGTATGATTTTGTCATGATCTCAAATCAAAAACCTTCACTGTATCTTAAAAAATATTTACTAATCTAGAAATCCAGAAGTATGGTACTCAAAATAGACCTTCCGTTAGGTTTAAGTGATTTTTAAAATCCAAACACTAACTGGAATAGGAAAACCACTAGTATTAGTACTTAGTAACAATATAGAATAGTATAAAAGTATGCAATTTGAGACACAACATTACTTTGTTTATTCAGTTGCAGACACAGTGTCACATGGTACTATACTGCCTCCGCTATTTATGTTGATATTGCACCACGCAGACAGGTCACTTTAATTTCTGAGGACGTGCACAACTGACATGCCAAATGACCGCAGTATGCATGCAGCAGCCATCTTGGGTATACATACACATAGTGAACAGAAAATATAAATCAGCCTTTAGGTACAAATGTACAGTATCCAGGTGAAATTATCTACTGAAGTGACGGGGAGACTTAGACAAAAACTGGTTTTGGGAAGTATAAAATCATTAGGATAACCATATGGGACCATATGGGACCATCGATGGGACCATCGACAACATCAGAAGGTATACAGTAACTGTGTCACTGGTGAAAAAGCAAAAGAAGCTCTCAGTGGTAGGATTCACAAAGAATGTTTGAACAGTTGGAATAGAGTCACAAATGAGCTTGTGCTAACCTGTGTCTTATTGAGATGGTTGTAGAAAACTATCAACCTCATGTCATGACAAATTCATATTAATTAAAAAAAAGAATCAAGTGTGATGTGACTGGATTTTATTTGATTCCATGCAGATTGGGTTGGACAAACACCACCTCTGCTCTTAATCTTAAACATAAGCTTTTCGAATTGTAATATTAAGTGAAATTGTAAGTATGAGACCCTGGTGAATAAGATCTTACCTCCACACACTGCAAAGGCTCGACTCACAACAAACCTCTGCCCTTGCCCCCCGGGAACAGCTCTACCCCCTGAACTGACTCCACGTAGAAATGCACAGACACCTGTCCCTTTGTCACGTGATATCCATAATGTGATTGTGGATTCCCTCAAAAATGATAATGAACACAGTAGTAGTAGAAAAACACACAAGTATATGATATTATCATGCACTGTTATGTCTGAGACCTGAACTGAACTACCTGGATTATTCAAAGGAACTCACATTTTTAAAAATGATTATAGATCTTACCAATACAGCATGACACATCAAGGTATGAGTGCCATAGGCAGAAATCAGATTCACCGGCAGTGCTCATAATTATAATAAAATAAATCATTTTTTTATGTAACAGAGTCAACCTGAGAAATGTCAAGAAATCAGAAGAGACAACAAAACCCACCAGAGTGAGGCACATCATTATCAATATACCTCTCAACCTCATAAATCTGATAAAACATTTACAATATAGGAATGTCTGAGGGATTTACTATGGCTAACTTGTTAAAGGGGCTGGCAGTTGATGGTTTACTTCTGGAAGCAAATGTAGTTATTATGGCTAGAACTTTGGTGCAAAGCTGTGTGAATTGCATGTGTATTGCAATGTTATATGAATAAGTATGTGTGGAGAAGCATGGTGGTGGTAGCTTTGTGCTTTGAGTTACCCTTGACCTCTTGGTTGCTATGTTGACTAATGCCCTCCTCACCTGGTCAATGGCTTTGGTAGACTGCTTTTTATAGGTAGAGTCACTGTTGTGCAATGTTCTTTTAAAATTTTCAAGTAATTTTTTAAATTAATTTAATTTTTTTATTTTTAAGGATGCCCTGCAGCATGTTCAAAGTTTGATATATAAAACAATGACTCTCTCTCTCTCTGTCTCTCTCTCTCTCTCTCTCTCTCTCTCTCTCTCTCTCGTTTATTCTATAACCAAGCCATGATTGATACTTTTGTAGAACTTTGTCCTGGACTTGTTTTTATAGCTCCTTGATCTTCATGTTGCATGATGCTTGGGGATTTTTACTCCATTCTATCCCAATTTGACCCACTAGCTAGCTCTCCCACATGGCACAACAGCTTCCAACCAAGGAGAGTGAAGGCAAGCACATGCTTCCTTCTGGACATGGATCACATGATACTTTAACTGCTCGGAGGTGCACTACATTTACCTAATTATGTGACACACACCCAACCCCAACCTTGTCAGTATTATGGGCTACTTTTTGTAGATTCATGACATTTAATCCTAATTCAGTCCCAGGTTTTTATATTATAAAATGCGGAAAAGTTCAAGGGTGTGAATACTTATGCAATACAGTGTATAGTTGAACAGTTATGCAATAAGTTCTGTATATCCTTTCAACTCCTTACACACTCGCCAACCAACACACATTGGCTGGTTGTACACACATACATGTTATGCTTCTCTAATAAAAATGAAAAATTATGTTTAAGGCAAGTTTGACCAGTTGTGAAGTAAAAGTGATTGGTGTATGTTATGATTTTAGTTACCACCACCTGTTTTTTGCATTTGTGTGTACATCTTGTGTACTCGTTAGTGTTTGCATTACTAAAAACTGAGATGAAGATATGTTTAGTATTTCTTAAGAAATTTTCATTTACTGCATGCTATTATTTCTTCTCCCTCACACCACATTCTCTCTTAAGGACATTTCCTTGTAATTAGAGAAGCGTTAGGTTTCATCGGAAGTGTTTGTGACCTGATTACTGCTTCATGAACAGTACCTGAATAATCCACTAGAGGGAAGAGCAGTACTAAATCACTGTATGTCTGGACCAATTTAATTCTTCTTAAAATCTGTTTATCCAAACAGGTCATGTTATTCTACAAGATATCACAACAGTGTTATCACACTTATCAGGCTTGAGGCAGACATGGCAAGCTCAGACTCTGATAACTCTTAACAAACAGAACTTTGTTTATGATCATGAGTGATTTTGAACCCTGAAAAACTTGCAGGCATTTTCTTGAAACTATATACTGCTCAGAAGGTCGCCATCAGTACTGGTATAGTGTTGAAATATTGCTGCCTTTTGTGTAACTTCTTTTTTTGAAGGTATAAATCCAAAATAATTGTCAATGTAATATATTGCAGTTTTACGTAATAACTTATTACTTAGGACTTTTGAGTTTTACTTAGACCTCTTTTAAATCAGAACCTTTCTATGAATTCTTTTACGATATTATGACTGAAACTGGAATGGTCCAGCCTACAGATATTAAAAGAAGATAGCTGAAGCTAGCTGTTTTTAAGCTCCAAATCAAAATAAACAAAGCTGTTCTCTTCAGTGTTTCCCTCAAAGCCGTGCCCAGACTGCCCTGACTAGTTGAATGTTAATGGTCCACATCATATGTTTTTTTTTTCTACTTACAAAAAAAGAGAGTAATAATCAAGGTGTTCAGGGCAGAAAACTTTCTGTAGGTGCTGTTTGTGTCTTCCTGTATTCATACAAATCTTAATTCCATTTCATTTTTTATAGGAGCATTAGGCAATGCTTAGATTAGGTTTTTATCAGTTAAGAAGGTGAAGTTGAATAAGGTTTGAATAATTTTATTTTAACTCCTTGATCTCTCCTCTGATTCCCGCCCATGTACACAAAGCTTCCAGAACCTACTGTGGTTCAACTAGAGTTAGCATATTTTCTACTGTTAGCATTAGCAAGGACTGTCATGACATCACTTTCGAGCACAAATTATCTGGCTGTGCTGGGCGCTTACAGATTTCAGACTGAGATGGGGGCAGAGTGAAGGGGCTTTGGGGAGTGTTTATAAAATGACTGACAAGAGGCCCCTCCAAACACATGCACTGCAGCCCGTAACACAGTTTTCTCAGCCACATAATACATTTGTGCTCAGGCTATGGCTAAAACGATTACTTTTTGTGACGTCCTACATATTTTCCAGGTTACTTGTACAACTAAGAAATAAAAAAAAAAATCATCTAGTTCACATTCAAATAATTATAGTGGTTTAAATAATTGATCCAAACTTACATAATTATTCATAATTATTATCTCAAGTTTTGGGGGACAGTGAGGAAGAAATCATTCTTTTATATATTTGCTATCCAGGCTTGTTTAGATGAATTATAACTGTCTTTACATTTTATATATAAGTGCTGTATATAGGGTATGAATTAATGTGCTTTACGCCATATTGTATAGTGGACTGCATATCCATTAGGCATTCATTTTTACTTCTGTCTCTAATTGTTTTAGCAGAGTTTCAGTCATTTCTAATGTGAAACCACAGACACAAACATGACAAATATTTTCTTAAAAGATATCTCTACTTAAAGTTTGCACATAATCATACACACAGACAAAAAGATAAAAGATTAAACCCTTCCTTAGAAGAAACATACGCACATGCACAGACATAAATACACACACACATCCACACACACACACACACACACACACACACACACACACTGCTGTCTTTCTTATAGAGTATGTTCAGTGAGCTGCGTATTACTTTATGTTTATCATGTTCAGTCTTTATTTGACATTTAGTTTTAGTGTGCAGTATACTGTATAATAGTTTTAGGTAAACTTTTAGGTAAAGTTTATAAGGTATGCAGGTGTGTTTTGTTACTAGTAATTAAAGAAGAATAAATAAATACATACAAGTAAAACATGTTTAAAGTATAATTAGAAAAGTAAAAAAATCTGGCTGAATATGAGAGTGGAGGCATGCAGTCATGTGATATTTAAGTTCATGGAATTGTACTTAATTAATTTATTGTTTTTATAACAGAAATATGTGTGTGTGTGTGTGTGTGTGTGTGTGTGTGTGTGTGTGTGTGTGTGTGTGTGTGTGTGTGAACCTTTTCTAAAAACATCTCTTTACATAAACTAGAACATGCAAAATGGGTTCATTTGAACTGTTTTTCTGAAACAATGACATGTCTGAATAACTAGGCTTAAAAAGTTCTGTTTTCTGTTTTGTAAGATGAGAAGCCAAGTTAGAAAGGTCAAATAGACTACAGTTCAAATGGTTAAACCTGTTTCTAACCACCAGCTTTTCTCAAGCATTTATTGCATAGGGGCAGATTTTTATCGTTTTTTTTTTTTGAAGATGCCAGTTCTAGAAACTAAACAACTATCTTACTTTATATTTTTAGACAGCTACAGCTGCATCACCTAGAAGATGAAGAAATTTAGCATGGCACGCTTCAAGGCACGTGTGTTTGATAAGGTGTGGCACATGTCTACGTTAGGAATTGGCCATTTTGCACTGCCTTAGGCAAAAGCCTTTAGATTTTCTACAGAGTGAGAAGAATACAGGTGTAATTCTTAAACACCAGCTTTCAGGGTGTCAGAAATAATATATACCAGCAAGCTGAATGTGAGTTCAAGGGCAGTGCTTTGTATATCTGACGAAGGCCTATCCTTTTGCATTGAGCTACAGGAGGTGAATATGGCCAGGAGGGAAATTCCAATGATACAGAGGAACTGACTGAGGACATTTAATAGCTAAACATAGATGCTATAAGACATTAAAACTACTGTATAGCTTATACAAATGTGCTACAATGAATGTGAATGTGTTTAGTCTACCTAACAACAGAGCAACAGAACAGAACAGAGCAAGGCTATGATATAGAGTATGACAGAAGGACCAGCCAGGCATTTGCAGAACGTGAAAAAGATAACATCTTGAGCCCAAGGTGATGGATGTCAGTGGCGAAATCCAAGTGCTGAAGAAAGCCGTGAATGGCCGTGGGTCATGTGAAGGTGCTCTTCTTTCAAATGATTGAGAACATTGTCAAAAACCAGGCTTACAGTAAACCGCAATAATTTTAAATAAAGTGCTGAAATAGCTGTGGAGAACAGGTACACCTATAGCACATCTATCAAAGATGAAATGTCCGTCTGATACCTCATGAACAGTACGCTGTGAAACTGATGACCGTGGATCCTAATCAGTCTAGTTGAGGGTGGAAATGGTTAGGTTACAGAAAGACTTTGTGAAAGAATCAGCAACCTTCCTGCAAACAAAAAAAAAAAAAAAGAAAAAAAAAGAAGGAATTTGAGATTAGATGCCAGAACAGAATCATTCACATCAAGGCTGTACTGAAGCCAGCACTAACACCATCAAGTATCAAAGAGGAGCTCAAACTGAAGAACATGGTAGAAGAGGGGATTAACAGAAATACTAAATAAAGCAGAGGAGGCATATCCAGATGCTGAGTAGTTATCCTGCGTGGATTTCTTACACAATTGTGTCAATTAATGATTCATTTTTATAGATATTACATGCTTTGCTATATTTCTTCTTCAATATTTCATTAGTATTTAATTCCCTTCTATAGCGCTGACTATAACAAAGCTTGTGTCCTCTCCAGGGTGTATTCTGCTTCACGCTCAGTGTTACAGGGATAGACTTCAGATTCACTATGACCCTGACCAGGATAAAGTGTGTATCAAAGATGAATGAATGAATGGATGAAGTTATTATCTGATTTTTTTTTCTTAGTAAGATTAAAAATTTCATTTGAGTTGTGACAGTTTGGGAGTTTACTGATAAAGCTAACATGTTTGCTAACCCACAACCAGCATGCTAACATTTCTGTGACAAATACGCAGGTACTAAATTAGTTTTTCAGTGAGCCTGTGCAAGGAACAGCCTCATAGCTTGACTTGTGTATCAGCCGCTGCTCTTGCATTCTGTCATTTTAAAATTGTTACCCACTTGGGAAGTCTTTCATTGGCATTTAAAGGTCTTAGAGAGAGAGGAAACTTGCTGGGACATGGGGTCAGAGTAACACTGCATTATAGCTTCCTGGCTGTGTGCTTGTCTGCATGTTTTCGACTACGCCACTTTCGCTTTTCAGTTTGAATTCTGCGGAACAGAAAGACAAAGTCAAAACGAAAGTGGAGTTTTAAACCAAAACACCTTTTGTTCTCCACACGGACAAGGTACAGCTGCGTATTTGGATTAACTTACACAAACACCACTAGCTGTGGCTAACTATGTTAATTATTAAAATGAGGTGTGTCGGTAAGTGACAAACCTTGGTCAAAGCAAAAACACACATTACACCCCTACATGTAATTATACAGTGCTTCACATAAAATTGCTTGCTTTTCTTGGTGTTTATGTAAATGAGTGTCTGTGTAATTGAATAAAACACAGCTGTTAGGAAAATAATCAATGATGTGATGGCGTGATGGGGCCCGATGTGAAACAGAGTTACTGTTACCACCCTGACATTCATACTTTTTATCCATTTATAGCTATGATACAAGTTTGTTCCTTTTTTTTAAATCACTAAATCAATTATGATTATATCAATAATATGTACTTACAGTAGGTAAGGTAAAGGGAAATATACTGAACTGGACTTTAATAATGCATCTAAAGATAGCACTTTGAATAGAGATATTTTTCTCCTCCCTCTCTCTCTCTCTCTCTCTCTCTCTCTCTCTCTCTCTTTCCTCCCCCTCTCTTCTGCGATCTGTCACTCAGACTGTGGGATTGAAGGTGAGATTCATTTGTCTTTGTTGGCTCGTTGCTTTTCTCATGAACTAATTATTCCAGAGACGGTTACAAGAGCCAAGGCAAGAAAAATTCCTGCCTCTGTGTGTGTGTGTGTGTGTGTGTGTGTGTGTGTGTGACCCAGGTGCGCATGTCTGCATGCATTAAGCTCTAATAAATCCGAGACACCATGGCTCTGGAGAGAAAGCGCTTGGTTCTGATTACACCTGCAATTAAAATCAGTGACATTTTTAGTTGCCACAATCATGCTTAGACTGTGAGAAAAGCCAGGAATATTAAGAGGAAAAGGGAAAATAAATCCATCCATATAACCTTGACCAATCTATGTGCATGTGTGTGTGTGCGTGTGTGTGTGTGTGTGTGTGTGTACGTGTGTGTATACATTATGTGCATGTGAAAAATAGGTCTTTACTGATATGTTTGCAAGAAGTGTGTTACATCCCTAGAGGCTCTGTCCTCTTTTTTGTTGTGGAAAGAAAGAAGAAACACCTTACACACACACACACACACACACAGTTTGTGATAAACACAGTGTATCATCAAGGTGAAACAGGTTCATATTTCACAGAGCCATCGTTGCATGAGTGCTTCCTTTCTCTCTTTATTTGCATGCTCCATGATAAAATTGTGGATTGTGTTTTTTTTTTTCTTGTTAATATGGAGGTGAAAGTTGGCAGATTTGCTTTTAAACTGCACACAGAGGGTTAAAAAGACCATTTCATTCAAAGACACATCTATGTTTGCCGATATCCCAAGCTCACTTACGATGCTCATTGATTTCCATGGTGGACTCTTGGTTTCTTCGCTCCTCTCTCTCTCTCTCCATCGTCTACATTCCCCATCTCTCTCTCTCTCTCTTTCTCTCTCTCTCTCTCTCTCTCTCTCTCTCGCACACACGTTCAGCGCCCCACATTTGTCAGCCAGAGAAGATGGATTTCTAAGCAAGAGAGTGTGTGAGTGGCTCTGTGTGCTGTGTTGCTCATTCGTTCAGGATGCTGCCTCCAGTCCTCTCTCTTCCAGCGTGTGTGAGTGTGTCAGAGTGAAGGGTCTGTGTGTGTGTGTGTGTCCCATATCACCCGTTCTGAGGGGAGGAGGGGGCTCTAACCTGCTGTTTGACATCAAAGAAGCAGCAGTGTGTGTAGAGATAGGGGGATCTGGTGCACGCCAGAAACGCTGAGTGAGGAGCGTTCAGGAGGTGTTGGACTCGTCCGTCCTGCCAGCATTACCTGAGCGTTGTGTTACCTGCTGAGATTTTTTTGGACGTCGCCGGTGTGTGGAAGGAGCAGCATGGCTGTTCAACTGATGCCTGAATCTGCTGTCTGTCTCCTTATGGTGAGTGAAGCGCACACGCACACACACACACACACACACACACACACACACACACACACACATGAACATAGGGCTATATCTGCCACACCCTCTAGTAGCCTCTTCATTGGTCTGTCAATCTAGATCGCCCTCATGGATTTGACCATTGTTTTCTTACTGTGTTCTGATCTCTCGTTCTCTCTCCCTCTCTCATTCTCTCTCCCTCTCTCTCTATCTCCACCCCCCCCACACACACTTTGAGCACGTGCACCTCTGCAGTAGCCCAGCTAAGCAGAACTGATGCAGCACACACAACACCAGCAGCACACTCTTCACATTTAAACCCTGCTCCAGTCAAATCCATTGGATTACATATGACCTGAGTTATAACATGTTATTACAAAAGTATGTGATGCAAACTGTACCTGAATATCTACACTGCAGAAATTTTGGTTTGCTCATGACCTCACACACTCGTGCGGAATTGTACGGAACAATATTTTAATGCTTGGCTGGTTGGTTGGTGAAATTCAGATGGTATGTTTAGAAACAGTGTGTGACCTTGGCAGCTCCTGGACTACAGATGTGCCTTGTTTTGTTGACTTGATATGTGTGTGTGTGTGTGTGTGTGTGTGTGTGTGTGTGTGTGTGTGTGTGTGTGTGTGTGTGTGTGTGTGTGTGTGTGAGTGGTCGGACATAAGGAAAGCATGCATTGGCGCGCACCCCTACCTCACCTGTAATGGCTGTCTGTCTCCATGGCAATAGGCCATGCCTTTTCCTGAGGAAGAAAGAAAGAAAGAGCAATTGATAGAGAGAGAGAGAGAGAGAGAGAGAGAGAGAGTAGCAACTATGAGCTATACCTTGCCTCCTGTATTACCTTCTTTTTATATCTCTCTGTCTGGATCTTTACTTACACTCCAGTCCCAATTAAAGCCTTCCACAATGTTTAAAAAAGTCCAAACACTCGCTCTCCTCTCCTTCTCTTTTTATTCCTAAAATTATTTATTACTATTGTTTTTTATTACAAAACGCTGACATGCACAATACAACTGTTTAACTCCACAGTCTGAATTCATAATCCAGAAAAACAGGTCAAAACCAGCAACTAGTCAAAGAGATATAAAACAGAGATAAGACTTAATAATCCACACAATATTATTACACTGGCAAGACTTCACAAATCCTAGCTAATGTTATCGAGTGTACTATGTGTGTATTCATGGCTGATAAATGAGAAACCAGCAAACCAAAACAAAAAGGCGGAACCGGAGGTTAGTGGATCACTGAAGTGGAGCGATGGAAAGCCTGTCACAAGCAGGGACAGACAGAAAGAAAGAAAAGGAGGTAGCATTTATTATCACATACTGTATACAGGAACATTCATCCTGACCGTGATGCCAGAATACACCCTGGATGGGATGCTAGTTTTATAGTCTGGATAAAATTGCCTGGTAAAAGTCTTAAATATGATACAGATGCTCTTTCTTTCTTTCTTTCATTCTTCATTTTTTAGAAAACATCCACATTACTTTAAATTACACTGCATTTGCTTCTCTAGTGAAAAAATGCACTTAAAGGCAAATGTTGTCACCTCATTAATAGTCAAGTCAAACTTTCCTTGACCAAAGTGCTGTGCAGTAAAATGCTGTACATTTTAAAGCCTAATAAATAAAATGAAATAAAATAAAAATTGTAAAAGCACATCTTCTGCTGCGGGATGTAATGTATTTTGTGCAGAACTGGGTTTCTGATTAATATAGGAATAGTTGTGGAACCTTGATTTGGAGAGGATTAAGTAAAATCTTGTGTTATTCCTTTGAGCAGTGAAATGTTTGTTCATGTAGAATGTAGTGTGATTTTAGCTGGACACAGAAACGCACTTTTACACAGAGAAGTGGGAAGAGAAGTAGCAGGTCAGTTGGTCTAGTTTCATACACGCATACACACACACACACACACCACTTTCTCTGTCTAAAACATCACACACACACGCACACACACACACGCGGATATTCAGCATTCAGACACACATGCACGTGAAATGGAACTAATTAAACAGAGAAATGTGTAAGAAGATTGTTTTCATCATTATGTTCATATTTACCTTAGAGCATTAACACAACCTTACACACACACACATACACACACACACACACACATGCATACATCATGTCAGGGCTGCACTCTCATGAAATATTAACCGGAATTTGTGCGGCTTTTGCCGGTTGATGAATATTAATGCTGTCTTTGCTGTGAGCATTAATATTTCAGACTGAGTGTTAATTAAGTCACTTGACATTTGGGAGATGGCCAGACCACAACGAATAAAACACATCCTCAAAAGTAAAAAAAAAAAAATCACAATAGTAACACAACAATTAATAGATGACGCACCATACGGTCTTCTGTTTTCCTCTTTCTGTCTTTCTGTCTGTCTCTCAGAGAGGGGACATCTGTTGATGAGTGAGTGCCAGAAGAAGAGCCCTTACTCCTCTACCTCTCATTAGTGTGTCTGTTAAAGCAGAAAACAGAGAGTACTTCATCTCCATGCATTCATCTCTCTCTCTCCTGCCCCTGCTTAACCCCTGGGGAAGTCGAGTCCCTGGAGAATTGTTTTACAGCCATAATACAATGACATCATTCCTGTTAGAGCACCACGCTATTGTCAGATACCGTAATCTCCGAGTACTGTTCACAGCAAATCCGAGTAATCTAACGTATTTATATGAAGCTAACACAGAAATGCAAAGAATAACGAATGCATGCTGACCTGTTTTTGTGCTACATGATTACACTGCATATCTGAGCATATTAATGTGCTATGAATACATTTTCCTATATACACTGAATACACCGATCACTTCAAACGTGGCTCACCATGCATCTGCTGCGTCTAATCCTCACTTTAATACTCAAAACACTTTTACAGAAGAGAACTTTGAGTGAAATAATGCACCCTTACAGAAACGTCACACAAACTTCACATGATGCGCATGAAGTGCAGTTTTAAAATATGGGCCTTTCTCATATAGTGCATGTGTGTGTTTTTTTTCTCATGAATCATTTATTTATATATGTGATTCTTTTTCATATCATTCATTTATTTTCATGTGCGATTTTGTACACACTTTTATATCTTTTATATTCACACAGGATTCTTCAAATGATTCATTTATTTGTATATGTGATTTTTTTCCCCCCACATTTGTATTCATATGTGATTCATTTATTTTCTCATCTTATTACTTATTGATGATTCATTTATTTTCATGTCAATTTTTATGCAATTTATTTTCACATATGATTTTTGTGAAATTATTCATTTATTTTCATGTGTGATTTTATTAAATATTAGTTCTGGTCCAATCATTTAATTGGACAAGCAGCGTTCTAAGAGTGCTGATATTTAGTGTTACAGCACTGGTACATCTCACTGTGTGTGTGTGTGTGTGTGTGTGTGTGTGTGTGTGTGTGTGTGTGTGTATTGTCACTTGTCTGTGTTCGCTACATAAAATTCCAATTCTAGCGATTGTTTATTACACTAAAACTGTTACTACAGTAGAGTTAGTGACATCCTCAGAGGACATGGCAAACAATTTTGCATTTTTCGTGACTATAACTTCTGATTTAAAATATGAAAGTTCATCAGATGAAGATGAAAAGGAAGAAGGGAAGCCAATTTCGCCAGATGCAACTTTAACAGGAATATACAAATCTTTGTGAGCCCAATAAGCACAAGCTGGCCAGCTAGCTGATGCGCTATCAGTGAGTCCATGCGTACGAAACACTCTCTCCATCTGTGGCTTCTTTGGGATCTATTTCCACTAGCAGAGCAAAAAGAATTACTTGTTTGTAAAGCTGTTTGTATAAAAGCAATATCTCACGAGCAAGATGAGCAGTGATTACCTGTGACACTCGACCTGCAGCCTCATGCCTACTCCAAATCACAGCCGTGCTGATATTCACTACGACAGCATGCTTGCTTATGCAATATTACTTAGTTATTACTTACTTACTTACTTACTTACTTAATTATTCATCTATTTTAACACGTTGATGTTCATCTATCTTAACATGTTTACCATGATTCATTTATTTTCACATGATTTTTTTTTGATGATTCATTTATTTTCATGTGTGACTTTCCATGTTTTACACAATTTATTTTCACATATGATTTTTGTAAACACGATTCTTTCATTTTCACATTTGATTTGTAGTTCTTTCATATGATTCATTTATTTTTCCAGGTCTTTTTTTTCCACATGATTCATTTTTTTTTTTCACCTCTATTTCTTTCATATGATGCATTTATTTCCACATGTAATTTTCCACACAATGCTTTCATTTTTAAACATGATTTTTCACATGATTATGTCTTTTCCCCTGATAATGTTTCACATGTTGGACACATGGTTTTATTTATCACATATTAATCCAATGACATCACATGTGCAATTCCAGAACATGTTGAAATGCACATAGTGTGATATTGCTCATATAGTGATGTGGGAAATACATATGATTGCATGTGAAATGTATGCAATTTTATAGCTTTTGTGGGAAAAAAAAGCTTTAATTAGGAACAAATCTGACCACATATTTAAAATGAACTAATGGAAAAGCTTCAGAGATGAAAGTTAGTATTATGAAGCATGGGGAACTGGCTGTACTGCTCTGCCCTGGTTCAAAATCACGGCTATTTGTCTGGATGCCAGCATTTACGACTAGATCAATACCTCTCTCTCTTATCTTTGATCTAAAGCTGTTAAAGGAATAGAGAGATAAAAGAGATTAGGAGAGATAAACAAAAGCGGAAACATCTCTCCTGTCTGATCTATATCTATCATTACTACAGAACTAAATTTCTGTTTACACTGCTCATCAGAATTACTGAATATTTCCACTAACAGTCCTGAAGTTTTGAAAGATCATACTGTATAACCGAAATAATTCACCGGAGAGCTGAATGCTTTTTGGTTCTCCATGTAGTGAATATTTGTGAGGATTAGCTTTTGCTCTGCTGCATTTTGCTTCTTCATCTTCACCAGGCAAATTAAGCACAGTGTGAACGATATTTCTGCAAGCATGATTTTCTTTTTCTCACATGGTATATTTAGGTTAGAGTGTGTATACGAGGAGAGTTGGATGCATATGTGCTAATAGGATTACAGTCCAACGCAGCAGGGAAGCCCGCTGAATTAAAAAAAAACCCAAATCTCTCTCTCACACTCTCAGGTTTTTTTTTCTGTCGCTTGGTCATATAGTGGATTAAACTGAAATGCTTGTCAGCTTCTTGTTTTTGAATAGTGTTGCTTTTTGCTAGTCCAAAAATAATTCACATGACTGCTCAACATGGTGCACTATGTGTAGGATGTCTAGGAAACAGTAGAAGATGATGTTCTTATACTTCTACTATTCTTCATGATATTCTTCTTGGTGAGTGCAAAGGTGACATGTTGGAATTGGAGCTTAGTGAAAGCAGAGCAGGTCTTTGGGGGATTTTTGGGAGAAATAGAGGAATGGTAATCTCCTTTAAGCTCCATTTTTGTGTCTTCTGATCTGCCAGGGTTTTTCACTAGAACAGATCCAGTTGTGCAGGAAAGGGAGCATTTCCTGAGGGAAAACATGGGGTATTAAGAAAATGTCTGTAAACACAAGTAAGGGCCTTTGCACGCCAAAATGGTTGCATTTCATTTGTTTAACAGATGGTTGAAAAATACAAAATATGAAAAATGCCATTTGGTGCACAGGGGGAAATTCTATCTGAAAATGATTGTGGACATTAATTTTGTCACAGATCTTTGGCAGGCAAAGATGAGTTTAAAGCTGCTTTAATGTTAGAAAGTCAGAGGAAACATGTTTAATGAGCACTTAACATTGGATGTTATTGGACAGACCCGATTTTTGAGCACAGAAAAAAAAAGTAAAAAAAAAGAAAAAGAAAAGTGAATTCCATCTGCTGTACAGCAACCACCTCCAGATATGTTTCTGTAAGTCTGTGCAGAAATTTCACTAGCAGCTCAGATTGAAACCCAGTGCAAGAACTACATGTGAGTTTGACTCACTGTCTAAATTGATCAGTCAGTTTGAACACATCTTTAAAAACATGCATACACTAACACACTGGCTATGTTTACATGCAAAGATTTTCATGCCAGTAGATGAACTAGCAACTCTAAATTGCTCCTATTGAGAATAAGTATGTGTGTGTGTGTGTGTGTGTGTGTGTGTGTGTGTGTGTGTGTGTGTGTGTGTGTCTCCAGATCCACCACAACCCTGACCAGGAAAAGCACTGACTAAAGCTGAATAAATGAACATTTATGTGCACCCGACTTTGAAAATCTCCATTCCCATTAAAATTACATGCCATCCTAGTCAAAATTATTTGCATATGAGGAATAGCATTAAGTGTCAATATTACCATAAAGCTTGAGTCTTGTCCAAGTGTTAGTTCAGCACATTAGCCAGGTGTTTAATGACACTACTTGTGTTTGTATCAGGTCCTAAATGCTGTCTACTTCAGCAAAATGTCCTTCAGTGTCCTTAATGAACAGAAAAGGAGGAGAATTTGTGACCACAGAGAAGTTTACTTAGCATTTGATATTGCTCCAGTATTGACTGAAGCAGCCTTGGTTGTTAAAAATAACAGAGGCTGTATACAGTGTCCACCCAAAAAGCAGATACAGTTACTGTATATTGTCTTTACACATCAGATATGAGAGTGTTCTGATGACTGGTTGAACTTTCTTGTTGAAGCACTGAAGCATGAAGAGTTGTAACATAGCAATCGAGCATTTATGTGAACGGGTGAGATTAAGCATAAAATGGCTCCAGGTAGCACATCTTGTACGTTTTAGAGATCTCTCTTTTTCTTTCTCTGTGATGAGGGTCTGGTTTGACAAGTACAAAAGATGCACATGTGTTTAGTCATTTATAAAAGCAGTGGTTTCAAGGGCACAGAATTGAATTGCGCCTTTTTTCCCCTCTCCTTCATGCAGGACTCAATTTGTGGAGAGATGCAAGAGGATGCCAGACCACCATTTAAAAAAAAATAGCCAGTTAAAAATAATCTCCCATCCCCATTTTCCATCTCATTTGGATTGATTGATTGGATTATATTACTTAAAAATACATTATTAATATTTTAAATCCATTTATGTGATTCACACACCATATTTACACACCTCGCCAAGTCTCACTGGATGTATGAGCAGTTTTAATGTCAAACCAGTGACCTATGTTCAGTCCAAAGCACCTATTGAGGAAATGGAAAAGTAGAAATGTATTGATTTCATTGCTTTCATTTTGGCAATGCACAGTGTTGTGTAGTTTTAAAATTCCAAAATTTAGTGCAGAGCATTGACAATAAGCTTTAGTATGAACAATAAAAGATGTACAGTTTTTTTTTTAGTTTGGTTTCAAATATTATTATTCATTCAATCAACTTCAGTAAGTGCTTTATCCTGATCAGGATCGCACTGGATCCGGAACCTCTCCTGGGAACACCATTAGGCATGAGTTGGGAATCCACCTTGGATAGGATGCCAGTCCAACCATGCACACACACATTCACACACTCATTCCCACCAGCTGCAAGTTAGAATCACTATGAATTGGCATGAATTTGGGAGATGGAAGGAAACCAGAGGACCTGAGGAAACCCACACAGACATGGGAAGAACATATTAAACTCCACACAGACAATATCTCAAGCATAGGATTGAACCAGGGTTGCTGGAGCTGTGAGCCTCCCATATGTAATAATATTTTATGATAGCTAATACTGTGCATTAATTATGATAGGGCATATATTAATAGACTGTCTAGTCTACTCTGGCTAACTGGTTTATTCAGATTTTCCATGGTCTGATAGATCAGTATAGAAAAAGCTCCTCGGTTACTGAATAAGCTCAATGCTTGCACCGGTGATGTCATCGCCCACCCATGCTATGATGAAGTACATGAAGAAGGTAATAAAGCTTTCATTAGGGATGCACAGAGCATTGCCTCTTCATTATTATGCTTTATAGGATGTGGGAGTCTGTGGCTTCTGGACTAGAGACTAATGGAGAGGAATAGCTCTGCTTTCTGTCTCTCTCTCTCTCTCTCTCTCTCACACACACACACACACACACACACACACACACACACACACACAGATTGCAGTATCTGATCTAGGCTGTGCATCTGGTATAATGTTATTCCACTGCTTGTGTACAGTAAAAGGAGGGGGTCACATTAGATTAGAAGTCATTTTAAATGCACAGACAAGAACATGCACACACACACACACACACACACACACACATACACACACACCTAGAAAATGAAACCGTATGGGAGGATAATAATATTATAGAATTGACCACTGAGTCACACTGCAATACATCATTGCTTAGCTGTGTGCAGATTCTGTCGTACATGTGACAGTGACATAGTATTTATAAAAATAATTTTATTTTTACTCAGATTTGTAAATAGAAAAACACTTTCACTTTGTTGCATTTGTCTCTTTTGTTCTTGCTATTGTTTTGTTCTGTGGCTTGAGTCCTAATGTCATCCTATTGGGCATATAGTATACTACATAGCTTCTTGAATGCCACTGTGAGCATGAGTAGTGAATGTAGTGAGCACATGTAGTGAATAGGAAGCCATTTGTAAATTTGCCCTCACTACGTGTTCAAGGAACCTAAGTTAAAAAATGTTGTACATAATCCTGTGTGAAGACAAATTAAAGAGGGCAGATGAATCATGAGTTTCTTATTGAGATTATTATTGTGATAAAAAATTATGTGTTTTTCTTCTGCTTAAGAAAGAGACACAATATACCACCATACTTGGTTTACGTCAGTAGCTGTCTAACATTTTGTCAATTAAATATTAGGCTCATTATTTAAATGTGTATAATTCTATATAATTCTGGCTATTTATTGCTGCCATGGAGTTTTTTAATCCTGAACTTTCCAGTAACAGAACACATTAGAACGTGAAGTGAAGTGTGGCCAAGTATGGTGACCCATACTCGGAATTTGTGCTCTGCATTTAACCCATCCAAGTGCACACACACAGTAGTGAACACACACACACCGTGAACACACACCCGGAGCAGTGAGCAGCCTTTTTTTGCGGCGGCGCCCAGGGAGCAGTCGGGGGGATCGGTGCCTTGTTCAAGGGACTCACCTCAGTCGTAGTATAAGGTCCAAGAAGACATTATTTATAGACTATAGTTTATAGTTAGTATATGAGTTTAAATAATTTTGGTCTCTATTTCCACTGAACAGTTCTGATCTCAGCATGGTTAACTTACTAAATGTAAGTGTGATCCTGTGTAACGAGCAATATGTGACTAGAGCTGTCTTCACACAAATAAGATTTAACATAATATAGT
>CM040980.1:7109906-7181631 GCA_022985145.1 Pangasius djambal | reverse complement strand
CACACACACACACACACACACACACACACACACATATCATTATTGTTACGCCTGCTTTTAAACGTGCCAGGAATGCTTGCCTCTAAATTGATTTCCCTTTCCTTTCATTGTCAGCCTTTATCTGCGTCCTTCACAGTCCAGAGTAAAGCTTCAGATTAAAACTGACTAAGAGAAATTGATTAAAAAAAAAAATTTTTTTTAAACTATAGACATGAGAAAGCTTTTCGGTTTATGCCAGTTCTCTGGGTTAATAGTCAAGTTTACTTGTATTTTGTGTGTGTGGTATAGGGAATGAGATATGATCAATATTCATTAGTGTGTATGAAGTAGCAGTGTTACTGGATTAAATATCATGACTGGATGAGCAGATCGATGGAGTGTTCCTCTCACACTGCCTGTTTGAGCCTTATAGATTACTCTCTTTCCCCCTCCCTCTCTCCCTCTCTCTCTCTCTCTCTCTGTGTTTGTGTGTGTGTGTGTGTGTATTTGTGTGTTTGAGTAGGGAAAGAAGGAAAGAAGGAAATAACGTCACAGTACAGACTCTGGTTAGCTGGAGATAAATGCAGGAGTTTATTTATAGGATTTCACTCAGTAGGGGTGGAGCACAGCTCGAGTTTATTGGAAAATGAGAAGATCCTCACCACATGGTTTTCTGTAATGATGCTATTTGTGCATCGCTCATTTAATTCTATTTCACTCTAAGAGGATAAGCACATAGTTGCAGCTTTATTTTTTCATGCATGCATTTGGTAAATGCGATAATAATACAAGTAGACACTGTATCCTTCTTGTAAAAGAAAGATTTCACCTACTTCCTTAATGCTGATGTAATACCTGGGTCAAAATTTTCCATTTTGAATTGTTTATTGCAAAAAGTTTTCACTTCAATTGTACTGTAATTGTAATTGTGATTCAGCTGTAATTTATTTCGCACATTTAAGGTTTTCATTTGAGTCATGCTCATGTAACTATAATTGCTTACATACCTAACAATTAAGATGAAGATCAAATATGTAGGTATCTTAAAATTAATTACTAAATAATTTAATAATTTAGTAAATAATTCAGTATTACTAAATAATCTAAAGATATGGTCTTGGACAACAGGACATCCATTGCTAAGTAGTAAATATAGCGCGAGTATTATTGAGAAAATGCTTTTTTGATGTTTTTTTTTTAATTTTTAAGTGACTTTACATCTGCATGTTCCCCAGGGTTTCCCAACCAGGAGTTCACAAATAAAATGCTAAATTAATTAAAGCCAATAATCCTGTAGAATTTGATTGTAACCTCATAAGTAAAGGAACAAAAAGTGACAGAAGTTGATTGAATTAATCATGAGTCATGTTATGAGATAATACTATAATTCTTATTATGTGAGATTTAAACAGAAATTACAATGTTAACTAGCTAAATCATTCTTCATGGCTAAAACCGTCTTCATCTTTAGAATTATTGATCCTTGAAATCATCTTTAGTGATCAGTAAAATCATTTAAAATGGAAGACACATTGTCACTAAAAGGAAATGACAAGAGGAAAAACATCCAAGCACAATAAAATCTCGAAAGCGGGAAAAGTTCTGTGTGTACAGTGAGGAATATTTCACATTTGGATTTATGTACATGAACAGTGACAAGGCCAAACCCTCTCCCAAGCGTGTGATATGTCTGAAGCAGCTTTCCAATGAAAGTATGAAGCTAGTTTGAAAAGACTTTGAAAAGGAACATAGATTAAAACGGCAATAAAAGCTGTAAATGAGTAAAACAAACTTTTTCAGTAAGCAAATCATTCACTTGACATTATCCTGTTTAACATCCCCACGGGTGCTTGAGGTAAATAATTTGGGTTGAAGGGGTTCAGCTGACAAAAAAGGTTGGGAACCAGCTTATCTGCGGGCAATAGGTCTGGTCTGATTGGTAGTGGACATTGAGGTTTTGTGAGTACTGTCAACAACAAGCAGAGTCATGGTTTATTTCATGAGAATGGGGCTATCACCTAGACTGGTTGCAAGGAAACAAATAGGAAACTGTGCTGGTGCTGTGGAATGAACAGAAGTAGTACCCAAATGTTAGAAGGAAGCTGGGCTCGGAGCACAGCCAGAGCCATTGCAAGGTCACTCTGAAGTAATTCAGGGATTTGCTCAAAAGCTCAACAGTGTCAGCTGGTAGCGCCCGACTTTAACTGTCAGAGCAGGGTCTTAACCACTGAAAGCCCACTAATGGCTTTTTCTTATTGTCATTCTAGCTGAGTAGAGTGCATGGGCATTTAGGGAGCATGTTAAGGCAGAAGTGTGTGAATGAAAGTGGCACATTTAGAGTTAACACCACTAGGAGGTGGCATCAGAGGCATGGGGGTAGTGGCAGTGTATGCATGCATGGACCCATCTGCCTTACAGACACAACAGATGGCCGAGACACAAATCACCCACCTGCTGGGGCCTGTGCCTTATTCAAAAAACTGCTTTAATCAGCATATTTTAATACTTTCTTGGGGTGATTTTTATTTTCTAATGCTAGATAGCCGTGCTTTGTGGAAAAAAAATCAGATCACTTGTATGTTCTATGTATTTGTTCTTTTTCGTTTAGGAATCACAACAATCACAACAATTCCATTGAAGCCTATTGGAAGATAAAGGATAACAGCAATGAATCTAGAGTCAGAGCTAATCGCTGGTCTTTTGGTCTTTCTTCATTGTGGATGTAGGTTTGCTACATCAGCATGCTTATTGCCAGGAAAGGACAATCAATGCTGAAAACCTGGCAATCAGGACAGAAAGCACAACAAATAGAAAGATCATACTTGAGTTTGTGAACAATTGTGCTTATTTATCAAAGCTGTGTACAAATATTCGTCCACATCTTATATTCTTCTCTATCCTGAGCTGTAAAGATGTCCAAAAATGAAACTGGACTAAATGGGTACACCATATGGTGAATGTAGATTTGGAGCTGCGTGTATGTACTTCACCTGTAGAGGGAGCTGGAGGATAAATTGTGGGGAGACTGAACTCATCAAGTCTGAAATACACTTCACACACTGCATGTGTCAAAGAGAATGTTCTGGCTTTACTCAAAATATTCATTTCACCAGTCAGTGATGAGGAACTATCACTTTGTTCATATTTACTCACTTCGTGCCTTGAGTTTCAGGATTATATCCAGATGTGGATTATTCATATAAAACCCAGGCGGAAATACATCAGTGACACGCTAAAAACATTTAAATCTGATCATTTCAACATGCTTCAGACATATTTTTTTCATTTGTTAGGCCTATATGCCTTTACAAGCCACATTTGACCATCAGAATGCTTCAAATACATGATCATAAAAGAAAATTAAACACTACATGCAAAATATATATTATTATTAATTAATTATTATTATTATTATTATTAGTAGTAGTAGTAGTAGCAGTAGTATTTGCTTCTTATTATTATTGTGTAAGTGAGACAAGGCCATTCAGCCACAAGGGGTTGCTACAATGCCGAGATGCACAATTTGGCTCATACCTCCTTCACCATGAGGTCCAGAGGCAAGACTGTTGCTTCTATAGATTCCCAACCCAAACAAAAAAACCTCAAGAAACATTAAACTACACCCGATTTCCTGCCTACAAATTTAATCTTCACTAAACGTTTAGACTGAGACTGACAAAACTTTCTAACACTGCACTGTATTGGACCACAAAGATGCCAAGCCTGAAGTGAGATCATATCCCTCAATTGATTATTCATATATAAACTAATGCATATAAATTGGCCAATCAGGGTGGAAATGTTTGTGCTGCATCTGAATACAGTTTGAAAAAAAAAAATCTTTCTAAGGACAATGCTGTGCTGTTAAATAAATAAATAAATAAATAAATAAATAAATAAATAAATAAATAAATAAATAAGCTGCACTGGGCAATAGCCTATCTGAATTTTACTTCATTTATTTCTTTTTTACTTTTTGTTTGTTTGTTTTATTTATTTGTTTGTTTGTTTGTTTGTTTGTTATTATTGTTGGTGGTGGTGGTTGTGGTTATGGTGGCGGTGGTGTTTAAAGCTACACAGGCTTGGACGCAAAAGGCGAGGCACTTACATATGGCACTGTGTCACTGTGTGTGTGTGTGTGGTCTCTGTAATGATTATATCTGATTCAGGACCAGCTGGAGGTGCTGCTTGTATGATATCTCACAGCTGCACACTGCCTGCCAGGTTAACAGCGGGATGCTGGATGTAAAAGACTGTGAACAATTTTTATTCAGATTATTCACAAGCAACATCGTTTTTATTTTTGTGATTATTATTCAAGACCTACTCAAGGCTTCAAATCTATATTAACATACTCTCTCCATGCCTAAATGTTCATGTGTGGGATGCACCTTGCACACAGGGCCATTTGGGATGTGTAATATTGAACTACAGCACACACACACACACACACACACACACACACACACACACACACACACACACACACACACACACACAGCTATGAGCTTTGGTGTGTGTATGTGTGTATTTGTCCATATGATTAAAAACAGTCCATCCCAAACCCAGGCTTACTGAAGCCCAAAAGGTCAAAGTTCACCAGGTCAATTGGGCTGTTTTTCCCCTCCTGGATTCTAAAGGTCATTTCATATCTACTCTTGCCCTGAGGGAGAGGAACCAAAGAACACATCAAATACAAAAAACACACATTATACACTCAGTACACACTCAGTGCATGACAGATGATAAGGTCAAAAAGAAAAGAATTTTTTGAACATATAAGCTGACTGGATACACAGATAAAAGCAACTCAGCTTCTGACAAATGTAAACACCTTCCACACATCCCATTTTCATTAGATGGATCATGTGCTGTGAAGACTTTCATGTTTCTGACACATATTCAGTCCTCGTTCTTTCTGCTGCCGCTGTTCGCGGCATTGCCAGTGGCTTGTGCTGAGTGTGTAATAGCGTCTGAGGCGTTTTATGACATAGTGGTGGTGTGACTTATGATGGAATCATGGATGCTGAGGAGGAAAGTGCTTTCAACTGAAGACAGAAAATCTTTCTAAATGGTAAAAAAAAAAAGATGGTTCTGTAAAAATGATATGTTGGGTAGAGGCTTTAGACGCCATCTCTCACTGGGGGGTTGGACAGAGGTTTTGGACTGACATGATTTTGCCAATATAGCGGTTTTTTTTTTTTCTCCTTCATTCTGCTCTTTAGTCACTGTCCAGTCAATCAAAATGCTTGTGTAAAACTGCTTAGGATGCAGACAAATGCAACATATATATATATATATATATATATATATATATATATATATATATATATATATATATATATATATATGTGTGTGTGTGTGTAGAGAGAGAGAGCAAAGATGCCTTCAAAAATGCTATAAAGAGCAGTAAACAGTAATAAATGAAACAAAGTCAGTATTTGGTCTGACGATCCTTCGCTTTAAAAAAAATTAGCAGTCTCAGGTACAATTTGTGCAGTTTTATAAGGAAATGAGCTGTAAGTGTTACTGAGCATCTTGCAGAAGCAGCCACGGTTCTTCTGGAGACTCTGATTGTCTCACTCGCTTCTTATGTTTGCAGCAAAATCTAGCAGCCTTCATTATGTTTTTTGTCTGAAAAGCGTCTCTTATGTAATCTGCTGCTTTCTTTACTGACATACAAACATTTTTCTGTAACATTACATTTTTTAGTTTAACATTTAATTCATTAATAAATGAATTTTTAAAATAATGGTGCTTTTTGTATTCAGAATATTCAGAAATCATAGTCAATAAAATAAAATTGCCCTCAACTGTATCAGAAGATTCCAGAGTATTGAGATTGTACTTTTGCTGCTTCTGCTTATGATGACCAATTCATTAAAGGAGAATAAGAGGAATAGTGCTGCTTTATTATTTCTGGCTTCATTGATTAACCAACTGTAACTATGTATTTGTAAAAGCAATGATGCTGAGCTATAGGATGAGATGGTCTCCTTACTCGAATGCATCTGTGTCTGTGCAGGAAGCCCAGAGCAAAGAATATAAGACCAATGGTACATATCGTAGCATCTATCTTCTCTTTGGCTCCGAGACACTCATTATACGTGGCACAGAGGCAGAAAGTAAAGGAAATGATCTCTGACAGTCAGAGACCATCAGCTACTCTGTCCTCTTTATATTCAGGATATTATATTCAGGGCATGGTATCATCATTTTGCTTGGTTTGAGTCTGCTATTGACTGCCTGCCAGAGGAGAAGGAATTGCTCTCTGGGCACTGTAGATGAGAGCCAGAGCGAGCTGTCCTCTTTCCCAGTGTCCCCCCGCTGTCCACTCTGTCCAAAAATAGAGGACCTGAAGAGACATGAAACACAGACGCTGCCATCTCCACACGCTGTCTACAGAGCCAGGCGGGGGTTGTCCCTGATGGTGGTTGCTAGGAGACAACGCAGCGTGTGACTTCATGCGAACCGCGCTCACTGTGTCTCCACTGAGTGAGAAAGACAGGTCATTTAAAGTACTCATGTGAGTTTAAAATAGTAAAATAATCTGTGTAGAATAACAAACATATATTTTAATGCCCAATTATTACAAATGGCATATAAACATTTATTCACCTCTACTTTTATTAAAAATGTCAGACTCTATTACATCACTATGTAAATTGGAGACATCCTATACCCTTTGGTAACCGGCTAATTAACTGCTAGTAAGTAACTAAGTAACTAGCATTTGTCCCTGGCTGGAACAGTGGAATTTCATTATCTTCTTAGTTGCTATTTATTTAAGCACAGTCAAGTCTGTCATAATAAACCATAACAATTACAACTATTTTGTTCATCACTAACATTAGCTAAGCTAGCTGTATGGTTTGACTCTTTCTCATCATCTAATTTTGGACATATTGGTCCAAAGCCATGAACCATGCTTAATGACATCATTAACTCAACAACTCATGCAAGCTTCACCCAAGTACAAATCTATATAATCAGAATTAATCATCCATTAAAAAAAAAAAAAAACCACTTTTTTTGTTCAGGGGTACAGTAATGAGACCTGGTGAAATTGTCCTTTCTTGTAAACTTTGCTACATATCTTTAAGTTTAGGCTGGTGCGGTGGGTAATGTTGCAAGCTCACTGCACCAGGGTCACTGGTTCGGTCCTGAGCTTGGGTTATTGTCTGTGTGAAGTTTCATATGTTCTTGTGTCCATGTTGGTTTCCTCTGGGTTCTCTACTGTCCTCAGACCTTACACAACATGCTGGTTGATGGATTGGTGACTCTAATGCTGCATTTGACTTACCCTGGAAGTGGGAAATCAGAACTAGTAATCACTTTATATTAGACCTCCATGCATTCGAGCTACAAAGTGGGGGAAAAAACATGGATGCCTCTATGTTCATCTTTTGTTAGAATCAATCTAGCCAGCTAAATGTCATGAGTGATGTATATTTTCCTCCTCAAAACAGATTCAATAAGTTAATATGTCTGTATATTGATCTGAACCAAATTCTTTTATATATAGGATAACTCATTTAAAGTTAAGAAGTGCTACTTTATTTACTGTTCAAAGTGCTACTTTATTTACTGTTGAGTCTCACGTTCCTGAATATAAATTCCTAGTCAGAGGTCAGAAATAATGAGTTACTACCTATGAGTTACTACCATTAACTGAATGCAGCATAACTTGCCCCTAGGTGTGAATGAGTGTGTGAATGTGTGTGAATATGGCATTTACCATTTAGGAATTACAGCCATATTAAGCAAAGTACTTCCATTTTCAGGGGCTTAAAGGTATTTGGTATAGTTCACAAAATTGAGATTTGCAAATTCACAGGTCAAAGCTCATCTTTCTAAAGTTGCAAAACATATACCATAATCATTCCTCTTTGGTGATTTGGGTTCTCCACCAAGTGTGTCGTGTTTGGTCTGCTTGAGCCAAGAAAACAGAAAAGCATGCTTTTCTGGTGGATCTGGAGTCAGAATTCCGTTGATATTGGCACCACAAATATGTTTTAAATCATAATATGCTTCTTATTTAGCAGTATACAGAATTAAATGATACAGAATCTTGTTTATGAAGCTGTCAGTGCAGGTCACCAATGGAGTAACAATTTAAAAAAAAACATCACATATCTGCACAGACAATTCTTCTAAACATGTTGATTATACATTTACTTGCCAGAATTTGGCACTGCTGATATACATTAGCTAGCTAATAAGTATTTAAAACTATTGGTTTAGCTCAAATTTACCCAGCTATCTAACATGCTATACATTTCTGGACCTCGTTCCCATGAAACACACAGACCTAACTGATGATTGAGTGACTATCTAACTTTCTTATTTGGGCTAAGCTAATGTTAGCTAACTGAGCTAAGCTAAAATAGCTACAATGTTAATACAAACACAGAACATAAATCAAGTAGATCATTTTTAAAAAAAATCTATCTGAGAGTGAAGACTGGCTCTCAATGCATTCAGTGGGCAAAAAGTGGGCATGGCCAATGTGTCAAAATGGACCAATAAAATACCTATATTTTCGCATTGGTAAATACACTATACTGCCAAAAGTTTTGGGACGTCTGCCTTTGCATGCACATGAACTTTAATGATATCCCATTCTTAATCCGTAGGGTTTAATATGGAGTTGGCCCACCCTTTGCAGCTATAACAGCTTCAACTCTTCTGGGAAGGCTTTCCACAAGGTTTAGGAGTGTGTTCATGGGAATTTTTGACCATTCTTCTAGAAGCGCATTTGTGAGGTCAGGCACTGATGATGGACAAGAAGTTCTGGCTCGCAGTCTCCGCTCTAATTCATCCCAAAAGTGTTCTATCAGGTTGTGCTTGGGACTCAGGCCAATCAAGTTCCTCCACAACAAACTCGCTCATCCATGTCTTTATGGACCTTGTTTTGTGCACTGGTGCGCAGTCATGTTGGAACAGGAAGGGGCCATCCCCAAAATGTTCCCACAAAGTTGGGAACATGAAATTGTCCAAAATGTCTTGATATGCTGAAGCATTAAGAGTTCCTTTCACTGCAACTAAGGGGCCAAGCCCAACCCCTGAAGAACAACCCCATACCATAATCGCCCCTCCACCAAACTTTACATTTGGCACAATGCAGTCAGGCAAGTACCATTCTCCTGGCAACCACCAAACCCAGACTCGTCCATCGGATTGCCAGACAGAGAAGCGTGATTCGTCACTCCAGAGAACACGTCTCCACTGCTCTAGAGTCCAGTGGCGGCGTGCTTTACACCACTGCATCCAATGCTTTGCATTGCGCTTGGTGATGTAAGGCTTGGATGCAGCTGCTTGGCCATGGAAACCCATTCCATGAAGCTCTCTACGCACTGTTCTTGAGTTAATCTGAAGGCCACACTAAGTTTGGAGGTCTATTGACTCTGCGGAAAGTTGGCAACTTCTGCGCACTGTGTGCCTCAGCATGCGCTGACCCCGCTCTGTGATTTTACGTGGCCTACCACTTAGTAGCTGAGTTGCTGCTGTTCCCAATTGCTTCCACTTTGTTATAATACCACTAACAGTTGACTGTGGAATATTTAGTAGTGAGGAAATTTCACGAATAGACTTATTGCACAGGTGGCAACCTATCACGCTACCACGCTTGAATTCACTGAGCTCCTGACAGCGACCCATTCTTTCACAAATGTTTGCAGAAGCAGTCTGCATGCCTAGGTGCTTGATTTTATACACATATGGCCATGGATGTGACTGGAACACCTGAATTCAATGATTTGGAGGGGTGTCCCAAAACTTTTGGCAATATAGTGTATCTAGCCACAGTAAATTGCATGACTAATTTGTATAAATAGTTACAAAGGTTTATGTTATGTCAGGTGTGGGGTTAGTGTCCACATATTCACTTACCCTCGTTTATTCAAAACTGGACTTTTTTTTTAATAAGAACATTCTCATTCTATGTACAGTGTGGATTCCATCCAAAAAGATTACGCTTAATATGCGAAGTAAAGTTTTTTAACAACCAGAAAAGCATCAACAGCAAAGATTCTGAGGGCAAAAGAAACTGAGGGCAGGAAAGAAACAATACCTGCATGAATCAAATGTTCATTAACTCTTACAATTCTTATTAATATTTTATTACCATTTTAAATACAAATATATATATATAGCAATTATCTTTCGATTTCATGAAAATGAAGGATGATCTCTTTTCACAGTCATGGTTTTATGTGTATGTATGTTGATGTCTCTCCTTCTCTAGCGTGTGAAAGGCAGGCTGCTGTTAGCCTGCAGTGCAGTGTATGATGGACAGGTTAAAATGTGGTGCAGTGTTCTGCAGGGTTTGTTGGATAATGAACTTTAGATTGAAAATGTCGACTCCCAGGGCTGATCACACATACAGCTGAATGAGTGGGTGAGTGTGTGTGTGAGAGAGAGCCATGCAAGCCTACAGCCAAAACACCATCAGCAACCAATCCAGCACACATTCTCTTAGATCGATAACACCAACACTTCCCCAACTCAGAGCTCATTAACACACTTTCAAGGGACTCCAGGTCACTGGTAAGGTGGAGGCAGAGTTGTGTGTGTGTGTGTGTGTGTGTGTGCGTGCGTGTGTGTGTGTGTGTGCGCGTGTGTGTGTGCACGTTATTGCTCATCATTTGGTCATCAGTATTAAATCATGTCTCCAGTCAGGGAGCAGAGATTCAAAATGATCAGATCAAATCTTTAATTCTTCCTATTTCATTGACTAGGTCAGAAATGTAATTTAATCCATAAGCCTAAACATGATTGAATAACTCTTGATATGGCCTTTGCTGTGGTTACCATGGTGATGGAGAACCTCTCTCTCTCTCACACACACACACACACACACACACATTTCCCACCACATATTTCTGTCTCCATATAGTATTTACTGTTACCATCCATAAAGTAAATACAAATTAATTTTGCTGTAAGAATTGCTTGCAGGCTAATGTATTTATTTGAAACAAACAGGAACAAACAGGATTGATACACACACGTACACCAAACCTAGTCAATCCACCATGTTTGCTGCCTGAAGTTTCCTTTTTTAGATTTTAGACTTCAGGGAAATGGTGCTAGGTTTACAGCTGCTAGCGTAGCACCAGAAAGAGATGCTAGTATAACTACACAAAATATTTAATATAATTGTTAATAGTAACCATTAGTACCTATTTATATGTTATTCCTGAAATAAACATGTCTTTTGAGCCAAGTGTGTAATGATTCGTGCAGTTTCCACAAGGCTAAGCTAGCAAGCTTTGTTTACTTGTTAGCAACATTAGCCATTGCTGTAACATTTGCTCTAGAGTAGAACTAAAGAAAGAAAACTCTTTGGCTTAGTTGATGATGTTAGAAGGCAAAAACTATGTACATTTACCTACATTAGCATATACAACATAAAGACAATTTAATCAATTTTGTGTAATTTTGTATATGCAGCTTCCACAAATCTAAACTAGTAAGCTTTGTTTACTTAGCAACATTCACTGTAGCACAGCACTAAAGGAAGAAAACTCATTGGCTTGGCTGATTATGTTTGATGTAGGACAAAATTTACGTGAGTTTTTTAAAAAAAAAATTTGACCAAACTCAGCACCTGCTGAATTCCTAGTTGTTTCCTTTGGGCTCATTGTATTAATGCTAACTAATTAATGATTATGGGTATTAGTCTTGCGCCATCCCAGTATGTAAGCTTGGTGCATCCCACAATGTTGCCAGGGCTAATAGGGTTCTTTACATTGTAATTAAAGCCTTTCGGTGATCTACTTACAGCAAATTACACTCCTCTGGGCAAATCAGGCATCATAGATTTAGATGTTTTAGACACCTAGCCCGTCAGTAGCTTTAAAATGCTGATGCTAGCCAGTCAGTAGCTTTAAAATATAACATGATGTTTAGATATGCTGGAGTTTAAATAAAAAACAAATCATCTTATGGGTATTTCTTTGTTTCATGTAATTGTGTTTTGCTATTCGCATGAATGCTGCTGTTTAGTGGAATGTGTCTGTTCCCACAGGATGACTTATTTGTGGTGTGTGTGTGTGTGTGTGTGTGTGTGTGTGAGAGAGAGAGAGAGAGACAGAGACAGAGAGATTGAATAGTAATTAATTCATATGATACAATCATTTTAGTTGCTAAACTATGCCCCATTGAGACACAACCTGCCCACAACCAACCAGACCAGAACACACACACACACACACACACACACACACACACACACTTACACACCCACACTCTCCACATCAGTCACCGCAGATCTATTACATGGGATTTCACAGCACTGCATTCATGTTTATGGGAGGCTCAACACTGCAGTGAAGCTGGATACTTGAGAAGGTGTGTTGCTGTGCTGTTAACATGGAGAAGCTGGATGCTCAGAGAGCCTTCTGTTGCCATGGTGACTGATACACTGATCAGAAGAGATAGCACTAAAGTAGGAAAGTGTGTATGAGAGACAGGGAGAGATAGAGAACGAGGGCTCGTAGAGGAAACTTGCAACTATATGGGAAGTGTTCACTTAGCTGAAAATAAAGATTGAAAAGCAAGATTGAGAGAAATGAGAAAATTTAGAGGGAATAGCCATGAAATTAAATACATTTCATTTTCAATAATAGTTTGGCTATCTTAGTTAATTAAATATTCATTTAAAGTAAATAAAATTGTGTTTTGTTAAAAAGAAGTAGCTAATATCATAGTTAAAGAAAGGTCTGGGGAAAATGAAGTTTATTTCCGACAGGATTAGAAGAGCATTAAGCACAAAGAATAAATTTCTCCAAAGCTTGATCACTATTATTTTTAACATTATTATTAGTGCTCAACACTAATGGCCTTACTGGCCACTTTAATAGGAACACGGTTCTTTCTCTGCAATTATCCAGTCAGCGACTCATGTGGCAGTAGCGCAATGCATAACATTATGCAGATTCAGGTCAAAAGCTTCAGTTAATGTTCATCAAAATCATCAGAATTGGGGAAGTTGGGGTTGTTGGTGCCCGATGGGCTGGTTTGAGTATTTTACATGCTGCTGATCTGGGATTTACATGCACAACAGTCTGGAGAGTTTACACAGAATGGTGTAAAGAAAAAGAAAGAAAGGAAAAAGAAAAAGTTCAGTGAGCAGCAGTTCTGCAGGTGGAAAAGCCTTGTTGATGTGAGAGGTCAAGAGAATGACCAGAATGGTTCAAGTTGGCAGAAACGCAGCAGTAACTCAAATACATACTGTATATAACCATGATGAGCAGAAAAGTATCTCAGAACACACAACACATGGACCCTTGAGGTTTATGGACTAGAACAGCAGAAGACCACATCAGGTTCCACTCCTGTCAACCAAGAACAAGAATCTGAGGCTACAGTGGGCACAGAGTCATCGAAACTGGAGAGCTGAAAATTGGAAAAAGACCAAGAACCATGCCACAGTCATTTTTCCTCTAAAGTCATACAACTGAGCAGTTTCGGGTTAAAGTCCTTGCTGGAGGATTTACACTTTTTGGATGCTAACCCCAGAGCCACATCTGCCCCAACATAAATATGAATGGCAATGACTGACGCACATTTCCTGTCCATCCCAAAATAACTGCACTCAGTTCTCTCCTGGGTTTCTCTCAGACATCCTTCCTGCAGAATGAACCCACACCCTTGGCACACCATTTTACACCACCTCTGGAAGGTTGGAGAGGGAATTAGGTGTCCAACCTGCTCCACAAACCTCTGTGGAGCCCTGAAAGATGCACGACACAGCATATCTGAGGAGTTACATTATGTTACATCACTTGTTTTGATTTGGCAGATGCTTTTATCCATAGTGACTTACAACAGAGAAAGTGTACAATTTAAGCTACTGAGAGTAAAGAGTTTTGCACAATAGCCCAGCAGTGGGTCTGTGGCAGACATCAGATAAACCCACAATAGTGCAACAGTGAGAGCTGCTAAAGTTTGATGAACATATAGTTTAAATGATATTTCTTTATTATCATAAATAACTAGATATTGTTTTCTTTAAAATAAACCTGGGAGGTTTTTAATACAGGATGTCAAGTTGCAGAAATATGAAGAAAATGCTTATTTTATTGCAAGCATTTAAAAGGCAGTGAATATGTTATATTATACCAATATAGTGTTGGTGACTTCTCAATTTTGATTTGATGTTGATTTTCAATACATTTTTTTGTAACAACAGTTCTGACAATAATAACAACTGAGTTTTTATATGCACTTGTCCTAATATGGTATTGTTTCCATAGTAACAGCTTACACTGGGACTTTATCATGGACACTGTGCTTAACAATTTTTTAACATATGTAATTGTTTATATGGTTAATTTAGGAGGTTTTTATGTAGCATTTATGGAAGGAGTCTCCAGTGTAAGCTTTGTAACAGTAAGGGGTAAAGCTGTAACTGTATGTTTCTTCAGGACAGAGTGCGTTGTTGTTTCTCGGTAGCATGACAAGCTGCCTTTTTTGTGTGTCTGTTCATGAGAGATAAAAAAAATTTAATGGAACTAAATGTAAGGGAACTGTTATAATGTATATAGCTCCTAGAATGTAAGTTGTAAAAAAAAAAAAGAAAGAAATAATTTGTGACATACATTCTACAACATTAAATGTAACTATATACATGTGCAGTATATATATAAAACTATACATACGTACTATGTGTCATTTTTTAATAAATAAAAATGCATTACCATTGCATTACAGTGCTAAATGGCCTCATTAAGGAAAAAGTGTTACAGAAGTCCCAAGGGTTAATAATAATAATTAAGACTCAGATGTAACAGAAACATATAGATGTGAGCTTTCTACAGCACACTGATGGTATGTATTGTTTTCTATTATCCTTTTAACCTTATGGTACCCTACCACTGTGTGTGTGTGTGTGTGTGTGTGTGTGTGTGTGTGTGTGTGTGTGTGTGTGTGCGTGTGAGAGAGATGAGTTGTACGTGGTCAGTGGGAAGGTGCTAGAGTGAGTCATTCTCTGTTCTAGGAGAATGGAGGCAGATCAGGTTGCTAGGCAATAAAGTAGCTCCTTTTGTCCCTACTAAACACTGAGCCTCGAACATGCACCCAAAAGGCATAGCTCTGATCCTCAGAGGGGGCTGGGGGGTGAGACACACACACACACACACACACACACACACACGCACACACAGAGAAAGAGAGAAAGAGAGAGAGAGAGAGAGAGAGAGAGAGAGAGAGAGAGAGATGTCAGAGAAATCAGAGAATTTGTTAGTGAGAGCTGGAGAATGGGTAAGACAGAGGAAGGGGACAAAAAAGTAGGAAAACTTAACACTTGATGTGAACGAGGGAGCCTCAGAGCTAGTGAGATAGTGAAAGGGAGAAGGAGAGAGGTAAAAAAAAAGAGGGAGAGAGAGAGAAAATGATGGATAGAAACATGCTGTGTGGATTTGGTGGAGGTGAAAGCGAACAAACATAGCTGCAGGCTGAGCAAACAGAATACAGGACACACACACACAAACGAAACACACACACACGAACAAAACACATATCCACACACACTGAAGACACATCTCATACTCAGGAATAACAAACACACTTTCATATGCTGCATTTAATAACACAGCATTCAACATAATAGGACAAGACAAAACCACACTCTTAGCACACACACACACGCACAGAGGTTCCCCAGCAGGAGGTGACACGCTGACGTTGCTGAGAGAGAGAGTGTGTGCATTCATACAGTCATGAGTGTCCGGAGGAGCTGGGCTCATCACTGTCCTCTCCTCCATGTGTATGTGTGTGTGTGTGGACTGTACTGGATTGGGATTGTTACCAAGGCGATGGCTAAGTGAAAGGATTTTGAAGAAGGATTTTGGGGCTTTTTGTGAAGTGAGGGAGCAATGGAGGGACTGCTGTCACCCATGCGCACGCGGGTAAGTGCACTGGTTACCAAGGGTTACATGACTGAAATGCTAGGGAGAGAGAGAGAGAGGCAGACAGAGAGAGACAGACAGACAGAGAGAGACAGAGAGAGAGACAGATAGACAGACAGACAGACAGACAGAGAGAGAGAGAGAGAGAGCCTTCTGCCTGGAGACAGCACTAAAGGAAAGGTAGATGATGATAAAAATAAAAAGGGGCTGAGGTTGTTTGAATTCTCACGATGACTGCTTCTTCTTTACTCGAGAGATGTTAGCCTCTCATCTCTGTATATGCATGTGTGTGTGTATCTGACAAATCGTAGCACACAGAGTGTGTGTACTAGGAAAAATCAACCAGAGATGAATATTGTGGCAGGCAAATATAAATTTTTTAGCAATTTCTGTCAGTATAAATAAAGTTTTATACTATCTTTTTATCTTAAATAATTTAGTACAGTGTTAAGCAAATTCTATGAGAAATACTGTCCAGAGAGTAACAGGATTGTAATTGTATATGTTGCGATTTTATAATGCAGGTTTTTTGTTGAAAAAAGATGCTGCTAGTGTCACCGGCAGTTCATCTCCAATCATGCAGCTTCTCCATATGTGCCTGCTATAAGGGTTCATCACATCTGTATATTTCACACCATCATGAGCATTTATTACAGCCAGAGAGCGAGGCTTTAAATTTTAATGCACCAATAAATATGTATGAAATATATATGAATTGAAGAGAGAGACAGAGAGAGGGGGGGGGGGGGGGGGAGGCAGCAAGGCTGTATGAGATAAGATTGATTAATTACCGAAGCACGCATGTGCTTCCTTTGAGAAATTACCCCAGTACACACTCCTACTCACACACTTCTGTTACTATACCTCAACGCCTCATCTTCTGCTTTAGCTCTCTCAAAATCCAATTTGTCCCAATTTCATTCAAATCTCTGACACATATTTTCATATTTGAGAAACACCTTCAAGGAAACTCATGCTTCATTTGCTTGCCTAAACTGAATGCAAAAGACAAATAAAGACTAATATTTTTCTATTATTGTTTCACTCTACTCAGACAGTCTCTTATGCTGTTATGGAGGACCAAGCAGCAGTGGCCGAATTGTGCGGGGTTAAAACACACTGCCCACTAATGTAACATCATAATTAATGCAAAATATCATAATTCAATATTAAAACAATCCATATGGATTATAAACACAAATTTATGGCAGTATTCAAACTTTTTTTCCATGAGGCACACTTCTCAGTATTTTGCGAAACAAAAACAAACTTGCCAACACTCAAACTACTACAGCGTATACGTATTAAAAAAGGGGTATCATCTGAAGATCGTGGGGTCAGATCCTTGGTCAGAGTCCAAGAGACTCAGGGTAGGAGGGTTGGCATACTCTCTCTCTAGATCATGGTCACCACAGAACATTTTTAAACTAGCCCAGTTTGGTGTAAAAACCATGACTTTGGGAACCCTATCAATAACTGTCCTGTCCTTTTCTGATAATGTTCAAAGAGAAAGCATGGGGCAGCTTGAGTCCTGTCCCAATGGGCCCCTTATTGCTGTAAGTACAATAATATCTCTATGGAGGCAAATGGGGCCATGAGCGAGCAGCCTCATAATTGCCAACATCATAACATTATATGGCTTATATCCAACAATGTTTTAAATCATTGGTGACTCAAAAGGGGTAACTACTATATCAGTGGAATTTAAAAATGTTTGGAGTTGTAAATGAGGACTTTATGAAGATTCAAATTTGCTGAATGGCTGATATATACAGTGGACAAGCTTCCACTGCCAGGACAAAATGTCCATGTCTCTGGGGCGATACCCTCAAACGGACAATCTGTGTATCGTTTATATATATCTTTCACCTGGAACAGCGGATACAATGTACATTTAAAAATGATTTTTGGTACATAAATGGACTGTAATTCATTTTTAGAATAAAGCCTTACTGTAAAGGTACACTGCATTCACCTTTCTAGGTAAAAGATACATACTAGAGTTACAAAAGGTCTACGCTTGAGTGTACCAACTTATCAATAAGGAAAGGTGCAGGTCAGTACCCTTTTTTCTGAGAGTGCGGAGATATTGCTGTGAATTACATTTCACATAAGGAAGTGTTCGTTCATAGTTCTGATCCTATTCAGCACAGACAACAGCGACAAAACCTGAAAAGTTTTTAATCAGAGTAACGGCGTTCCCTTGTGTGCCTCCTGCCGAGCAGCCACCTGTTTGTGAGCATGTATATGAATCCTCTACTACATCATGATGCTGAGGCAGCGATTATTAATAACACTTTATTCATGCAGAGTTCAGCCGAGCATAAGACGTGATGACAGTGAACTGCTTTTATGTCTTCTCTCGTATGAGCATATGTCCAAATAATATAACATTAGTCTTCAGTTATGGGCCTCTGGGACTGAAAACAGGTTTCAGCAGATGTGAACAATTTAGCACACTTCAGCTAATGAAGATAAAAAGCCACGTTTTTCAATAGTGATGCTTGTATGAGACACAGACACACACACAAATGATGAAGCTTGGAGTGTGGTAGAGTAGATTGCGGTTGATTTCTATCAGTCCTTTAGCCTTAGTGTAGATCAATGTGTGTTATCAAGGATTATAAGGGTCTTGTGAGACAGAGGTAGAGCGAGCAGGTGTGTGTGTGTGTGTGTGTGTGTGAGTGTGATTAAAGGTAGTCGTTATCTGAGATTAAGGATGCCAGAGTTGTCTGTACAACTCTCAGTCTCTTCAGTCATTACTGCATCTCAGGCTGTCTAGTCAGACACATCGATGAAATCAAGTGTGTGTGTTTGTGTATGTGTGTGTGTGTGGATTTGAGCATCATTAGTGAGTGAGTCTCCATGGTGAGCTGTTTTACAGCTGTCCATGCTAACACTAGCAGATGGACCCATTAACTCAGACAGAGGCTGAGCCAGGCTCTCTCCCCAAGAACAGCAACCTGGGGTACAGTCTACCACCTCTTTCTCTCTCTCTCTCTCTCTCTCTCTCTCTCTCTTTCTCTCTCTCTCTCTCTGTGCATGTCTGTGTTCGTGCAAGTGTGTGTGTATGGAGGGAGGTTTCTTTTCCCTGTTTGTTAATTAACACTGACACAGCTGGCATGATGTCCCAGGTCAAACAGCAGAGCAAACTGCAAATCCCTCATGAACTCAGAAAACACAGATGATTAAATTACCAAATAATACCAATTACGTTCTCCAATCTCCAATCTCCATCCTTCTCTCTCTCTCTCTCTCTCTCTCTCTCTCTCTCTCTCGCTGTCTCTCTCTCAGTCAGAACTAGTGAAGTGTGGCCACTGGCAGGTGGTAGCCATATTGGATGCAGGACTGGGGTACTCCATCTCCCAGCTGTCATTGTTACAGTGATGAATATTTGAACAGATTAGAGAGCATGGCCAGACAGCGGGGGCACGAGAGGGTGGCCATCAGGAAGTGTTTATAAGGTCATGTGACAGGAACACTAGGGATTACACATACAGAGAGCATGAAGGATACACCGAAATGGGGTGTTGGGGGGAGGCAGAGAGAGACATTACATATTAACGGGGTTGTAAAGTCAGTGGTGGTGTCTTGTTGCCTTTGTTTTTATTCTAATGATCTTCAGTAGCATTCAGAAATCGCTGCTTTTATTTATCTCACAAACTGTGTACATGTTTTTTCCCTCAATTCACGTATAGGATAAATATGAGAAAACAGATCTACAGACATTTAATAAATATCACCTAGTTTCCTTTCTTCATATGTCTCAGATAATCTTGACAGTTAATGACAAAACATTCAAAGAAACTACAGGAAACTGACCTATATCCACTTAAAGTGATGAACCCTAAAGTGTATTGTATCACAGAAATACTGAATTCTTGATTATGATTGGTCAGAAGGTGATTATTTTTTCTGTAACAGCCACTCTGACACCAGTTCCAGCTGTAAATCACAGTTTTATATCAATACACTTGTTCTAATACATTGTCCTATCTATAGTAACAACTCATTCACAGAGACACATATGGTGAATGTGCCACATAATCTAAGCCTAATATTTAACAAAGACAAATGTTTAATTGTTGATACAGTGAAGATTTCTGTAAGGAGGCATTTATTTTTTAGAAGGAGTCTCTTTGAAATAGCCAGTAACTTTTTCCACCACAGGAAAGTCTTCAGGACAGAAGAGTTTACGCTTCCCAGTTTCTCAGTAACCTGACAAGCTGTTTTATTTTGTCTTGCTAGCTTCAAGAGAGAGAAAGAATGTATATATTTGTGAGCAAACAACTGTTTGTAGCTGCTCTAACATAAGTGATAACAGGAACTTGTTTCTCGGATGTTCCAAGAAAGTAACTAAAACAAGTAACTATAAACAGATCAATCTGCATCAGCAGTTGATCAGTTTTTTTTTTCAACTTGAACTTTTTCTATACTGAATTCAATTATGTTTTCAGTATTGAACTTTCTGCCAGTTTCTGCTTCAGATTGTATTGTATGGATGCTTCTTTTAATTTTGTTACATTGTCTTTTGAACAAAACTTAGCAAATTTGGGTAACACTTTACAATAGGGTTCCTTAATGAATGATTAAGTATTAAGATTAAGTGTTACGAAAGCAGTTCTTCAATAATTAATAATCACTGTAATAAACTGCTATGTTAACTAAAATGTGATGATTTACTAACTAATATTAAATTACTATGCTGACAAAACCATAATGATTAATTATCACTGTTATCTACAGGTACTGTGTCAGTGTCATAAACTGTCCTTATTTTGTCGTTCCAGAAGCTGTAATTACTGATAAAGTGCTAATGCCCTTAATCTTACGTCATTATGGTTTTGTCAGCATAGTAGTAATGAGAAGCTCAATTTATTTAGTTAAGTTTAATTATTAAATTATTATGTTTTCATTAGCATTGTTGTTTATTACATTTAGGAGTAATTAATGGAGAACTGATATTGAAATTCCTGACTATTTTTAAGTAAATACTAACAATGACAAAGTCAAAGACAATGACAATGATAAAGACAGTTTATGACACTGATACATATAGATGACACTGTGGTTCAAAAAAATAACGTTATAGTTTTGTCAGTAGAGTAATTATATCTTAGTTACTGAAAAATCATTGCACTTTATTCAAAATAGTAGTTTATTACAGTGATTAGTGATCAGAATCAGGCTTTAATGGCCAAGTATGCTTACACATACAAAGAATTTGTCTTTGGTTACACAGTAGCTCGCAATATACATAAGTGATAATAAACATTACACACTAGTACAATTGCAGGCGGAGCTCATAACCAACATCGCCATCTGCGGCGCCATCTTGGATCTCATCTTGGATTATTGAGGAACTGCAATGGTAAGACTTAATTACTTACTGCTAAGTTAATACGTATCTAAGCATTAACTAAGGAACCACATTATGAAGTGTGACGCAAATTTTGACCCAAACCATATTGTGAAGTGAGACTCAAAACTAGGTGTTACGTTGAGTATCATTTGAGACATGACTATCAGATAATGAAAATATTGAGGTAAATGTTAAGGTTTATATAGCCTAAAGAACCTGACAAAAATTAGCATGTAAAGCTGGTTGGAGCTTATCAAGATAACCCAAGGTAGCAATTTGTTCGTGGTTGAAAATTGATTCAGCCACACTCTTTTATAAGACTGACGGGAAAAGGATTTGTTCATGAAGCACCTGTCACCAAATCCAGCCTCCAGGCTGTTCGAGTCCTGATCGATCACCTGCAATGAGAGCAATTTACCTCACACGTGCCTAGAGGGCTTTAACTCTCACCAGATGTAGAGGAGAGAGAGCTCTGTGTGTGTGTATGTGTGTGTGCACGCTCGTGTGTGTGTGTTTGTTCATCATTGCTCCAGTATAAAGTAACAGAAACAAGAGAAACAATGTAGTCAGTAGCTATAGCTCAGTTTGCTTTCGGTAGGAAATACTGAAAGCGCTCGCTCATCAGCTACAGGTCTCGCTCACTTTTGCACCCTAAAGCCATGTGCTCCCGAAGCCAGTGGTTGCCATGGTAACACCGAGCTGGGCTTGATGGGATTCCATTACGGTCTGAGGCGAGGCAGCTTCACACTGGGCTGTGATTATTTAAACACCACGTCTCCACAGATAACAATCACTTGATCACCTTCTCGTCACTCTCGGGTGTGTGTGTGTGTGTGTGTGTGTGTGTGTGTGTGTGTGCAGACATGTCATTAGCATTGACAGTCTTGATTTTAGCACTCTATAGCCCTCTACCACAGAAGTAATTATTCAGGATCAATAGTGATTTTACATGCTTCACACACACACACACACACATAAACAAACACATTTCATGGATATGGATATGACACAAAAACGTCTCTCGTGACTATAACACACAGATTCAATTATTAGCATACAATTATAACGGATTTATTTATTAGCAAACACAGATCATTGTCATTGTGTCAATGTTTTCCTCACTGTCTGTAAATTATGAATGAATGAGTTTGCAGATTCAGAAACACACCCTGAAATTCAGTTGTGACCGTGTTACTGACTTTATGCACAATACTTTATACTTTATAGCCTACTGTTCTAAACAACCCATAATAATTAGACACCTGGAACACTGACATCGTCAAACATAGACCGTTATTGTTTATTGTAGAAAGTGTGTGTGTTTCTCCAGCAGATTGCTGTAATCATATCTGATGCACAATGACAGTACAGTATGCAGTGTATATCAGAGGAGTGTGTTTGCTTGCTGGCTGGTTAATGAATATTTAATGACCTAAATGTGTGTTCATTCAGATGCAGCGTGGTGTGTTGTCCCTTTCTTGCAGTCTGAACACTCTTCTTTACATCTCATCACACCGTGTTTGTGGTTGTGTGTTTGTGTGTTTGTTCTGCACATTTGCAGCTGTTCTACTCAAATGAGCAGATGAGTAATTGAGGCTTTCATGTGTGGGACAAGGAGCATCTCTCACACTCTCTCTGTCTCTTTCTCTCTCTCACACACACTCTCTCGGTGTCTCTTTCTCTCACACTCTCTTTTTCTCCTTCTTTCTCTCTCTGTAGCACTGTCTTTGTATATCTCTCTCTCCTTCTATCCCTCTCTTTTTTCTCTCTTTCACTCACTCCCTGTCTTTCTCTCTCTATCTATTTTTTCCCTGTCTCTCGTTCCTTCTCTTTCTCTCTCTATTTCTTTCTCTCCATCACACTCATTCTAATTCCCTTAATAATACACACACTTAATAATGCTTTATTTTTAGACTTTATACTGTTACATTATTAGACTTTCAGATATACCTGATAATAAAAAAGTGAGTGTTTTTTAAAAATATCCTGTTTAATAAGCAGGACATGTCTTCCTTTTCTATTTCTTTAAAACATTTTTTCCACTTTCTGGCTCATAAACCCACTGTAATATCATTACTGTTCACCTTCATGCACTAATGATGCTCATTCCAGTGAGTTTTACTGTTTCTGAAATGTTACTGCTCCCTATTCCCTACAAATGACAATGTGCATTATGGATATTCTCTACACTCTAGGGCACAGCATTTGGCTAACCCTAAGCATGCAAAAACTTCCCCTAAGCAATGCATTGTGGGATTTCATTAACATACTGAATATTTTCCACTATGCGCGAAATAGTGAACAGGGTGCAGTTTCTCACATGTAGCATCGTATGTAGCATTCAGTTTAGTGGAGCTGTTTCTCCTCTGGTCTCCTCCAGTCATTGTGTTTTTCCCCAACAACAAAACTGGGTCAACTGGGTCCACACAAGCACTTTAGCCTGCTGTGTTTATTGTACAGCTGCAGCAGCAGTTTGCTCCAAAAACCAAAGAGCAATCATGCATTTACTCATGCCACAGAGAGGAAAGTGTGCATCTTAATTAATTCCCTTGTACTTGGTAATCATCTCTGCAAAGTGAGTGAGCTAAGATGAGGGTGAAGAGATTGTCCAATTGACCTTTTGTGACATTTCTATTCATTGAGGAGAACATCGAGGATGAATTGTGATGTAGTTGAACAGTTTCATTTTAGTCAACAACATTAACACCAACATTTTACATACAATAGATTAACACCAATGTTTTGCTAGCCAAAGATACATTACCTCTTAGATATTACAATACATTTGTAAACAGAAGTCATGAGTTTAGAGCTTAACGTCTGGTTTGGAATTTTGAGTTTTGAAGTTGGACTGGTTTGATTGACAGCTGAGATCGTTTTCATGACCACTGGTAATTCGAAAAATTAACGTGATTAACGAAGACACATTTGGTGACTTTAGTTTTCCTGGAAGTGTGCTTCTTTAGTTTTGCACAGAACTCTAGCTAGTGAAGTAACCTAAGTAGTTTATTATCTTATGGTTTAGCTAGAGTTGTTCAGTCTTGCTTATGTGGTTTCTGACAGAGTAAAAACAGTAGCTAGAATCCCTTTCTTCCTTAGAACATACTGCAGTTTTGTGTCATTTCATGCCGGCGTCAGACTCAGGTGAGAGTCGTGAGCCAAAGATTGGAGCCAGAATTGTGTACTAGAGGATTCAATTTTGTCTATAAACTACTTTTAATAATATACATTTTCACAACACAGTTTTACAGAAATACGAATGTAGATTTAGCCTAAAACCTTCTAGAGCTAGAAACCTTCTAGAGCTAGACTCATACTTCTGTATGACACTGGATTGTGAAACATTGAATGAACACCGAAAAGTCTTTATGATTACAGCTGCAGTCTTTAGTTCTAAATCTACAGTATCCAGATGAAATTATCCACTCAACAAGGGTAACCAAACCATCACAGTTTACAGATGTCTACAGATGCCTGATTGGAATGCTTATTTTTGTAATTCTGTTTGTAAAGCAAGTGTGTGATGATTTCAGCATGCAGTTTGGATTACGCTACCCTGGAAGCAAAAATCTTGTTAGCAACATAAGCCTCAGAGCTGCAGGACAAAACCAATAAAGCAACTGAGAGAGAATACAACTTGAGCATTTTAGATATCTAGGGCCTTGCTTGAGGGTCCTTGGAGATGTTGGGAGGACACACCCCTAGCTTCTCAGAGTGAATGAACAACTGGACAGAATTTATTCATACACATGCATGTAATGCATACATGGATCACCACCACTTGGTTGTTGTGAACATCTGCTGTTAGTTCCACACCTTGTTGTAGTTTTGCACCTATTCTGTTATTCTGATGCTCTCCTTCTCCATCCTGGATTTTTGCACCTTATTGCATGACATTGTATTTTTGCACCTAACCACTGATGTCATTTTGCACTGTGTTAATTGTTAATACATGTCTTTGTCTAGTACTACCTTTGCTGCTGTAGCAACCAAATACACATGCAGTACACATGAATTTATAACAAGCACACACAGACACACACTGGACACGTGTGTACTGCATATAACTACTGCGACTCGTGATGATGCGATACAGAGAAATGTGAAGTGCAGGATGAATGACGTACATACAGAACGTTAGTCTCAGCAGCCAGGAGAGGGTGCTGTGTGATGCTAATGTGGGTTAAACCAAGAAACATTTCACTGGCACACACTGGCACAGACCATTACACACTACAGACACAATCGCAGAGTCTCTCTCACACAGAACGCCCAAACAAATGGCTGTATAAATAGTATAGCATTCCATTGTACACCATTTAACTCCTATTTATAGCCTGCCCATGCACGGACAGCAACTGAAATACAATACAAGGACACATAGAGATGTGTTAAATAGCATGACACAGGCCTGCAATGCTGAAACACGCTCTGTTATGTGGGCTAAGGGTCAATGTTAGGGTCAGGGTCAAAGGTCAGGGCTGTATAGAGATTGAGACCGAGAACCTGCTAATAAATGAGATATTAAAACATACACAGGCATACGGATGCTGGAAAAGGAGCATGGCTTCTGTCTAAATTGCACACTAGATACCATATGTCTGTGTGTGTGTGTGTGCGTGTGAGAGAGAGAGACAGGGGGCCAGACAAGGTGAGGTTGTGCGTATGTGATGAATTCCACTGACCCCTAAAGCTGAGCAGTGTGCAAGGCTCATCACTCATATGTGTGTGTGTGTGTGTGTGTGTGTGTGTGTGTGTGTGAGAGAGAGAGAGAGAGAGAGAGAGAGAGATGTCTGGTACAGCTGTCAGGGTGCAGCATATGCTAGTGAGGTGCTGTGAGATTAATAATTTCTGCCCTCAGCACCATCCTGAAGGAGCAATCACAAAAGATCCCCCCCCCCCCCCCCCCCCCCCTCTCTCTCTCTCTCTCTCTCTCTCTCTCTCTTTTCTCTTATACATATTAGACAAAAGTACATTGTCAGCTTCCTTCATACACTGCTTCCAGTGAAACATTCTCATGGGGTCCTATTTCTGTAACCGTACACCAATTTGAACACATAAAACATAATTAACGGTTACCAAATATAACCATTGTCTTTGGACAGCAGTGAGTAAGTGTAGCTCTCAGGTGGCATAGGGAGTAAGAATGAATGTGTGTGGGGGGTGGGGGTTAGTTGTGTGTTTGTGTGTGTGTGTATATATATATATATATATATATATATATATATATATATATATATATATATATATATATATATATATATATATATATATATAAATATATATGGACACACACACACACACACATATATGTGTATTTCAATGTGTGTCTGTTGGGGGGATAGGGGTGAAGGATGGGGAATAACATGTGTTTAGGTCTTTTCGGAGAGCAAATGTCCCATAACACAACCATTTTGACATTCTGGGTAAATTTGACTTTGAAAGTCATTTTTTTGGGTACTTTCTCTAAGTTGGAGGTAATACACAAGTCAACTTAATACCTCACAATCATATTAAAGATATACTTCAGCATTTTTCAACCTATTCCCTATCTGATGCATCTATGGTGTATGTGTGATTACTGTAGAAAAGACAAAAAACTGACATTTTTTATGAGAAGAAAAAACAAAAAAAAACTGTATACTTTATAATTTGCTTATAATAGACCTAAGGGCAGTTGGTGAGGTGCCAATAAATGTTTATACAAACATCTTTGTAGAACAGTTTCATGAATTCTTCAGCCAAAAATATTTCTAAATTAAGCTCTACATCTGTATAATTTGACCAAAAGATGGGAGTTCTTTTTAGAGGAAAGTATTCATGATCATGCTTACCACAGAGCCATGCAGGAAAGTGTGTTAATTGAAATCATTTTTAGTGTCTCATACAGTTTTAAAAAGTTGGATAAATCTAAAACTGGCTAATTGTAAGCCTTGCCGTTTTGAATTTGTGTATTTTTATCCTTTCTGAATGGAATTTAACAACTATGCTTATCAACTCTTATCAGAATTGTACCAGGCGACCCGTTTCAGCTGTCCAGTGTTGGTGAGCCTGTTCCCACTGTAGTCTCAGATTCCTGTTCTTGGCTGACAGGAGTGGAACCTGAGGTGGCCATCTACTCTTGTAGCCCATCCACTTCAAGATTCAACTTATTGTGCTTCTTGCAATGCTTTTCTGCTCACCGCGGTTGTAAAGAGTAATTGAGTTACCATAGCCTTTCCTTCAGCATGAACGAGTCTGGCCATTCTCCCCTGACCTCTCTCATCAACAAGGCACCATTTTGTGTAAGTCTAGAGACTGTTATATGTATAAATCCCAGGAGTTCAACAGTTAAATATTCAAACCAGCCCATCTGGCAGTAACAACCATACCAGAATCAAAGTCTCTGAGAAAACATTTTCTCCCCATTCTGATGTTTGACCTTTGGTTAAAAAACACTGGAGTACTTCTTTATTAACATACAATATTATTCCGAGTGTCATGCATTTTGCTATATTAAAACACTGTGGTAAAACTGTGATGTGTCACATTTAAGGATCCCACTAATGTCACAATTTATCAAAACGCTCAGAAAAGTTAACGGAAACCTTTGATTAAATAATCATGACTTCTTCATATATCAGAAACGCTATATTGTACAGTGGGTATGTTTTTAGCTCTTGGTGGAGACCAACTGTCCCCAGAGAACAGGAATGTCTGACAGTTTTGAGCTCGTGGGGATATTTGGCTGGTCCCCAGCCCCCTAGGCTGGGACACATCTGACTGGAGGTGGAGGTAAGGGTTGGGGGTTTTAGCTGCTGTCTTGAGGAACCATCTCATTACCGGCCCCTGATTTGTGTGTGACAGTGGGGGTTAGTGGAGATTTCGGTTGTACTCATAGCCCTTGTTTATTGCTTATTATTCTGTAACCTTTCTCTCTCTCTCTCTCTCTCTCTCTCTCTCTCTCTCTCTCTCTCTCTGTGTGTGTGTGTGTGTGTGTGTGTGTGTGTGTGTGTGTGTGTGTGTGTGTGTGTGTGTGTGTGTGTTTGCCTGCAGCACAGCGTTATTGTAATCCTCCAATATAGAGTGACTAGAGACTTGATTTACAGGTCCCCAGAGGGATCGTTTTCTTTGACAGGATACACTATCAATACATATACACAGAGAGAAAAGGGCAGATGCAAAGATGCAAAGAGAGGGACTCAAATTGATATATGGTAATGAAAGGGGAAATATGGAAACAAAATGGGGGAGTCAGCGACATGATGACATTTTCACAGTTCCTCTCTGCATCTGAGTCTGTGTCCTGCTCGTACTGAGAACCAGGCGTCTGAAACCAAAAAAGCTTTTACTACCGCTCTCTCTCAGTCTCTGTCTCTCTCTCTCTCTCTCATTCTCTCTCTCAGTCTCTTACTCTCTCTCTCTCACTGACTCTGTCAGTCTCAGGCTCTCTCTCGCTCACTCTCTCTTCCTCTCAAAGTGGTCTCAGTAGGAAATCATGAATCTGTCCTCCCCTCACAGTGCTACACCTGACGCTAGTCATTAAGAGAAAGATGGACAGAGGGACAGACAAGTGGGCAAGTGTGATAATGAGAGGGTGAGAGAGGAAAGAGGGTACCTCTCTCTCTCTCACTCACTCACTCTTTCTCTTTGTCTCTCAGCCCATTAACAGGACATTTCCTACTCAAGAGTGTCCAACATAAGGTGACCAGACATTCTCCTTTTTATGGACGTGTCCATTCAGTGGGTATTTTGAGGCTTAAAGGAAATACTGCAGCATTTTCACGCTTATCTCAATCTGCCATATCTGTACATGTGAGCAAATTTTATCTGTAAGAAAAAAACAAAAAAACAGAAACCCAAAACTCCAAAGTAGAAGTCTACAGGCTGTACGTTATTGTGGAAATCAATAAACGTTACATAAAACAAAATCTTTTTAAACAGTTTTATAAATTCTTTAATTAAACAAGGTACTTTATCTTGGAAAATATAATTCACACTTTCAATCCGGGATTCATTTTTTCAGAGATTATGGTTTACCAACGTAATCTGATGGAGCATGGACACCACAAAAAAATGAAAAAGTGTTTACTAATTCAGTACTGCAAAAACAAGCAAAAAAACCACATAAGAACAGCTTTGCTAAGATTTTATCTCATGTCTGTCTCAAGACTTTTATTGTTAGAGTGTAAGATTGTAATTATATCATAGCATATTTAAAATTTTTACTGACATGAGTTCAACAGTGTCATTAATGAATGTATGAAAGAATGAATGAATGAATGAATGAATGAATGAAAGTGATTTCTCCCTAGGCATATCAGAAGGGTCCTGATAAGACAGAGTCAATGTTTAAACCAAAGCTCAGGTCTGCGATTAGGATTTAATCAATACCGATTTTAATAGAATCCACAAACACAAGCACACACGTCAGAGTTCCCTCCCATAATGCTTTCACTACACTTTGTGTTTCATTAATACTCTTAGTTACACAAGAGTCAGCTTGCCCTTGTAGCTTTACCTGTTTGGGGAAAACCACAGGTGCTTGCGCCCGTGTGCGTGTGTGTGTGTGCGTGTGTGTGTGTATGTGAGGTTTGTGCTGTGTGTTTACTGAAAAGCATGGGAGACTGCTAGAGGGCTGTCCTCATGTCCTCACATCCTCACCTGCTTAAGAACAGAGGTGGGAGGAGAGACTGTGACTTGCCGAACAGTTCCTCTTTTCATGGACAACACCAAGGGAATGACCACATAACCCGAGTAACATTACAGTCAGACTGAAAAGGCCAGGCTTCTTTAGAAATGCAAGGTTTATACAGAGTCGATATTTATACAGTGTTGTTGTTTTTTTATTAGATGTTTCACCATCATGTTTTTTCCTCCGTTGAGCAGGAATGGATGTTTCAAACTCAAACTCATTCATTTGCTATTCAGTCTCTGGTGACTAAATTACTAAAGTACATGTGCAGTACAATGTAATAAAATGTTGTTTGTCCAGGAACATGGTGTAACACACATCAGTGCAAGGACCATGGCGTAATGACTGTTTATATAAAACCCTTTTGTTGGATTTCACGATATCCAATAACAACTTTAGTCCAGTAAATGACATCTGATGACTATTTGAATAATCTGTCAACTAAGATGATAATCAGATTATTAGTGTGCATGTAAACACACTCGCTGTCCCTCTCTGTTTATTATGTTTTGTGTCTGTACTTTCAATCGTTTTATTTTGCATCTAACACAAAGTATCAGATTCAATTTGCAGCGGGTTATTTTGATGTTCTGCTCATTGTAGAGGCACTGACAACGACACATAATGAACACTGAGTGACATTTCTGTATTACATTATTATTATTATTTAATCGTCAAATGATTCAATGTGCATTCATTGCCCTACCTTTGTCATATTCTGTCAAATATATTAAATTTAGTTTGTGCTTTGTGTGTGTGTTCAGGCGCATGCACGCGTGTTTGGAAGTGTCTGGGTGCGAGAATTTCTGTGTATGTGGGTGTGTGTGTGTGTGTGTGTGTGTGCTGGGTAATTATGTATGCTGGAGTAGCTCTTTGGGTTGCCTCATGCGTGAAATTGGTTTATGAGACTCAAGTTGTCACTTAGATGAAAGTGGCGGGAAAACACACAGACAAAAACCCACATCTTCACTGGTGAGAGACAGGCATGTGGGGATTCAAAGGCTGCTCTTCAGTGCCATGGTGTCCGCAGAAACGCTGACATGATGTCTTTCAGCTTTCTCTCTCTCTCTTCTCTCTCTCTCTCTCTCAGCAGGTTATATATTACCACTGAGATATGCAAACTACAGTGATTTATTATGGGCTACAGCAAAAGGCGCTGCCATGCTTACCCTCTGTAATGTTTTATATGTCGAGTTTTAAATACTGACCCAGGAGAGGTGTGAAGGCCTGAGATCAGCAAAGTAATGACTTAAAGTCATGATGCCTTTGGCACCTGCTTGAGTTTTCCTCTTGGAAGTAATCTATAATCATGGGAAAGAACTCATTGGCCTTGATGTCAATTTGGCGCAAGTTCTTGTGGAGAGTACATGTTCAAACTAAGCTTAAAGGAAACCTCCACCCTGAAACACATTAAATATGTTCATATCGAAATAATTATGTGCTGGGTGATAGTGGCGCTAATTTGTTATTCTTTTGAGAAGTTAGTCTTTGTTGTGCTCTGATGTCACAGGGTTTCATTGCTAGCACATTTACAATGGCATTTAATAGAAGCAAAAATTAAATAATCTCAAACAGAAGGGATACCAGTCAAGTTTTGCTGCTCCTAAAAACAAAAGAGGAAGAGCTTTTTTTCTCACTCACCCCCTTTTTTTTTAGCAATGTTCAATGACTTATTACTGAGAAATCCAGCATAGAAGCATTAGAGACAGCAAACGTTGGACTCAAAGTCCCAGAAGGCAAATTAGCTATACCTTTGACACCGTTGTGTTATGGCAGAGACTCGGCTTGGGCAGTTGGTGATGTTATTACATGATGAGAATGATGGTGTTGATGATGGTATTAGCATGAAAACTGAAGCTTTGGAACCCTTTGTATTTGAGGCAGAGTGTACAGTTGAGGAGATGAGAGGGCTTTTCCTTTAAAGGAAATTTACAAGTACCAAAATATCTTATACAAATAAATGACATTCCCAAAAACTTTATCTACTTGCTTAGTAACGTTGTGTTGTATATTACCACCCATTTCCTGGTCATGCTGATTAGGATAAATGTTACCTTTTGGATATCTGAAAGTTGGCTAACTATGAAACCATGGCGTAATGACTGTTTATATAAAACCCTTTTGTTGGATTTCACGATATCCAATAACAACTTTAGTCCAGTAAATGACATCTGATGACTATTTGAATAATCTGTCAACTAAGATGATAATCAGATTATTAGTGTGCATGTAAACACACTCGCTGTCCCTCTCTGTTTATTATGTTTTGTGTCTGTACTTTCAATCGTTTTATTTTGCATCTAACACAAAGTATCAGATTCAATTTGCAGCGGGTTATTTTGATGTTCTGCTCATTGTAGAGGCACTGACAACGACACATAATGAACACTGAGTGACATTTCTGTATTACATTATTATTATTATTTAATCGTCAAATGATTCAATGTGCATTCATTGCCCTACCTTTGTCATATTCTGTCAAATATATTAAATTTAGTTTGTGCTTTGTGTGTGTGTTCAGGCGCATGCACGCGTGTTTGGAAGTGTCTGGGTGCGAGAATTTCTGTGTATGTGGGTGTGTGTGTGTGTGTGTGTGTGTGTGTGCTGGGTAATTATGTATGCTGGAGTAGCTCTTTGGGTTGCCTACTATGAAAATGTAGCCCCCAAATTAAGAATCAGACATTTTGTAGATTTTTACGCTCAGCACTAGCCTGTGTTTATGGTAGTTTACAGAGTGTGTTTTGACATCAAACAACCCCTCCTCCTGTCGTTAATTCAGTTTTCCACTGTAACTCTATAGCGTTCAGCTACACGATGAAGTTTTGTTCATTTTTAGAGATTACAAACTACATCAGCAAGTCTGTGTGACCTCACTAGTGGACCAAATGTTGGAGATGTTCGAGACAAGCTGCCTTGGTTCAAATTCAAATTCCAGTTCAAATTTTATTTGTCACACACACAACCATACACAGTATGAAATGCTTTCTAAGACTGTCCGTGATATAAAATAGAATTTAGAAGATGGGAAAGTATTAAAAAAAAGTATAAAAATATAATGTGAGGATTTAAAGATGGGTGGCAGCAACAGTCTGATAAACTGCAGATATGTGCACTTGTTTTGGTCAATATAATTCTGATCTACATTAAGCTGAGGTAGTTGTATGAAATTGCCAACATATATAATAAATATTTATAAATGCAGGATAAAGTGTAATACAGGATAAAATGGTTACTGAAGACAGAGGAATAGAAGATGTATTAAGGAATGCAGGTGGTGTAGGTGGTGAAAGCGAGTCCAAGCTCTAGTCCTTGGTGTTGTCCTGGTTCATGGCCCGAATAGCCTGTGGGAAGAAGCTCATCCTCATTCTCTCTGTGCTGGCCTTCAGGGAGCAGAAGCGCTTCCCTGACCGCAAGAGAGAGAAGATTCCATTGTTCAGATGCCCGAGATCCTTCACTATCTTCCTGGCTTTGGTGCAGCACAGCTTGCTGTAGATAGACTGCAGGTCCGGGAGCTCAGTGCGGATAGTACACTCAGCTGATCGCACCACCCTCTGGAGAGCCCGCCTATCCTGGCTGGTGCTGTTCCCGAACCAGGCTGTGATGCTTCCTGTCAGTATGCTCTCAATGCTCTCAGTTTGTATTTATAGAAAAGCTTTTGGGTGAACTAGACCTCCATTACATGTTAGCTGCATTAACATTACAGCTCTAGTGCAAAGCTTAAGAAGCAAACATTGGATAGCATGTCTTGGCTGATGGACTATTTTCAGGCATAAGTGGAAAATTTCACTCTCAATTTTAAAGAACAATAAAGAGGAGTCCCCGGTTCAATCCTGATCAACCACGAGTATGATAAAGATAAAGCGCTTACTGAAAATGAATGAGTGAATGAATAAACAGGAAACATCCTTAGTTCATTTGCGCATCATTGCAGACATATTGCAAGATTGTGCCCTTGGACTGATGCAGTGCAAAGTCAGTGTGCCATGGTTAAGTTTCCCAGGATTCTCTCGACCTTCTTTTTTCATTCCCTCTCATCTACTCTTCATTTCACTCAGAATTTCCTGTCTATCTGTGTGCTTCTGTGTGAGTGTCTTCCTTCTGGTTTGTCCTCACAATGTCTACTTTTTATTTCTTGGTTTTGTTCACGTCAGCATGCCCGTGTGTGTTACTGAGTGTAATTCATTGGCTCCCTGTGTTCCACCATGTTCACATGATGCATCAGGATGAAATATGTAACATGTTCTGAAACATTCACCTTCCCAGAGAGAGAGAGAGAGAGAGAGAGAGAGAGAGAGAGGAAAGCACAGAAAGTGAATCTTGCTCAAATATAGTGGTATTCACTAGAGTAGAAGTAGACTAAAACCCTAAGAGAACAGGACTGGTTTCACTGTATGATGTCTGTAATAACTCTTTTACAAACCTCCTCAGTAAGAAAAACTTTTTTATGATAAAACATTTGGTTTTGTCCTGTTTAAGAGTCTGGGGTGCTACAGAGAGCAGAATTTTCCCTCTGAGCAGATATTACACTGAAGCTGCTGGAATGTGAGGAGAACTTTGCCAAGCATTGCAAAAGATGTTCTTAAAAGTTAACCCTTTCATGCACACATATGGACTCTCATTTTAAGGCTGTTCCAAATCATTTGAGAACATAACTGTAAGTTAACACAAATCGTTATTTGATTTATGACAGAGTTCTGTTGTTCTATACAGTATTTGTCAATATTTCTCAGTGCAGCATGTCTCTGGTATACACACTTTGCACACAAGATCCAAAATCAAAGAAATAGATATTTTTGTGCTATATTTTTGTCGAGTGAACACCTTGGCTTTTTAAAAACTAGTTATGTTTAAATGAAGATAGATAAATGATATTTTCTATCATTTAGGGTCATCAACTAAAATAAATATAAATATATAATATAAATATATAAATATACATATTTTAGACCTGAATGTTAATAATATAATATAATTATATGTAAAATTCAGGTATAATTTTGGTTTCTTAGGTACACTTCAAAATAATATCATGTTAATAATGTAATAATGTTAATCTATTTATTGTTTATATTTCTATTTAATAAAGTGATATTTAGACATAAGAAACAAAATTAGGATATGCAATTTTTTGCATGAAACGCTTGATCTAGCGAATCTACTAAGAAGTAACCACTGTTATGTTAAGAGAGCTTTTTTTTTTTATTTTCATTTGATTTGCATTCAGGTGCAGACGTGGACAATTTCCAGGATTTATTCTTTCATTTGCGAGTCCACATTATAATTTGATGAATACTGTCGCTGACGGCAAAAAAAAAAAAAAAAAAAAAAAAAAAAAAAAAAAAAAAAAAAAAAAAAAAAAAAAAAAAAAAAAAAAAAAAAAATCATGTGGAGAATTTCTGTTTTATGGCGCAGGTAGAAGTGTAATGTTACTGAAGCCCCCAGGCTACCGAGCAGCAGCTGGAACTGATGTGACCTATGGAGGAGAGAAAAACTGACAGGAAATAAAGGAGGAAGAAAGGGAAGGAATTAGAAAAGGAACAGAGATGGTAAAGGAATGAGGAAGAAAAGAAGAAAAGAGCAAGGAGAAGAAGAAAGATGGCTGAGGAAGGGAGAATAAATGTGCTGGCAGAGCGAGATGCTGACATCTCTGCACCTTGTAGTGGAGATCACCTTGATGTAGACACATACGCATGGAGGACAGAGAGCCTTTTAGTATTCCCACATGCGCGCACACACACACACACACACACACACACACACACACACACACACACACACACACACACCATGTCCTAGAAAAGGATATGCTGACAGAGCAGGGAATGATTCAGCAGTACAACAGATGAATTTCTGCGTTGCTATTTCTGACTCTTTTCAAAATATTTCAGTGCTTTCACAATCAACCCACAGTCACACACACACACACACACACACACACACTAATGAACACAAATCAGTTTTTTAAACAATGTGGTTCAACTGCCTGAAAAAAGTCCCATCTCTGATAAATAACTAGAGAATTTATAAACTGATAAAAGTGCTCTTGAACAATGCATTTCACATAAATATTTGCTGGCTGCCCCAACAACTGCCTCAAAAACTTTGAAGTAAAAAGCTTTTAGATTGTTCAGAAGATGTACAACTAAACAAGGTTCTTCTTCAGTAAATGCTTTTCTTTCTCTTTTTCTTTTTTTTCTTTACCCTTTTCTCTGTCACACCTCTTGGCTTTGCTTCATTAATATTATAAATCAGCCATTCCACTTACATCATTTATTCTGCTTTCTCGTTATACATCATGACACACTTTAAAACACTATTATTAACCTGTTGGCATGTGATATTGTAATATCTGACAGAGAGAACACTTGGTGCACTGTGGAGTAGACGTTCAGATCTGGACAGAAGTTTATTATGATGTAGATGACCGTGTCCAAACCATCATCCCTCTCTCGTCCCAAAAATCGAAATGATTTATGAGCTGATCTGTTTTGGTTCTCATACGCGCAGAGTTAAGATGAATTGTCATCTTTTGTCTAGCTAAAATGTCCTCTGTGTGTGTTCATGTGTGTCAGAATGTGTAAAAGTAGCATATAGTGTGGTAAAGTTTACAATTTCAGATTTTTAGTTTATACTACATATTTGGCCCCTTTTATGAACTTCATATCTTCGTAATCATCTTCGGATGATTTGAACCATCATGCTGTCTATGAAAAAATGTTGAATCCTAAAGATGAAGCATCGTTTCAGCTTTGAAAATGTCTGCTTGCTAGGAATCCATCTGAAAGCAATTTTTTTATGCTTTTTTGCATTTCCATCTACACTAAAACCATCTTTTTGACCACTGAAACACTGCTTTTCAAATCTGTTCTCCAAATGGATGAATCTGAAAATGCAGTTGTGTTGTAATGTGGAGGGAAAATGTACGGTTTTTTTGCACATAAGTGATGCTAGATGTGCAAGAAAGCATGTTTCATGTTCATGTCGTTAAACCAAAGAAAAATGGCATAAAATATGTAAAGGTCATGGGTCAGGTACCCCTTTGTACCCAGTTTCTGTTAAATTTCATGTTTCATAGTGGATGGGAAACTTTTGGCAAATGGATTGAAAATGGCCAAAGCATGAAAACAGTGTTTTCAAATTCCAAGTGTTAGTAAAGACAGGGTTCAGTCCCTGCTCTGGAACCTCATAATGTGTATAAAGATGAAACTATTTAGAGAGAGTATGTCCCTCTTCACACAGGAAAGGCACCCCAGAATCATTAGGGAATAAGAGGAATTACTTACAAATCCAGCTGTGGTAGGATTCTTAGTGTTCTTCCAGCTGCAGGCTCGATGCCATCAGCCCCTGCTGATCCTGGAACTTGAACTCTCAATCATCCAGTAACAGTCCAGGCCTTTAACCATTGCGACACCATCATACCTCAGACACACTCATGGAAAAATATCATCCATTGTTCAGATCTGATGAGTTTTTGACTGAGATTTTTAATAATGTCACAATCAGTATCCTACTGAAATTGTACACATTATTTCTACAGAATGCACATTAGAAGGCCTACACACACACATACACACACACAAAAACAAAAATGTGTTTATCACATGACTGCAATAAAAACACCATCAAGCAAAAGGAAATTACAATGACTTTTGTGAAATTTGTGAGTTTGCTCCTTGACGAATTCATAACATGTCATGTTAGAGACATAAGAGTGACACATATTTAACAAGTAAGTAGCTGCTCCTCTGTGTATTTTTGCTCAGGATTGAAAGCAGTATCCACTAGGAACAGGTCAGGGCACGTTTCCATGTGCACTTTTAAAATGTTAATGATTTCACGCCAACAATTCTGGAAAAGCATATTTATCATTGTGGAGAGATCTACGAACAAGCCATGATAACCTCTCTTCAAACCTTTCCACCATTGCCATGGTTGCTGTCCATGACTGACAAAATGAATAAAGACTACTGCTACACTAACTCAGGCCCTGCCCGTATGTAAATTGCTTGCGTGTCAAACAGCCTGACAGTGACTTTCTGCTTAAGGTTACACGTGAGGGTGTGATAATAAAACAAAAATAAATACCATGAATATTAAAACAAAGAAAGAAACTGCTAGTTATTATTAAATAAAAAAAAGTACAGACCACAAAATAACAATCTGTTCAGCAGCCGTGATAAACGTGGTCCTAGCATATTCATAACACACGCAAAACCATAATGGGCATGCGCATGTTGACGCTGTGATGTTAGCGATTTCAAAAACTTATGTTTTCTCCACCTTTGTGGAAAAGCTTCATATTCAGTTACACAAAATGCCAAAACACTGAAAAAAAAAAAACCCTGTTTTCAAAAACCCCAACCCTTCAACAACAGCCCCATGTTAATCACAGTGAAAGGAAGATGGGAAGCTTTTTCTCTCACATTCCTAACACGTATGTTTAGCAATACGTACGTTATATGACTGAACTCTGTAATTCAACAAATAAGCCAGTGCGTCTCTCTGGAAAAGGCTTCAGGGAAAACCAGAGCTGAGAAATGTCAATGAAAAGAGCTGATATAAAAACCTATGGTTATATTACAAGTAGCCACTTGCAGATGATGTACAAGAGTCTTTCATTACATCATTCTGGTGGGTGGGGCCGAGCCACACCGCATGGGCGGTGGGCGTGTCCCAAACACCTCAGGTTACGTTCGGTTGTGCAGATATTATTAACAATTGATATAAGAAACGAGAGGACAGCATATTCATCAGATGATCACACTGCGATGTATTATGTTTTGATTTGAGTCTAGAAATGTTGACATTGCAATTTAAAACTAACACAGACACATACACTAAATTTATAGACCCAGTCGAGTGAGACATCAGCACAGTCATAGTTCATTATCATGCCAAGTAATTCTTAGGTTCAAAGGGTCACCCGGAGATCAATGTCACGCTGTCAGCACTGTGTGTGTTTTAGTATGACGGAGGCTCATGTGCCCTCTGGGACTCTAGAGGTCATTCATGAGACATGCTTTATGCTGTCAATCATATATAATCTTGATAGTCATTTCTAAATGACTTGCATTCCATATGAGCCTTTGTGTTCACATTGTTTAGAGGCCAAAGTGAGCTGAAATTCACTTGGAGTGAAAAAGATGCTCATAGCTGTAAACTCCATTTGTGGGTTTGTGCAGAAAAAAATAAACATGTACTAAGAGCATACAATGAGTACTGTGTGATTCAATAATTTTATAAATTATAGGGTGTTTTAACCCCTCGCTCTCTCTCTCTCTCTCTCTCTCACACACACACACACACACACACACACACACACACACACAAACACACAAAACTGGCTTTGTCTATAAATGTACAGGAGACATAGTTCTAGAATAATCCTCATGATAACACCTATAATGACACATTAAAGGATTTGTATTCAACACACTCAAGTGGGACTTTACCCCTTTGGGTGCACTGTACCCAAATTTCGGCACCATACCCCTGGCACTGCTTTTTAAATCACACACCATTAAACTACCAAAAGGTTGGAAACTGTTTAAGATTAAGTATAGTAGGAAATGATGATGTTCGGGGGCGGGGCTATCAGCACTTCTTGTTGCTCATTCGTTTCCTTGTCACACTTACTTTATTGGTCCTGTTTGTGTCGTCAAAGCATCATTGTGCTATTTTATTCATATATATATATATATATATATATATTCAATTTGTCATACTATCATCACCATTAGTTTAAATTAAAGTACTTTCAACTTTGTCATGGTACAACAATTTTATTAAGACGCTATTTTTGAGGAAAAAACTCTACAGCAAGCTTTTTTGCCCGTAATTATTTAGCTGATTTAAACAAACAGAAAAAAGGAACTTCTTCCACATTGGTCTTCACGCCATGTCAATGATGCAGTGAGTTCTATCAGATGTTTCACGAATATTAAATATGAATGAAGTTTGTGGTTGCCATGGCAGCAAGCTAAACTTTGCTCAAGCAAGTAAACCCACAGAGAGGTGTTGATGCAGCTGTGCTAATCGGATGAGCACTGCATGTTTAGTTTTATGATCATTCCTCAGCTCTGACATACAAGCGAACAGCTGCAGATGGAGAGCAGCTTTAAACTATTACTATTAATGAAGTCATAGCATCCCATTACAAAAGCTCTATCTATCTATCTATCTATCTATCTATCTATCTATCTATCTAGATTCTAGGGGAAAATCAGTAGAGTACTGCAGTAAGTGCAGTAGAGGTTGTAAATATTCTGGAATAGTAAAGAGTTTGTTGAGGAACAGGACATTTCAGAAGAAAGGAAGTCCTCCATCAGCTGTGATGTCAGAGCGTCTCTGAAGCTGTAGGAGGTGAAGGCAGTTTATATCCAGCTTTCTAAAATGTTGAAAGTAGAGAATTCACCCTGTGGGCCTCTACAGATCAGAATGTAACCTCATCACATCATCACACTTGTCTCCTGCAGCTTCTGAAGCTCTTCACTTACACATAGGACTTAAGTAAAAATCATAGATAGATGGATAGATGGATTGATGGATTGGCTGACAGACAGATAGAAAGCTGATTGATGAATGGACAGATGGATGAATGGATGGACAGATAGACAGCTGATGGATGGGTGGTTGTTTGGATGGATGCATGGATGGATGGTTGGATGAATGGATGGATTGATGGACTGATGGACAGCTGATGGGTGGATGTTGGTTGGATGGATAGATGGATGGATGGATGGATGGATGGATGGATGGTTAGATGGACCGACAGACAGATAGACAGCTAATGGATGGATGGTTGGGTGGATGGATGGATGGATGGATGGATGGATGAATGGATGGATAGGCAGAGACACAGGTAGATAGATAGATAGATAGATAGATAGATAGATAGATAGATAGATAGATAGATAGATAGATAGATTTCCATCCAATAGATTTTATATGAAAACTGTTTTAGCATTCATCAGTAACATTTTACAAATATTAACAAAACATTCTGTATGATTCTGTACTGTAAACTTTTTCCTGAAATCTATATTTAATGGGAATCTACAGTGCATTAAAAGGGCAGCTTCTTCTTGGGTCATGTGATTACTAGCTTTATTTCTGAGCTGTCATTTCTGGATGCTGTTAATGATGGAGGTTCGCTGAGATGTCCTAATTATAAGAATTATGTTAATTATGTTCGTTCTCAGTGGAGTGTACACTGAGTTTGTTCTGGTTTTGTCACTCCTATCAGCCAGATAAGTCAGGAAACCAATCAACAGGAAACCTGTACATGTAATCTGTGATATACATGAAATTTATGGTGGTAGCATCAATTCTTTTTTCTGGAAAGATATCATGGCTTACAGACTTTTAATCATAAAAACACAACTTGCCTGAGACGAGCTGTAGTAGCAACACCGACTAAACTTTTTAATGCATTTTCATTTTATCCTTTGTATTATGCGCACAACAACCTCCGCCCTCTCTCCATCAGTCCATAACAACATGTCACTGTAAGCTGAAATTAAGCTCATAGGAAGCTGTAAAGCCTAAAAAAAACAGCAACGACATTGAACTGGGCCTCAAAGCATTAAAGACTACAGTCCACCCAAATCCTCTTGCATACCAGATTTCATAATGATACAAATAACACAATAACAAAAACGCCCCCTGCCCTGCTGCGTGTTCTTACATAAGGCTGGAGGGAGCGGCGGCGAGAGAGCGTGCGGGAACAGGCCACACAAAGCAGCATTGATCACACGGCCCGGGTGAATGGGACAGGCTTTAGACATAGACACACTCTCAGGCACTCAGAAACCTCAAAGAGCTCCATGAGACACACAAAGAGCTCCAGTGTGTCTGCACTGACCCCAGGAAGACACACACACACACAACTTACACAACACTTACACATAATGAAATAGTCATCCTCAATAATCAAGTTATGTGTTGGGAAGTTCTGGGTTTCCTGTCTCTGGAACATCCTGTGTGTGTGTGTGTGTGTGTGTGTGTGTGTGTGTGTGTGTGTGTGTGTGTGTGTGTGTGTGTGTGTGTGTGGTGTGCGTGTGTGCGTGTGGTGGTGGTGGTGGTGGTGGTTCTGGCAGGGGGGGAAAGAAATATCTGACAGATTTTACCTTCTGGGGACACTTGGCTGGTCGCCATAAGAAAAATTGCTTTTTTAAAAAAAACTGCTTAAAAAATCTTAAACTACAAGAGGTTTCCTTTTGGTTGCAGGAGTTAAAATTAGGGTTAGATTTAGGTGTAGAACAGCATTAGATTAATAGCATTAATAATTCTGTTCTAAGTATAGTAAGAAAAAAAAGTGTGTGTGTGTGTGTGAGAGAGAGAGAGAGAGAGAGAGAGAGAGAGAGATGTATAGGTTGTAATGTATCACCAGGAGATGTTATGAGAGGTGGACACTGATAAGGAGAGCAGAGCAAAGCTAAGAAAAACTAAATACACACACACACACACACACACACACACACAGAATGAGCGAGGCGGGGGGGCTGGTCATCTCATAGGCATTAAATTTGAACCGAGTACTAAGACACAGTGACAAAGGGACTCTTTCTGAAAGCTTCTGATCATCTGGACATGCGGATGCAGCTCACACTGAGACATTTACAAGCAGGCGACGTCACTGAGACTTTCAGCAGGACGAAGTTGGCATGTCCGTGTCTGATGCACTCTGAGACAGAGCACAGTCTGCATCCTGGCTGCAGTATGGGAACCTTCTACCAGAACTTTAAGAATCTGGGATTCAGAAGGCTGAGGTTGATGGAGAAGCTGTAATTAGTCTTGCAGAGAGCTGATTTTAGGGCACAGTGACGTGGCTGTAGGTTTGGGATCAGACTGCGTGTGACATCATGACTTTGGCGGCTCGACTGGACGATTTGGAGGCTACACTGGAGCACATGTTGATGGATGTGTTTGTAAGTCTTTCTAACTTAACTGTAATTTTCTTGTGAGGTCAACTCCCTCTGCTACTGCTGAGACTGATGAAGATGATGATTATAATGATGACAATAATTAAGTTACTGCTTCACTCTGAGGTGGATTGTGGATAGGATTTATTTTATGAAGCTGTCTGCTTAAGATTAAGTTTAAGATTAAGATTTTTTAGAATTTTAATAATATTTTGGGAAAAACCTTGCTCACAGAGCTAAATACTAGGTATTTAAATGTTGCTATACCTACATGTCATCATCCAATTTGAACACTTTTTCAGTTTGACCACAGTGCCTTACTGTCTCACCTGCATAACCCTCCATCCAATCACATGTCTTTTCCAGCCTTACGACACTCACATCTGCTTCTGATGATGATTAGGATGATGATAATAATGATGATGTCTGTAATCTATATCCTTTAGTAATGGCAAAGTGAGCATGACAAGATCAGTCCTTAAAATGAAAGACAAATAATCAATGTTAAAAAGTCTTAAACCTTTCATATACAGTTAACACACTTGTACTCTGTTTTTAGAGATATATAATTCACTTCCAAATCACTCTAATGTCATATACACCATTATTCTGACTTAATTACTCCACTTCAAGTGTTGCAGATCTCAATCCAACAAGGCGCAGGCATTTCTGGTCTAAACGTTTTACATAAAAAGGTCTCATCAAGTAAAATTAGCTTAATTATCTTATTTTTTATTGCTCTTAAAAAGACGTATAATAATTTTTGTTTTTGTAGCCAATTACTATATTGGATAATGGACTAATATTGGATAATTGGATAAAAATGGTATTTTCCAGTCATTCCAGAACATCAAAAAACATTTTCTACATAAAATGTTGCAAGTATTTTTCAGCAGTAATGTTTTATCCCATTTTACTTCTCTGATATCCTCTGATGACTGCTAACTGTCAAAATTCATTGGACTTTGCATCATTGAGTAATAAAACCTTCTAAAAATCTGGATGTTTTATAATTTATGCACTGAAGGGTTAAAGATGCAAACTATAATGTTTAAATCATATCATTTCTACGCTTCTGTGCTAAGAAAACTCTGATTTCCTTTTTTTTAATCATGCAATGCAAATGGCTAGTTTCTTAATTTCAGGCCTAATTTGATATATTTCCAGCCCAGAGTTTAGCCCCGCCCCCTATAGAATACAGCTGCCTTTCCTTAAAAGGAAACTCGTGAGGCATATGTCATTTCTACAGAAGGGTGTGGCATTGGGTAGGGGCACAACAAGAATTGCCCATGGGCTCTAAAATAAAATAAATAAATATATATATAAATAATAATTAGATGCTTCTTGAATATGTAATTATGCTATGCCACATAGGATGGCTAGAAGCTGGTTCACATGGGTGAGTTTTATTCAGACTATTGATTGCTGTCAGGGCAAGGTTTTTAAGGCATTTACACAATGACATTTGGGGGGAAAATGTTGCTACCTAAAGTAAAGTCTAGTTCTGGTGTTTTTTAACCCACTGTCCTGCATGAATGCTATGGCTGATTACTATAATCTCTATGAATCAATGATGCTTTCTTGCTTTAATTCCAGACCTAATGAGTTTGATCATTGCTGTGTACATTTGATAAGAAGTGCAGGTTTTTAGAAAATGTCTTGTTTTAGAAAGAGGATCAGAGGCAGGAGCTTGGTGTTGCTTTCCGTCAGTTCAACCCTCAGGCTTCATTACTCATTCCCCTTAGTCCTCAGTCCAAACGCTTTTCATGATATTTTAGGAAATGAGTCGCTTTTTCTCTGAAACATCTCTATATTTCTGGAAATTATCTCTGAAACCAAGCAGAAGCAGTGGCTATGTTTAGGCTGATTATAGGTTCTTTGCTCCTTCTGTGAGGTGAAGAGGAGAACTCTCCCCAGAAGAGAGGTTTGTCCTAAATTTAAGAGTTAGACGTGCCTTGTGGTTCTGTAATTGTATCTTGAGGCTAATGAAGCACAGAAGCAGCTGCTGCATTTAGATTACCTTCCGCTTATTCCTGCTTCTTACACAGTGTATTAGCTTAGTGTGAAGTATTAACATTTTAGTTTTAGTCTCAGTCTTTTGACAAAAAAACATATAATAGCTTTAGTTCCAATGACAATGAGACAGTATATAAAGCTAATTACTCAATCACAAGTTAAAAAGTGTACCTATCAGTGTGAAAATTGGTTGTTTGATTTACATGCTACATGCTAGGCTTCGTACTAACTTGTCGCAGATCAGCAAAGCAAGCTAGCTGTACTAGCAACACTCACCAGAGGCACAGACAATCTCTGCTACTTTCTTCCTTCCTGCATTATTTTCCTTCATAAAAGTTAGGAATGTGAGAGCATGTTCCTGCAACTACAAAGCTTTAATTTTTGCATACATATGCAGATCTGAGATGACATGTCCAAAGTGGAATTAGCAGTGGGTTTCAGTGTTTTTCTAATCATCTGTTAAGAATGTCGTATTTAAAGTTATGTGAATGCCTGAACTACCCTCCCTTCTTTAGCTTCTTCACTCAGTGAGTTGTTTGGGATTAAAGCCCTCCAGAACAAATCATTCAGTCTGAACAATTTAGCTGAATGGACTTGAAACTTGAAAAAAGATCAAAAGATTCAGAGATTTCTACTCTGTGTGTGTGTGTGTGTGTGTGTGTGTGTGTGTGTGTGTGTGTGCGTGCGGAGTGGCACAGGGCATCGACTGCAGTTTGTCACTTGTCACCATGGGAGCAGCAGCGAGGACTAAAGGCCAGCTCTGACCATGACTCTATTTTATTACCCATCCATTACACACATACACACACACACACACACACACACACACACACACAGAAACAGTGTGTCTGTGTGTCTTTGTGTGTTCGAATTCAGCACTTGGCAGCATCGTGGTCTCCCTGCTGTATTCAAAGTGCTATCTATTGTGCGCTCATGTATTTGAAAAGCCAGCCATTGTTACTGTGGTGATAGAGGAAAGGGTGTGTGTGTGTGTGTGTGTGTGTGTGTGTGTGTGTGTGTGTGTGTGTGTGTGTGTGTGCTCTTATGGAATAGACTAAAGGTGTTCTTTTTGTGGGTCAACCTCATAATGCAAGTATTCAATTCTGTTATTAAGCAGGAACAGCAGCTTGTCCAACGTCTGTTTACTGGAAATATGAATGAGTGTAAGCACATCTCTCTCTCTCTCTCTCTCTCTCTCTCTCTTTGTGAGTGTGTGTGAGTGCGTGCTGTTATGTTCAGTATAATAGACCGTGTATTCACTGTAGACTCAGATAGCAATGTGCTTTGATTATTAAATAACTCCTTTGTAGAATGTTTGTATTTGGCCAAAAGGGAACTCCCTGTTTTTTCTCTCATTGTGGTGCTATTCATTAGAGTTTCCATGTTCATACTTGCCATATTTTGGTCTAAAAATATCTCCGCCTTCTTTAAAAACATTTTCCCTCTCTAAATTCATTAGTAATTTAACAGCTTTATTTAAAGTAAACCTGAATTCAAAAATTAGGTTTTTAAATGTCAGAATGCTGAAATGGTTTAAACAGTTTCTTTTTTGTTCAAAACCGGGACTATTTTCAGACAAATAAAATTTCAGACTGTTTGCAAAACAAATCATTAAAACTACAATAGTATTAGCTAACTATTAGCTCAGTTTGTGATGTCACAAACTGGGCTTAATGCATTGAAACTATCACATCCCATATGCAAATTATTAGAGGATGACATGCCCTGTGTCTGAAATTGTGCCCTACTTACCATTCCTTACAAAAATAGAACATTTTTATTATTTTTATAGGTTTTCACCTGCTAGGGTAGACTATTTGTGGGATTTCATGACTGCACTGAATTTCTTCACTCTTCTGATGGACGTGACTACAAGATGGCTCCTAGAATAGTGCATGATGTAGTGAATAGGGTGTAGTTCCAGACTCACTAAAAAAAAAAAAAAAAGTTCACATGCAACTTATTTGCAACACCTGATAAGTTCACATGCAACATCCTCTATATGAATAGCAGCATTTTGTAGCAAGCATACGATGCATAGCAATGTATTAAACATTCGCTCGATTTCGCTGTTTGAATACGATCAATATGTAATAAATAAGTTCATCTCTTTTCTAAACCTAGTGAGCATTGCCAGCTTCATGTCTAAGTTTTGCTCTTCTCTGCAAACACAGTTGCGAGTCACGTGGTAACGGAGAACAGTAACGTGGGTCTTTTCAAAATGCATAAAGATTTTAGGCTGTAAATTATTTTAGCTTTCAGAGACTACAGAGAATTTCCACATTTTGAAAATACCTGTGTTACCATGTGACTTGCAAGAAGTAATTTCATGAGCCCAGGAAGTCTAATCATATGTCATGAAAAGCACAAACAAGTGCTGAAGTGGACTACGCTAAATATGTTTGTAAAAAGAGGTCAAATTGTTTAGTACATATTGCTCTTATTCAAATAGTGTAGTGGTAGAGGTAGGCGTGGCTAAATAATGTTGGTGCAGAACATGGCATACAGAACATCCCAGTGAACGTTTGATACGTTGATACGCAACATATGATTATGACAGAACGTTGATATTCTTCAAAGGTGCTGCAAATAAGTTGTGATAACCTCTGATGCATGACCAATATCCCAATGTTGGTGAAGAAATTTATTGGAGTTTCAATTTAGTTTAATAATTTATTGCTCAATGTAGATTTAAAACTCACACTACCAGTTGAACATATGAAGGGTTGGGGCACACGAAGAGCTTTTAATAAAGGCTTACAGCCGAAATTTGTTTCTAAGACAAATGTAAATACTGATGTTAATGCCCCTGTATACATTTATTTCTACATGTTACATTTATTTCTTATGTATCTATGTAGTTGTTTTGGGTTTTAAAACAATAGTTTTTGCTTAAAATTGAATTGTTTCTCCAAGTATTTTTCTTAGAACTTAGGAGAAGCAGCTAACAAGTGATTTGGGAATTGTAAGAAAAGAAAATGACACATTCACAGGTACTTTAACAGACATGTACACAGACTTGGGTTTAATTGTTGTTCACAAACGTACAATCTGCAGCCAGTAAATTATTCATGGCTGCTCCATGGTCTCTCGCTGTCCCCCCTCTCTGTTTATCATAGCCAGCATGAATTTGTACTCCACCCAACATGACTAATGTGTATCAAATGTGTGTGCAATTACTCAGTACAGGAACACACAGGCTCTGGGCATTACATTGTGTCTTTTCCTAATGCCTTTTTCACACACTGAGTCTTTTGCAATAGATATGCTAATTTATGAAACTTCATTATGGATGTCAGCCTGTGGCTGAGTGTCCAACATAAAGTGTTGAGTCTAAACACACATACACACACACACACACACACACACACTTAGGCATGAGCTATGAGTGTAGTGTGAATAGGAGAGGTCTCTGGGTCTCAGAGCTCCAGTTCTCCATTAAAGCAGTTCAGCTACAGCCATTGTTCTGACTCAATTAGTCCACACTATCGCCTATCGTACGCGTCTCTCTCTCTCTCTCTCTCTCCCTCGATCGACCTCCCTCTCCCCTCCATCTCTCCCCTTTTTGTGTTGTGAGCATTGAGCGACTCTTGGGGGTATTGTGTTGGTTGGAAAACATAAGTTCATTTAACCAAACTGCAAGTGTGTGACAGGTTAATTTACTGCAGTACACAGGAGTTTTGAGAACCATGTGCCCTAGTCTATTAGCTGAAATGTGTGCATGCGTGTGTGTGTGTGTGTGTGTGTGTGTGTGGGTGTGTGTTTCAGCTCCAAGACATTCTGGTTATGGTAGGAAATCCCATGTTAAAAAATAACAGTAGAAAGCACCACATCCTTGTCCGAACAGCAGAAGTCAGAATGAGTGTACCAGCCACCGTCTCTCAGTTTGACCCAGAAAAGGGAATCAGGAATCCGCTTTCTAAGCAGAGTCATCTCCAAAATCTAGAATCTGACTCGCAGCACCATGTGTCAGGACTAAAAATAGCACAAATGTAATATTCCAAATTCAGCCAGCAACTAAATAAATGATTAGTGGATATTGGAGGAGGCACGGCTTATCTCCTTCTCTCATTCCTTTCTGCTTATTTTAGGCTGTTCTTAAGATGACAGACAAGAGATGACAGCCAGCTTCTTCCCTCTCTCTAACACACACACTTACACACATGCACAAGGCTCTGATGACTAATAAGAGATGAATTCAGGCTGGTGGTGGTGGTGGGGATTTCATTGTAGTGTATGTCAGATGTACCAAACTCCCCAGTTAGTCTTTTGTCTCCTCCTAACCATGCCGTTGTGTAGATGTTTAGGATTTACTGTATAATTGTAGGGTTATTATGGAAAGCCGGATGTGCAATATGCTGGCTCCTCTCTTCATATGATTTTATTAGAAATGTTAAATATAACTGTACATTGCACAATGCCTGATCATCATCACTAGTTCATTTTGGTCCAATTATATCTCCACCTTTCCTTCATTTTTTGTCTCTATGGTTTATTAAAAAAAATAATAATAAATTAACCTTTCTAAAGCTGTATTTAATAATAGACAGGTTCATACTCCAGGGTTTGGCTGGTTGTAGTTCAATATACAACAGATTTATGTTCAAGTAGTTTCGTTAAGAGATTTACAAACCGCAGATAGTAAATTATTCAGATAGTACAGTCATCTCCTAAATATACAATGGCGCAAATGTTTTGTGTGGATTTATTATTGTCGAAAGATCAATATTCCACCAGCTATTCTGGCCAAAAATGTGACCATATGTAGCAGAAATATCTGTCATCATGGGTCTTTTTTATAGGTTTGGATGAAATTAAATTTTTTTTATTTCACAGACAGATTCATACACTTTGGTATGACTATTTTATATTTGATTTTATTCAGTAGTGTATTTAAGAGGCTTAAACTCCAGCTAATATGTGATTTTTGTCTCGTCTAAGCCCACGGTTTTCAAAGTGAGGTCCAGGGACCCAGAGAGGTCTGTGAAGCCTATCCAGGTTGTCTCTGATTTTCTAATTTAGTTACAATGGTGAAACCACCATTATAAACAGCATTATGCCTATACAAATCATCAACCATAATCTATAGACAGTTGAAATAAAATATGGGTTCTATAGGTGGACAGTTCAGGAACTCTTTGGCTCCAATAAAATGGTTAATTATCCTTGTACACATTTGAAGTATGTGCATAATTTTGAAGAGATATTTAGTTTTTTAAAATAAATCAGTGCTGAAGGCATTTTTTTAACAGTTAAAGGAGTTGAAAAGTTTGGGAAGCCCTGCCCTAATGATACCTTTCTGTGTACATTTAGGATTTACTGTATGCCAGAGTATCATGGATCACCTTTTTTCATTGTTTGAGAATCTCATCATGGGTCTATCTATCAATTTCTTTGGTCAACCTCTCATATTTCTGTCCAAAAATATTTCTAAAAATATCCGTAAGCCACTTAATAGCAGCTTTATTTAATAGACGGGTCAGGTTAACTGTCAACTAGTTGGTGTGCTTTATTACAGTTCAGTAGCTTATTTAAACTTTAAACTCCAGCTAGTAAATGATATAGTCTTATCTCAACTTTTAACTATAACCTACATTTGTGTGGATGTTTAAGGTTTATTGTATGATGTTGCTATATTATAGAAAGCTGGATATCCTACAACATATTCTCGCTGCTTTCTTTGTATTTCTTTTGTGTGATTATAGTTGGCTTTTTTCACGACAGCTACCAACCAGGGAGAATGACGGCTAACACATGCTTGACTTGGCATCGTTGTGATGTCCTAACGATAGAGCGAAAGCTTTTTTGTTGCGTCACTTGGGAACCACTCTGAGATTTTTATTTAAAACAATTCTGACACTGCCAAAGGTTTTTGCATCTGTGGCTCAGAATGTCACAGGAGACCTCCAATCTCAACGCATGAACAAAGAATTCTTTTACAATGTGTGATTTTTGTCTGTGACAACAACATTACTGTGTGGCAGTAAATCATTCAGTGTAAAGCCGGCTTAATTCTGGAATCTTAAATAACATGCAGCATTAAGTAGCTCTGCTGTTTTCACATAATCTGATTAATAATCACTTCAGTTCAATCATGTTCATAAGTAATGAGTGGGTGTGTACCATGATAATATCATTTTTGTTCTAGTTTTTTTAATATGTCCTCTGTTCATTACCTCACCATACACACACACACACACACACACACACACACACACAGTTATCCCTAGTGTAATCTTGTTGGCAGCTTAGGGGTATTTTCTCTTTGTGTGTGTGCGCGCGCGTGTGTGTGCGCGCGTGTGTGTGTATGTGTGTGGACAGCTTGGTAAAAGCAGCCATGTGATTTACAGCTAATCTGAGCACCAGATGGCGAAACGTCAAATATTCTGTTTGAGAGCGAGCTCGGTCAGTGTGCAGCACATACACACACACACACACACACACACACACTTCCTTTCACACACATACACAAACACATACAATATTGTATATACTCATAAATTGTATGAACAAAGGGGTGGCGTTCTTTCATACATGCAGGCACACAAACAGATCTTCGTGCCTGGTCACATGACTTGCTCTGGGCATGCATGCTCATATTAATCCAGTGACCTGGATTGAGCCTGACCAGAGGAGCTGACGTATTCAGTGTTCTCTACCCAGGAGCTATTCTGCTACTTACAGAGAAAGAGGGAGTGAGAGAGAGAGAGAGAGAGGGAGCGAAAGAGAGAAGAGCGTCCCTCCCTCCCTCCTGCTCTCACGCACTTACTCAGAAAGAAAGACACACATACCTCATAAAGAAAGCAGTGGAGCTGTCAGAGAATGGGCTGAGTGAGTCAGAGAGGCAAACACACTGCAGGCTTACAGGGAAGATAGATAAAAGAATGAAAGATTAGACGGAACATGCAAGACGGAATTTACACAGTGACATAGAGAAGAGGAACGAGAGCATCAGTCTGGAAAAGAAGGGAGCCGTGGAGACGGAGAGGAGGACAGACCGAGAGCGTCTGTCTGCTCCGGGACAGCAGACACACTCGGCTCGTGGCACACACTCTCTCAGTCAGCCAGTGAGCATGGTGGTCCAGGCGGCTGTAACGCCTAGCAGGAGCCGCAGGCTGCTCTTCAAACTGCCTGTGGGTACTCTCCGGAGGAACAGCGAAGAACGGGTAAGAAGAAGAGAGAAAGAGAGGGAAACAGACAGAGAGATACTCTAGAGGACACAGTGGGACTGGACTTTGCATGCCTTTGTGCCTATATGTGTGTTTAAGTATACACTCAGAAATAATAATAGGACCAGACTGTGCTTTTCTTTGTCACTGACATGGTACCATCAAGGGTACATCTATTCTTTCATTTGAAATCATGAATAATTATTTAAGGTAGACATCTGGACCTTAAGGACCAGAACCATTTTTCTATAAGCTAATTAAAGGTACAATATATGCACATATTCCCAGGTAAAAGATACATACTAAAGGTGACAAGGAAAAGTACAGTTTGGTACATTTATTTCTTAGAGAGATTGAGTTCATAAGAGGATAAAAGAGTCTGCATTTCTAAATATAGCAGGTGTAGAGATGGTAATGACAGCAGTACTCCAGGATAAAGCCGCTCCATAAGTAGCCGATAAAATTCTCATTAGAATGATTTATGATTATAGATGGCTATTAGGAGTTTTTTTTTCTGCTTATGCATGCCTGATGTCTGAAATTTCACATTCATTTGGCATAATTAAGCGTCTTCCCTATGAAATGACCTCAAGGTGTCAGTCAGTCAGTCATCAAAGGCAGGACAGGCTGCTACCTGCTAAGTTATGTGAATTATTTTCCTCAATCCATACTTACGTGAGCGACTCGACACTTTTCCATTAAGCCAGATTTTTTTTCAAAGAAAGTTTAAGAAAGCGTTATTCAAACATCTGCACATTGTACTAAAATAACTGTCATTAAAGGAATACTCCAGCATTTTTTCAGCCTAATGTATCTGTGGTTGTAGGTGTAATTACTACTGACAAGAATTTCGAAATGTTTCCCTGTACTGAGAAAAGGAACAGAAAATATCTTTACTATGAAGTCATTTATAATGGTAGTCTAGGGGCAGATGTTGAATTCTGTTAATAAATGTTTAACATATGTGATTATACAGTATATCATGAATTCACTTCATTAGTTTCACGCTTTGGGTGAGACAGAAAGTCTTATAAAACCTGCTCTTTTTAGTTTTATTAAACTTTTCAACACAGGAGCAATACAGAAAAAAGTTTATTCTATGGTAGTTATCACAAATCCCTCTCTGAAAAGGTAGTCCCATCTCTGAAAGTATGAATATTAATATTACAAATATAAGTTTATGAATTCAAGTAAGAATTCTACAAAAATACATTTGTTTCATATGTGTAAATATGAATTTACTGACTTTTCCTAAATCTGCCTTAGACTATCATTATTGGTGAGTTATAAGCAAACAAGTTTTCTGTTTTTTCTCATTACAGGGAAATAAAAAACAGGTGTAATCACACATACAGTATGCACAAATGTAACAGAATTCCCTTACCCACAGTTATATACAGTTATACACTTTGCCTTATAAGTTTATGTTTTATATGGGAAATTCAGCTTTGCTTAACTGTCTGTTTCCTTATTAGTACTGAATTGTTAGTATAACATTACGTTGCTGTAGTTGAGTTCCTTCTCCCACACATTATAACAATAAAAGGATAGCTGAAATACTTGGCAGTAATGTGTAACAGCACTGCCTCTCCTTTCTTTCTCTCTGTTTTTCTCTGAGGCAGATGTGTGTAATTACAGCAGTATGAATTATTGATCAGAGGATTTCCTCATGCACATTACGAGTACTCATCCCCTGCTGCGTTCTCCTCCTCTTCCTTTCTGTCTCTCTCTCGCTCTCTCTGGCCTGAGGCAGGACGTTTCTAACAACCTTGTTCACAAAGTTTAGTGGTATAATATACAGTATAATATCATGCAGCAGCAGACAAACACACAGTCTCTGAATAGCTGAATCTGAAACTATTTTAGATTCAGCATTGGCTCTTACTGTTTCATTTATGATGGACAATACTGTAGTAGTACGTGCCATTGTGTATTTATGATAGTAGCATGTAGTGGTCTGCTCATTTCTAATCTCTCTCGGTAGGAGAGCACTTGCCTTATTGCACGGTCACAGCATGACCTGGTCAGGGCATTTGAGCACAGTTTATTATGAGTTCACACATTCATATGTGTGTGTGTGTGTGTGTGTGTGTGCTTATAGTCTCTTCTGATAGCAAATTACATTAGTGGCAGATTTAGTGTGTTCATGTATTGAAAGCTCAGCAACAGCATGCCCTGCTTGAACTAATTTGGCAAATGCTGTTAGTATCGCTGCTAAACCCGAATGTGAGGGATGCTCCGTGCAGAAATGGCGTGTATTGCAGTTTGTCATATGTGTGCTGGAACTAGATGATGTGTGGCGTTTTTCCTTATTTTCCTACCATAACCAATAATACAATTCCTATGATCATTACTATGATACCTACTGTTACTATCCATATCATTACTGGTATTAGAATTACTATCACCCTTACTACTTATAACCACTACTTTTAATATCACTATACTTTTAATACTCCTGCTTTGAGTTTTATTACAACTATGACTACCACTGTTACTGTCACTTTTACTACTAATAATATCATTACTATAACTACTACTACCACTGTCACTCTCAGTTTTATTCATACTAATTAGCATTTCTATTACCATTACTAGTATTACTACTATTATTACTAGTATTGTCACCGTCACCTTTACTTTAATACTAATATTATTACCATTACTACTACTACTACTACTACTAATAATAATAATAATAATAATAATTCAGTAGCACTGGTATAAGTGCTGGTACAACTACCAATATATACTATGAACACTAATTATATACTACAGTTACATATATGTACCAAATACAATAACTACAACTGTAACCACCACCACTATTAGTATTATTCAATCTTGGGCAGTAATGGCAGTAATGATTTATTAGTTTAATTACATTTTCCAGTAGTAATAATTCAGTTATTATTCAATTATTCATGTTAAAGCATATTATTCAACAACTACTGTGAATTACTCAGTAACTACAGTGATACTGATATTCAATGGTACATATGTGTAGTTATAAAGGAGATGATGTTTTTATCCACCAATGGTGGACTAGCATTGGAATAGCAACTATACCATACTACTACTCTGAATACTCTGACTACTCTGTACTACTAATAATTATACTGCTACTGCATTACAACTACATCTAATATAACTATAACTAAAACCATCATTACTACTATAACTAACTGTACTACTGCACTAACTGTATACTTTTGCAGAAGATGAATCCAGAAATTCATGACACGCCCCAATTACTACTCTACAACCACTTCTATTACTGCCATTGACAATTACTACAACAACTATTACAAGTGTTATTGCTAATAAAGTACTATTACTATATTTGCAGGATTATATTCTAAGGCACTATTACAACTAAAACCACTACTACTACTATTATTATCAGCTATGATGATCATCAGTATAAATATTACCATAAATATTACTACTACAAGTATTAATTCTACTCATAGTACAATTAAAAGCACTTCCGCTATTATTAATACCGCTATAACAAACATTAGCAAAGATATTACCACAAATACTAATAATACAACTAATATTACTAATACTACAACTACTACAACTAAAACCACTAGTGCTATTATGGTTACCACTATAACAATCACTAGCACCACTATTACCATAATAACTACTATACTACTGAAACTAAAACCACTACTACTAGTAGTTATACTACTAACTGCTACTAACATTAAACCCTAATAAAAATCTCAGCATATTGTTTAGTTATTAAGTATTAATTATTTAGTAATTAAGTGAATAAGTGAAACTAATCAGAAAGGCATGTAGGTCTAAGAGTGATTCTGGATCCCCTGAGAAGTTTAAAGGGTTAATACAATAAGACAACTATATTACTGTCATTAGTGCTAATACTATATCCTCACCTACTACTATGATACTCTGAATACAAATATAACTTTATTCGAACATCCATCAGTCTGTTGGATTAAGCCTGGAATTAAATTCTCTAGAATACTGAATGATCTGAACTATGAATAAAAGTCCTTGTAATTCCCATTGTAACGTCTCATTTCTGTCTCTTCCTTCTCTCACTCTGAGATAAGTTCCTCCTCTCTAATGAGTAAAATCATATGAATCTGTCTCACACAGAGGTAGTGCTCTCTCCTCTCTGCAGGTACCAGTGGCTGCTTTTAATATCACTGTTATATCCATCATTGCTTGTTATATCTCAGCGATCTGGGAGTTGTTGTTTTTTTTTTTATCCTAACGTCCAGCACTTCTTCATATGCTAAATGCTGAAATGAGCATTAAATGAATGCTTAGCTCAGTGCAGGAATGTGCCATGTGGGTCACAGTGAAGGATTTGCGGCTGTAGTGTGTGCCGTGTGGCTCTCATGCTGCGTCTGGATGATTGGCTTCTTTGAAATGCTGCAGTAATTTCAGGCTTTTCTCCGAGGCTGAGAGATGAGCTGTGGGGGTGAAGCAACGAACAAGAAGACATCATTATCACTATCAGCAGACAAAGAGATTTAATCAAATGAGCACGGGCTATTCTCTTTCCCTGATTACCAAATCCTTCCCTCTTCCATCCTTCCGCCTTTGTTTGCATCTCGCTCATCCCTCTTTCTTTTTTGTCTTCCCCTTGTCCCCCTCATTTTCTATCTTTTATGGTGGATGGATTCGGCTCAGCTGCATCCTGTGCATGCTGGTATAGTCTATGTCCAATAGTTTTTGTCCCCAGGCTATTATGATTGACTGCTTGAGCTGTACTGGGCAAAGAGGAAATAGCAGTTTGGAGCATGTGCATATGTAGAGAGGAAGTTGGAAAACATTATATTGTGCTGGTGTACAATACAGAATTGTTTAAACTCAGAATGTATTGCTTTCAACATAGCAGTGGTTAGTTTGCATGACATGTTCATGTTGACAGGTTTTGTTACAGACTGTGTAAAATGTAGTGGCCAGACCATGTAACACAGACATGTTGTGCTTCATCAGGCAGAAACAGAGGGTTGCCTCCCCCTCACTCTTCCTCTCTGTGGCTACGTTCATATTGCAAGCCACTGTTTTGCTCAAATCTGCTCTTATTTCATTCTAGCATGTGACCCATATCTGTCCTTAGTGTGAACAGTCCTCTGCCCACATTTTCCAAATCACATAACGATCCACATGCATCATGAACAATGATCCATGAAGACAATCCATCATTGCAGCACTGACAAAATTGATTATTTGTCCTAGAGATAGACTGGTGGCTTTTCATCTGGTCATGATCAGGACAAGAAGACAAACAATAGACTATATGCAGGGCTTTTAATATATTGCAACATTTGCTGACAGTCATCAATTTACTTATATATTCATTATTTAAGACTTTGGACAATGACCTGGCTTTATAGAAGAAAAAAATCGTTCATGTATAGTACATGTTTATTCACATTTACTAAAAGTATCCTGGTATATAGTCATTAACATGACTTATTCAATATATATTTAATAAAGCTTTAAATAAAGTTGAAAAACATAAGTATGACATTGGAAATGTGTGCAAAATAAAAACAATTTCAAATGAAAGAACTATAATTCCAGTTTTATACTAAATCAAGCATAATCAAACTGTTTCCAATTTTTTTAATAACTATGTCCCTGGATAAGAGCACTAGATGTCAAGTTGTCACAGACTCCGACGCTCTGCCCACAGGCCTAAACACTTTTCTGGCCACAAGCTTCAGAATCTTGAAGACTACAGTCTTCACACTTTCATATATAGGCATTCCACAGAAGAACTAATTTGTAAAAATCGCAACACAGTGAGCTCCCTAATTTAGCAGGTGTGCGAGCAAGATATAAGCACTGGATCAAAAAAACGTTCACAGAATCCCATCTTTAAACCTTATTAAAGAGTTCAGTTTAAAGCAGTTAGTGGTGAGTAAATATGCAGGCCTGTGTTTGGTCTTCTGTCATGTCAGTGAAATTGCCTCTTTCTGTGTCAGTATGCTGTTCTAGGCCACTTTCATTGACAAAACGTAACAGACTCATTATAAGATCCTACATGTGAGATGCTTAGTAACCTGTTACTTTAATTTTAGATATACAATATGGTTATGAGACTTATTTCTTATTTCTCTACTTATCTACTTATAGATCAGCAGTAAGTTATTTATTAGGTTCATATCTGAGCAGAGTAAACTCAGAACTGTTAGAAGCTGGTACACTTTTTGTCCCAGTTTAGTCCAAAGTAAGTATAGAATTAACATCTTAAGTATACTGTGACAAGTATACAAGTGCTTAGTATGAAGTTATTTACGATTTACTTTCCAACTTTAGTATACGTAAGTATAGTTTTTTCATAAAGGGACGACTGTGATGTTCATAGTGTGATGCAGTGTGATTTCAAAAGAAACACATGGATTCGGATGTTCTCATAACAGTCGCATAACCGCTATCAGTTATGATGAGTATCCAACTTATTAAACGTATGAAAACATATGTAAGTCAAATCGGAATTTGAAAAAAAAAAAGTTCGTTTCACTCTTTCATAAGTCCCTTGTTTCTGTTACCTCTCTCTGCATGGTTTCCACAGCATGGGATATACATGTTGCAACACAGTGTTACCTCATTCAGTTGACCTCCTTTTGCATAAAGTTTAATCCATGGCTCCTTCGACTAAGGAGGGAGAATCACACACACACACACACACACACACACACACACGGAGCAGTGTGGTAGGGAACAGCCTCCATGCCTGCTGCTGTGCTCGACCTCTCCCTGGAGACTCATTGTTGCAGTGGAAGGACAGAGAGAGAGACAGAATGCTAATTGAGACTCATTAAATTGAACTATAATGTCACTTCCTCATTAGAGACCTGGTCATTTGTGATGTGTGATCATGTGAACTTATGCGTTGGTGTGGGAGTGTGCCTCAGATTTTCCTTTTTGGAGGAATTATGTCTGTACTGTGAGTTGCTTTCAGAAAGCTTGTTTTGTCCAAAAAAAAAAAAGTATATCCTTGAATTTGTAACACTGTAGAATTTAAAGCATACAGTGTTTTAAAACCATTTCCATGTGACTTCCTCTATGAATCCTTATGACTGCCAATTTTATTCTCCAATCCACACTAATTTAACACTCCTAGACATAACCTCCAGCGAGCTTTTGTTTTATTTTTCTAATAATTCCCCCACATCAGACATCCCCTGTAGCCTCTTGTTATCTTTCAGGCAGTACTCTACACACAAACACACACAATGATGAAAGCACAGGTTAATACCAACACTTAAACACACACACGCTGATGAAAGCACTGGTTAATCCCGGAGGAGGACATGGTGGAACCAGCAGAGGGAGCTCACCTTGTGATTTGTGTCTCATTTTTGGATTGAGGGAACCAAAGAAGTGACTCAGTATTCAAACTCCCTTACAGAGTAATTGTAATAACTCTGGAGCCATGCAGGGTTTTTTCCCCCAGTCTGAATAGTGGATGATCGGCCCTATCTGCAAAGACTAATTAGTAAATTACTGTTCGAGGGGTTTTTGTGCCAGATTTTAGTTGTGGGATTAATTTGAATGCTCATTAAGCACACAATAATGCCATTCATTCTGAGAGAACTGAGCCCTTTTGCTTGGTATTAGTAAGTACCAGCTTGTACCCCCTGTCTGAGCTCTCTCTTTTTCAGTCATAGACAAACACATTTCGTAATCGTCTGTCACGTGTATTTGCCAGGAATTCTTGTACACAACTGTACACTTCTGAACACACTTATTTTGTTACGTGTGTTATATCTAAAGGTTATGTGAATTATCCTAGTACTAAGTTAACCACTTTTCATACTTAATATACATTATACTGTACTGTGGGTAGATTTTACTAGTATAAAAAAAACACAACTAACCTAATATTCTCATAGGTATTAATGAATGAAACAGGCAGGTTTTGGGCAATCTTATCAGTAACATTGGCCCTCCTGCTACACTCTCAGAAATAAAGGTACTAAACTGTACTTTTCCTCATCTTTTACCTGGGAAGGTAAAATTAATTAGCTTTTAGAGTAAAGCTCTAAAGGTACATCAGTGGTCCTTAAGGACCAATTATACCAATTATCTATTCACTTTTCCTGGTGAAGGATATATACTAAAGGTACAAAACATGTACAGTGGATGGTTCTACCCCAGTGACAAGGAAAAGTACCTTTAATTCTGAGTTATGCTAACTCCGTTATCAGCATCAGCGCTTGCCTGATTAGTCGCTTGTCCTTTGTGGCTAGTTGGTAGCATATTGCTTTTACCTAATTGCTCTTTTTGACTATATAGTATACAATTATAGAGGGAAATGATTTACAATCGCACTATCCAGTGTCACCCAGATGATTTAAAATTGAAAATTTATATCCGGAATTTAGATATTTCTGTAAAGCTGCTTTGTGACAGTGTCCATCATTAAAAGCACTATACAAATAAAATTGAATTGAATTGAATTGAGTAGCACTTTATTAATTGGGTAGCACTACTCTTAAGAAAGAAAGATAGAAACATATTATTTTGTAAAGGATTTTTTGAGAAAGACAAACATATGCTGGAGACCTCTAATTTATACACTTTTATCCAAAGCAACTGAGACACAATACAATTTAAGATTTGAGTTAAGAGCCCTGCTCGAAGGTACAGCAGTAGTTGAATCTGTACCCTGGCTGAAAACATTCATAGACACATAAGCATCCATTTATGGCTGGTGTACACTCCAGAAATCTTATCCTGATTTTATCCTTGATTTGCCTTTTCCAACAACATTTTCAGAATCAAAAGCAATTTCCAAGAGCTGGATCCTACTGACAGCACAGACTGAGAGATCTGAATCAATAAACAAGTGAAACATAAGCCATCCTATCTCTTCTAAACGCTATCACAACTGAAGTCTTATCCTGAAGTCTTATAGCATTAGGCAGACAATGATTTAAATGATAGCCAACAAGAGAGCAATGAAAAACAAAAAGCTACAATTTAAAAAAAAGCAACAGCGACACAGAAATTAGGCATGTTTAACCTGTGGAACTCAAATTCATAAGGGCCTTTATATCATATCAAATTCTCAAACAAGTCAGGTAAGATACAGTAGGCCCAGTTCCATTTTGTTTTTGTGTCATGTGATAACAGGATTCCCTCAGAATTTGCGATTTGTAGGAGATTTTTCATTGTCTATTTGCCGTGACGAAAATGTGACACCTCTTCATTGCCTGATTGTTTGGTGTGGACGCACAAACACTAAAAAATGCTAAAGATTTTAGTGATAAACTGTGTTAATCAATCTAAATTCTACAAGCTATTAGAAATGTTTTCCTGTTCTAAATAAAGAAACTTGTTTAATCTGAATTCACTTATAATTTAAGTCTAAGGGCAGTTGTTGGGGCAGGCAGTAAAAATTTATGTGAAACTTATTTATGTATTTTATCATCATGTATGTATTTCAGTGAAAGTTATATTATAAATTAAGCTCTATGGCACTCACCCAGCTTTAGCCTGTGCATGTGAACTGTAGCATCGACTCTGAACTGGGCGAGCAATGGATTTAATTAAATTGTTGTATTCCCAGAAATCCCAGCTTGTAGTCAGGGGTGCTGAGGGGTCAGAGTGTTCCCTCCAAAAACAGGATGCATCACCCCGAATCGCCCTAAGAATGTCTCTCAGACATGAACATGAACATACACGGCTTTGTGTGGGGAGATAAGACCAGAGAATGGAGCGTTTCACACACACTGGAACAGCCCAGTCACAGAACACACACATGCACGCACACACACTGACTCATCTTAGTGTTTCAATAGTCTATTCATGGTACGTGGGGGTGTGGGGTGTGTGGGTCGGAAGATGTGAGTGTGTCCACGATTATTTCGGGTAGCTTCCCTGCATTTTGCTGGGTGTTGAGGACATTTAAATGCCAAACATCTCCCTAATTTAGCATGTGTGTGCGCATATGTGTGTGTGTGTGTGTGTGTGTGGCTCCTCTGCACTCCTGTGGGTTTAAGCTTTAATACCGTAATCCTCATTAATATTTATGTGCATGGAGGAAATTAGGAGCAGAAGCTGATTAGCCTATATGCAAAGTGAAGTAGGTAAATGCACACACACATACACACACATGCATAAACACTTCAAACAGTTCTTGAGCTCACAGCTGCTGCTGTCTCGTTTTTCCACGGCTGTGTGTGTGTGTGTGTGATCAAGGAAGTCTGTGTATGAGTGTGTGTTCCCAAAAAACACCCCAGTCCAATATGTCATATACAGACAGTGTTCATAGCGATACATGTTTTATTATTTATTAAATACATCTATTTAAGATGACAAGATACACATGGGTCAAAACCATTTAACTGCAGCCAAGTGTGATATTTGTAGGAGTAATCAAGCCATGCTTAATGTGTCAGAGAAATGAGCATCCCTCCCCAGCAATATAGCTGATTTGCCCTAGGGGATCAATAAAGTACTCTCTATCTCTATCTGTTAGTTTCTTGAAGCACGGTAACACTAAATATTACAACATTCTCACTATAAAATGTTAATTTGTTCCAAAAATATTAAGTGTTAGCGACAAGTGAGAAATGCTAATTCATGTAAATTGGCATCTATTCCAGCCAATTAAAAAAATAATAATAATGTCACTATGGGTCCCCAGGAGTCTGTAACATATAGCCAGCAGGTCCATGACTTTAATTTCACATGCTGATTTTTAATTATGTTATGGTAGTAGAGAACACACTCAACCTTCATCAATGTTGTTTCAGATGTTATAGTTATTATTATTCATTATTAGAGTAATAAACAATTGAAATGAAGTCCCTTGTATTGAATGGGTCTATAGATAGGAAACAACAGTGTTAATTTAACAAATGTAATTAAATTTAAAAAAGGTACTGTTTATATGATACAGAATGCCATATTTTAACTCCTTAAACTCTCGCCTTATTACTCAATTATTCATCTCAAAGCATATTACTCAGTAACTACTCTGAATATTTGTGTTTGTATAGCACTTTTAACAATAGACATTGTCACAAAGCAGCTTTACAGAAATCCGGATGTAGATTTATATCTCCAATGAGCAAGCCGAGATGTTGCTGGTGAGGAAAAACTCCCTGAGACAACATGAAGAAGAAATTTTGAGAGGAAACAGACTCAAAAGGGAACCAATCTGCTTCTGGGTTACCCTGGATAGTGAGATTATAAACCATTACAGTATTATTCTAAATTATTCAGTAACTATTAGGAAAAAGTGTGTCGTTACAAGAATGCAGGATATAAGTCTGAGGGTGTATGAGTGAATGGAGCATACAGTATGTGCCATTTGCTATATAGACATGTCAATGTGATAAATTTGGTTCACATTTGATGTGTGTGTGTGTGTGTGTGTGTGTGTGTGTGTGTGTGTGTGTGTGTGTGTGTGTGTAAGGTCTGTGAATACCAAAGTACCCAGGGTCCCTTACAAGAGTCGTTACACACACCGACCACCGGTACAATCCCGAAGTCTCCAAGTATTTAAACTATACTGTCTCTGCCTTTTTTTCTCTCTCTCTTTCTTGTTCTCCCTCACACACACACACACACGGTGAAACACACACAAACAATGTACTCTTCTAAACAACAGCGAGACAGGACTGTATCCTACAAGGAAGCAGAGAAGAAGAGAGGAAGGAATCTCAGAGCTCAGGAATTCCGAGCATTTCATTGTAGCCCAACATGCAAAACACCAGCTGTACACATTTTTGGATATTAAAGAATTGTTTTAGATTAAAGAGACAGGGAATTTGCCAGATGTTCAAACACATAGAGCTTCTGCTGAGTGCTCCCTACAAAGCCACACCCCTAAAACACCTGAATACTAGTGCAAGAGAGGCTTTATGAACTGACAGGCTACATGATTGATAGGCAAATTGATTGAAATTGATTGAACTGATTGGCTGGATGTAGATGGTCCACTTAATTTTATTTCTCTAGTTTACAGAGCATTAGGTGACATAGAGACTGGAACTCATCACATACTACAAAAAGTGCTCTTGAATTAAAAATATCAGTGACCCCATCTTTAATTGGCAGAAAAGTAAATAACTCTTAATAGGGATGCATCAATACCAGACCGAGTGTATTTTGATAGTCGTCAATACAGGTACAATACAGAAATGAGTAACCTATTTTGCATTAAGCAACCAGGAGCATCATGAAACATTTTATTTAGCTCTGTTTATGTTGTTTGCTACTGTGTGCTTCTAGCAACGAAGTCCTCATCCTAAGTTTTATGTTTAAGATGTTTTAACATTATCTTCAATATGGAGCGTGAGGGCTCCTGACCTGATTGCGCAGAACAGTATCAGCGAGTGTGGTCGTAAAAAATGAGTACAAAGTGTCATGAATTTTGCTTCACTAACAAATACAGCGTACAAGCTGGCAACCAAGGGGAAAGGACGTGCATGTATCTCAGTGCTCAGTGCTCTCACACATGACGGTTTTCTGCACGCTCAAGTCACTGTTCCATGCTGGCAAATAGCTTTTTGTGCACACAACCCATGGCATCTTGCAGTCATGACCACGCCTGCTGATACCGTTCTGCATACTCGGGTTGGCCACCCATAATATGTTTGAAATTTTACTTGTATTGTAGGAAGATGCTGTAGTTGTGAAATACATCCAGATTGCTGATATACTGTATCATCTGTTTATTACCATGACAACACATACTAGGAGCACAAGAGCAAATGAGGATGTATCAGGGCGTTATCCGATACCAGAATCAGTATTGATGCATCCCTAAAGCTAAATTAAGATAAGACACAATACAATTTAGGATTAGGCATGAGGTTTGGTATTAACACTATCTGTGCTTATTTATTGTCAGCTGCTATATTTTTGCCTGTAATGATTAGAAAATTAGATCTGTCTTTAATGTTGTTTTCAGATCTGATCTGCTTACTGTTCTCTCTCTCTCTCTCTCTCTCTCTCTCCTCCATGCTCCTGTATGGACGTTCTCCTGCATAGGTGAGTATCTCTTCAGCACTTGCTCATTGTAATGCTCATGTGACCAGGTGTCATGTTGCAATGTGTGAATCAATAGGCATTGAGAGACTGTGGAGCTGGGAAGCAAAGTGAATGGCGCTGTTGCTCACACTGTTAGCAGGTTCATGGCTCTCGTTAGCTCCTAGCAGGAGCAAAGAGCGCCTGGTTCTACGTGTCAATACGTTCGAGTGCCAAACAGGGATTACTGCAGCGTGTGTGTGTGTGTGTGTGTGTGCAGTTCCCACAGCCATCAGCCATTCTTTAGACATTATTCAGAGTGCACAGAGTGACTCGGGCACTGAATCTAGAATAGATCTTGGGAATATATTCTCTTATATTTGTTTTAGTTTTTGTGTGCGGTGTCACGTGAGATGGGGTGATGTTTTCAGTGAATTGTCCAATGACTTTCTCTGCAGATGTTACATTACATATAGTTTGTTCTTGGAGTGTGTTTGCAGAGCTGAGCCTTCAACAGGCCTGGTTACATTTTCTTTAAAGAAACACACATCATTCACTTCCTTGGCTGTTCAATCTCTTGCCCCGAGTGATTTTGATAAAGAATGAAGTTCTCATTTAGGTTTAACATGAATCTCTCTCCAGACTGGAAGTGCTTTTAATTAGAGATACAGAATGCTGGCAATGGCCATCTTCATTCCTCATTGATTGAGGCTTTCTGTTAGATTGCAGCACACTTAGGATAAAAAGGCAACAGAAACCACTACAGTGTGGATGCTGACATTCATACTGCATGAGTTTTACTGCCCAACAAACAGAATCAACCGTGTGCTATCAATATTAAAACAGATCACGTTCAGTTTACATGTACATGTACAGTGTAACAGAACCCACAATTGCCTGTAATATAGTACTATATAATGTCTTATTAGCACTGTAATTCATGCTCATGTTAAAGCTGTGATTTAAATTTAAATACGTGCTTAACTAAAACAGTACAATGAATGTTGTATCTGCTTTTCATTTTTAGGAAAAAAGATTCCAAAAGTTTTTTTTTTTTTTGATAATTATCATACTTTTTGGAAACCTTTGTTGTAGAGTTTGTTCCACTTTATTTGGCATTTTGTGTATGAACATTTGGATATGGTTTGAACGTGGCTTGAGCAGAAACAGGAGCTGTGGGTTTCACCCTAATCCTATATTGGTCTTTAGAACTTATTCTCACTCAGTGCACCTACTAGAACCACATATTGCCTTCTACTGGATGATTTAAAAAAAACAAACATATACCTATTTATGAAGGAGGCTACTCTAAATTCTAGTGTTAGGACTGTCCTAATCTAAGCTATCTTTGATTCATTCAGTTTCAGTAACAACTTTCTGCTGGTCAGGGTCACAGTAGATTCAAAGTCTACACTCTGGATGTGATGCCAGTCTATCACAAGGCACCATGAATACACATTCACACCGAGTGTCAATTTAGAACCACCAATCCACCTAAGGGCATGTTAAGAGGAAACCCACATAGACATGAGGAGAACAAGCAAACATGCAAATCTCCACATAGACAGTAACCCAGGCTTAGGATCGAACCGTGTACTCTGAAGCTCCTGTTTACGTGATGTCAGCTGTTGGCTGATCTTGTGTTACTGCTGTTTTCAGAAGGCAAATAAAGTATCAGCATCAAATTTCCATTGTAAATGGGTAGCTTTGACAATCTGTGGGATAAGTTGCTTGAACACATTGTACAGTAAATCACCTGACACATATCTGATAAAGATAACTAGGGAGCTATGGGGGTCTTGGCAAGTAATACAAACACAGGTTTTGAACGTATGTAGCTTGTTCGTAAGTAAAATGGCGAACGTCTACTAAGCAGTGACCCGAGTGGACACTTGAAATACAATGAGGCGGGTTTAGAGTTACACTTAGATACTGTGTGTGTGTGTGTGTGTGTGTGTGTGTGTGTGTGTGTGTGTGTGTGTAATCAGGGTTTGATATAAAGTGAATCTGTACTATAAACTGCACTGGGAACATTAATGATGTCATAATCCCTTTCAGAAATAAGCATGATGTCATTACGTTGTCAAAATTCACGGAAAAGAAGCAGCAAGGCTGACCTATACTCGGAAAAGAGAGACACTCGTATCAAAGATCTCATCAGTGGCTAGGCCACAGAGTGTAAGCTGAATCAGACCCAAGCAGGAGGGAGGAGTCATGTCCTGCTGTCCTGATGAGCTCCTGGTCTCTGGGTTGGTGAGGGCTAACTGTGTGCTACAGGGCTGTTGCTTTAAAACAAACCATCAGAGGGTGAAAGGGGGAGGGGGGTGGTTATGGAGTGAGAGACAGAGAGTTGGTACGTTCTATGTGGGAATGTTTGTATTGGGTCAACCATGAGCCGTTCCTGTGGGAATTAAGGCTCGCTGTTGGAGAGAGAGAGAGAGAGAGAGAGAGAGAGAGAGAGAGAGAGAGTCTAGTAGGAACCTCTACAGTGTTGCACAGTAGAGGTTTCTTCGTTCTCCCGTGGGGCACTTAGAGGAGAGAACGAATGATGAAGGACATTAAAGGAGAAGAGAGCGGTGCCTGAGGACCCCTACCTGCTCACACACCTGCATTGAAGAGGGATTACCTGTCCTCCACACCTGTGTGTGTTTCTCAGTTATGGAGGCTGTACTTTTAAGTCTAGAGGAGAGTGTGTGTGGGGGGCAGAGTGTGTTCTGGGATCTGACTTCAGCTGCTCTCAGGAGACTGAGGCACACACACCTACTGTATAGTTCTGTCTACCAGGTATGAGCTTCATGCGTGGGTGTGTGTAAGTATGGAGAGATGAGCATCTAAACAATGCCAACATGATGAAAGATGCTTTTTCTTGTTTATGCTGTATGTGCTGTGTGCTGTCAATACATTATAATTATTATACAAGTGAGATTGGCAGTCGGCCATAAGCTAAAGCTTTTTCACGTGGGAAATTAATACAGCTTTGGGCTGTTGTTGTTATGTTGTCCTGAGACGGTTAAAACCTGTAATAGTTAGAATTTCGGGCGTCCTCGGGACGTTTTGTGAGCTTTAAACAGTCTTAGTGTTGCTATGGTGGTTTCTATGGATCTCCACAGGAGTCTTCAGCTCCATCTAACACAGATCGGTGCTATGTGTGTGTGTGTGTGTGTGTGTGTGTGTGTTAGAGAGAGAGAGAGAGAGAGAGAGAGAGAGAAATCAGTATTCAGCCTGTGCTCCTCCTCTACCTTCTCACGGTGTAAGACGAGCAGACCAGACCAAACAATCCCAGAATTCATGAATTCAGAATAGACCTGAACAAATAATAAAATGACAGAGAACAGATATTAGCATCTTAATGTAATGGAAATAGATGTAATATCACGTGTGTAAACGTGCCAAGTCCATATCGCTTATAAGCATAATGTTCTCAGATATTTAGCTTAAAGCATATTATTTAGTAACTACAGTAAAATAATAGTAAAAGGTATGTAGTGATGTGAGTAAAGATGATATGTCAAGGTCACATTGACAGCCCCTTGGACTTTAAATGCAGTTAGGCAAATCTAGCTAGTTCTATAACAATATATGTGATAAAAGCAGCTTAACTACACTGATGCTAGTTCCATAATTCATACAGATATTAGCTTACCTAATAAGTTGCCTGGCAATCAGGTTTTTTTGTTAAACAATTTGATCTCATTAAGAACTAGTAATAACCTCAAGTAGTTTCTCTCCCACAGGCAGACACGAAGATACATCACTAAAATAAATGGTCAATAAATAGTTTAACTAAACAAAAACGCCTTGATTTTAAAAGTGACAATGCAAGCGTTTCACTCCTAGAAAAGGTAGTTAGTTAAACTAGTTAGCTAACAGCTATGCTAGTGATGCTAACGCCCCACTATGTTTATAGCTAATATATACCCAAGACACTGAAACATACTCAACTTTTTTATGGTGTCAGATTTTAGTATTGGCAGTTTTACATATGGCAAATTAATCTTGTGAGAATGTTGTGTTAACTTGTTAGACTGGTGTTAGCTTAGTGCTGTTCGCTGTTGGCTAGCATTCAGAGGTGGTAGCAAAGGCAAATAGCAAATTCACACTAAAGTATGGATATAAAAAAAAAGATCCAAATAGAATCCCTGATCATGTGAGCATCAAATGGTCAGAGCAACACACACACACACGCACAGAGGGAGGGCTGAGGTATTGTCTTTTCATCATCTTGTTAGCCTTTAAGCTCAGGAGAACATACTGTGTGAGGAAGAGTGTATACAATGAAAGGAAGTCCCCTCATACACACACCCTCCCGACCTCTTACAAGCCAAAATGAACTTTGACCCTCAAAGAGGTCAAATCTGTGTGTGTGTGTAGTAGGCTGAACAGTGAGGGAGCCTTAATGAATGCTGTATAAGTCTTCAGGAGCACACACCAGTGTCTTCTGTTTTCTTTATGAACAGTACTTAATCTTTCTCTCTACCCCTCTCTCTCTCTCTGTCTGTCTCTCACACACACACATACACATATATTGGCAGAATTTGACCCAGCAGGTACTCCTTGTGTGAAAAACCCCTTTCCTTTGCCTCCTCCTTTCTTTTCCTTCTCTCACACAGCGACTCTTTCTCTCTTTTTTCCTGTTTCTCTTTGGTCAGGTTCACTAAAATCCTTCTCTTTCTTTCTCAGAACTCCTCAATACACAGCCATAGAGACGCTTTTGTTTCATCCTAAACTGCTAATTGCAGAGCTGTGCATGTGAAAGAGAAAGAAACAGAAAAGATAGAGAGTGAGAAGTTTTAGGGATTATTCTGTCACTCAAAACTTTATATTCTATGGTCCAGCTTCCATGCACACACCTGTATACCTCACCTCGCCTGATTTAAGATGGATGTGTTGACAGTCAGGTTAATCTGCTGAATTGTTTAGAATTGGGAGAATACAGAATGACTGTATATAATGTGGTGGTTCATTGCTTAAAGTTTTGAACTATTGGTTGGAAGGTTATGAGTTCAAATCCCTGCACCAGCAAGCTGGCCCTAAAAATCCTTGAGCTAAACCTGTAGCCCTTAATTGTTTTCTGTCACTTTGGATGAAAGCATCAGCCAAATTATTAAATGTAAATGTTTCATTTTTGACACATTTAAGTGCTTGTATTTGAGCAGTTACACTCAAGCTGTGTTTCCTGAAACTCATGAACTCAAATTTATGGAAAATTTCCTCCAAATGAAGCAGGGCTGATTTCAGTTCCTGAGCCATAAGAGCCATTTTAGTTCCTGTACCAAAGTAGGTACTTTTATAATTAACTGTCTTTTTTAAAATGTTGGGTAAGACAGTTAATTATAAAAGTACCTACTTTGGTACAGGAACTAAAATGGCTCTTATGGCTCAGGAACTGAAATCAGCCACATACATTTAGCTACCAAGCAATTACCTAAGCTAGTTTTATATTAGAGGTGATGCGACATAAGTGGCAAAGCAGTATGCTTCTGATATGCGTTTGTTTTTGCATAAGTGGCAAATCAAAAAAAGTCACAGGTATATTTTTTATGCACACTTATACCTCAATGCTGTTAAATGCTTCATTCCGATTGGTCTGATGGTGTTTATTAGCTTTCTATAACAGGAGCTCTGTCATATCTGCAAGGAAAATTGCAGGTTTATATTAATGCACTCATTTTAATACATTATCATTTCTATAGTAGCAACCTAAAAAAGTTTATGCTCCACATAAACAGGTTAAGAAAATGTGTAATCATGTTTTATTTATCATTTTTGTAAGGAGTCTCCAGTGTCAGGTAGTCAAGCTGTAAAGTTTCAGACAAAGGAAAGTCTCCAGGACAGGAGGGCTATGTGCTTTCCAGTTTCTTGGTTACATGACAAGCTGCATTTTTGTCTCATTGAGTTCATGAGACAGAAAAAGAGAGAACAGACAGTAATAATGACTTTATTATTATAATAAATTACTTGTTTTGCGGACGTTCCACAACATTAAACATAACTATAATGAATAAAATATGATGTGCCATTCTTTAATGAATAAAGATTGTAATAATTGGAATTAGAGGAATAAAACACTTTGGAACAAGCCCTTTAAGGTGGTAAGGGTAACCCTGTTTGAGTCAGGCCACATCCCACCACCCTGTCATTGACTATTTTCCTATAAAAGCACACTCACAAGTGTTTTATTCCTTACTTATAGTTGCTTGAAACATCAGCTGACCTAAATGTTATGGTAAAGTTATCCTCGTACTCATACAACAAAGCAACAGCAATAAAAATCTACATGACTTCAGTTACAACTTTTTCCAAGTTTGCTGTGCTTTTGACGTGTGTTGAAATGTCATACATGTCACACAGTTTGAGTTATTTTACATCACAGTCACTGCAGCACAAACCAGGCAATCGTCCAGAAACTGTGTAGCTCTGGTCAGAAGGTTCAGGAACATCTGTGGGAATTTTATTTATTGGACTTAATTGCAATTGCATGTGTGCGTGTGTGTGTGTGTGTGTTCCCATCAGTGTGATATACTCTGATTAAAGGATGTGCCTCTTTCCTCAGGTCTTTGACTGACACCAGTTTTATTGTGTGTTTGTATGTTTGAATGTGTGTGTGTGTGTGTGTGTGTGTGTGTAAGAGAGATGGCTTCAGTTTTAAGGAAATACCACATTACTGGCAAACTAACATCCCCAGAGCTGGATGATGAATGGGCTGT
>CM040980.1:7073069-7109806 GCA_022985145.1 Pangasius djambal | reverse complement strand
TATATATACATATATATATATACTGCATATACAGTATATACACATACACACACATGCATTGCTCACAGCCATCAGTTTGTCTCAGTCCTTGCGCTTCCCCATCTCCATCATGGCAGGGTTTATTCCCCGATGTCTGACAGGAACGCGGCTGTCTGCGTAGAGAACCCTGAACTTCTTGGCTACACAGTACATTTTGGAAACTTCATCCAGCACATACACACACAGAGTACAACACACACTTACATTACAACGCAGCTGTATTTATCAGCCATGGGATTTTCCCAGAACATAGTCCTGTGTGAGTGCACATTCCTTTGCTTTTCCTCTAATTTTCTTTATTAAGCTTAAATGCTATGTGTGTGTGTGTTTGGCTGGGTGTGTTTCAGTTCCCACCAGCTGTCCATCAGTGTGTGATTGATCGATAATGGATTCAGGTTATTTAGAGTGTGCTGTCCAGGGATTTGTCAATATCTGGATGCACAGTCTGTTAAAAACATTTTCACATATTTAAAAGCTGAGCATGCATATGTGTGTGTGTGTGTGTGTGTGTGTGTGTGTGTGTCCAGTAAGAGAAAGTAATCTGGTGGTATTACAGTAAGAAGCATGTCATTAGTGTGGATCACAAACACACTCCCGCAAGCACACGTTTACAGTGTCATCTACACCAATCACACACCAAGGATATCCTGTGTTTTGGTATATTTAACTGGGGATGTAGCTGATACAAGCGAAAGTCTAGACTTAGAGTAAAGAAATGTACTTACTAGGGCCTATTCTGACTTTTCTACATGGAGAGAATGTGATGTTGGGTCGCTCTACCTATCTAAATCTGTCCGTCCTTATGACTGGAAGGTTGAGTGATGAAACCCCACAACTGCCAGAGAGCCAGAGTCAGCGTCAGAACAGATCTAATGGGAAGGTAAAAGTTTTGTAATTGAACAAAAAAATCAGTATCAATATTCTACATTGCTTTTGCTCTCACTCTGATTCTTCAGTGACTATATACTTACTGTACACAGTGTAGCACAGCATCGCCTCCATCGCCATCTACCCCATAAATTATAATTAACCACATCATCTTGACCCAAGCTGACATGTTACTGAGTAAACATATATGTGTGTGAAGTCCTGGCTAGAGTTGTTGATGCACAGTTTCTGACTACTGAAGGCAGAAAGTTGTCTTTCTCATTCTTTTACACTGGCTTGTGGTCCTAATGATGGTTCTGTCATGAGCACAATGGAAAGATTGGATGGAAATACTTCCTCCTATACTTTTTTTTTTTTTTTTGGCAACTGACCAGCCACTAATGTTATGCTAGCAGCCACAGTTAAGACATCAGTGATGATCAGTAAAGACAGCAAATTCAGAGCAGTGGTAAAACACACACAGGGATACTGACCCATTTCACTTAATGTGGCCTAAAAATTGACACACAGTAAAACCTTACGCTTTAAAGAAAGCTGCATTCATCATTTTAAGCACCTAAGAGAAAAGTAAAAGTTACAAATTACAAAGGACAAAGGTACGGTTGCCAGATCTGTGTGAGAAGTCCAGCCAAAAATAAACGATCCCAGTGGTCAATAAAAACCATCCATAGTTCCAAACCAACAAATCTGACCCTCCCAACTGTACTTGTACTAAACTCCAGAATATTTTCTAATATTTACAAAGTTATATAGTATGATAGATTCTTTTAATGACGAAGTATTAAACCCATTCAGTTTTACTGAACATCCTAAAATGTATATGATATACCATTTCACTGTTGCACAACAACTATGTTCATACAGTACAAGTAAAAGTAATCTACTATTTACTATCTACTATAGCTACCTTATGTCTATCACCATATCACCTGTTAAATCACAACATTTTATCATAATCAAAAGCAACATAAGTCTGGGTGAAAACCACAGACCCGGCAACCTGCTAACAGCGATGCAGACCCTGCAGAGAGCCTCTGTTCACCTGTAAGTCACTTTGGATAAAAGAAATGAATATCAGTTATACCTGGTCCATACTCTCAAAAATCTCTAAAAATTAATTTAGATTTTATTGAGCATACAGTATGTGAAGAGATTTGTACTATATCAGCACATAATCTGAGATGCTGTATCTATGATCTTTATGCATGTGCCAGAGATTTATAAATCAGAGCAGATGAGGGCTATAAAAAAAATGAAAATGGAGTAAGCATCTACAGTGCATGTAAATACACTTTTCTGATATAAATGTCTGTGTGAGCACATTTTTTGCCATTTTTTGATGCAGAACCTTGCTGAAGAGGTGGTTATGTAGAAATGGATTCTTTTCATTGGTAATGCAGTGAGCGTGTTTAATATACAGTACATTTCAACAAGATTTGTGGACTTTCTTTAGATATGCTAAGCAGTGTTTATCCAGTTAAATATCAAAATGTGAATTTACAATCTATAATTTATCTATTATGTATTTTTAATTGCTACTATATTCATAGAGGTTTATATCATACACAATTACCATTGTATTCGCCTACCTACTCTGGACATCCTTTTTTTCTTCTTCTTACAATTCATTGTTTATATCTGATCTACATAGACAGCGCATGATGTCATGGAGCCGACCTTCACCTTGAAATCTGCTCCTGATCGCTGTGAGGCCAGAACAGGAAGTGCGTGCTGACACATTTCCTATTTCATTTGGCTAATTAAATCATTTCATCGCGCTCCTTAAAATCAAGGAGAGCGCTCACCTTCCCTGTAACACAAACAGTAATTAAAATACATCATAGCAGGTTCATCACACACAGGAACACACTCCTGACCCTGTGTAACCCAAGCTGTCATTGTAACTGAATCATTAGACTCACTTTCGCTCGACTTCCTCCCTGCAGGAACGCTATCTGAAACACTGCCTCTACCTGTAAATTATTCACAACACACACAATGAATAAGTCACTAAAGCCTTCTCACGGATGACATCAGTGTTATCCTGCTCTGTGATATGGTGCTGTGCATGTGTGTGTGTGTGTGTGTGTGTGTGTGCATATACAGCACAAAAACACAATCTTTTGCCCCTGATATATTTATAAACCTGCCTGACTGTTTATTTTGATATCAGAGAACAGGATCTAGTTGGTAGGTGCAATGTGTGTGTGTGTCTACATGTGTGTGTGCATATACAGCACAAAAACACAATCTTTTGCCCTTGATATATTTAAAAGCCTGCCTGACTGTTCATTTTGATATCAGAGAACAGGATCCAGTTGATAGGTGCAGTCTGTGTGTGTGTGTGTCTGTGTGTGCATATACAGCACAAAAACACAATCTTTTTACCCTGATATATTTATAAACCTCCCTGACTGTTCATTTTGATATCAGAGAACAGGATCTGGTTGATAGGTGCAATGTGTGTACGTGTGTGTGTGTGCGTGTGTGTGATGATTATTCAAAAAGTTTTCCTGACAACTTATATGCACTGAGTTATGTGTACAAAATGGTTTATTACAATTACATTACAAAAGACACCTCTGAGATGCTCAAATTGCTTACAAAGAACAGTAAATAAAAAAAAAAAATCAATAATGGCGCTAGTGTGTCACTACATAACTCTACATGAAGCAGAGTTGCCATTATCACCCCAAAGCTGATTTTCTCATAACAGCACTTCCTGAAGTGTGTTATGCCAATTAGGGATGGAACATAATGCCACTATCCATACCTGTATTTGTTTAGTGTACCAAATATTCATACTGTATCTGTATTCATATTTAAACAAGAGATATATCAGTAGACTGTTTAATGTGGACGCTTCCACTATGTTTTTTTTTTTTTTAGGAGATCCCAGCACTGATATGCTGCACATGGTCTTTGTGGGCTATATATAGTGGCGGCTCTGTAAATGAATCAATAATGGGGGGGGAAAAAGTGTGCGCACCACTGTTCATTATTTCCCACACAAAGACTGAGAAAAGGATGGAAAGTGTGTTTCCCTTGTCCATGATCTTATTGTGTGGTTTTTGATTTAAGGTGGGAATTTTGCTCAAACCTGGCATTCCTTCTCAAGATTAGTCCAAGACCTGATGCACACATCTAATCTCAACTGTAAGCTTTCTGACAAGCTTTCCTAAGATAAAATATAAACAGTGCACTTTCTATTCAGATTTGGATTTGTATTAATTTGGAACACAATCTGAGTATGTATTTGTATTCGGTTATATCTCTATTGCCAATGATTACTTTTTTTTTATTACGGCATGTCATACTTTTATCCATTTATAGTTACAGTTAATGTTGTGGAACATCTGTGAAAGTTAGTTCCTGTTCCAGAGGCTAAAACATGCCATGTGTCAGACTATAGCATGATCACATTTACATAATCTAACATCAAGTATCGCTTTATGTGGCCACTCCACACTAGCTCTTGGCCACTCCAGTCAAAATGTTGTGGACATTTTCTTGTGGAAAGGGCCCATTAGCAGAGCTCTGTGCAGTTTCATTTGACACTGATGTGAATTTGATTGGATGTTTTTTTAAAAACTTATTATAAAGTGATGACATAGAAGCTGGGAAAGAGAAAAAATATCCCGGCATTTGAGATTTCTTTGAATATTTGAAGGTCAAAATGAAAATGTAAGGAGTAAAGCGTATTTTTTTTCTCTCTTTCTCAAATTCAAAATCAATAATACTTGAATAACATACAAATCTATCAAAATGCTACTTATATAGAGTAACAAAGTACTATTATTCAAGTGTTTTCCACCCATGTATTTCAACCAGAGTGACAGTTGGTTATATGTTTTTTGAAGATGTAGAATTATAGTCAGCAAACTTTACATCAAATATTGACATAAAGTGTATTTAGTGGCTAAATCCAGAACTGACCCAAAATTGACCAATAGCAATATCTTTTTATGGGATAATTTAAGTCAGGCTGGAATGCTTCACTAATGAACAGCCACTTCTGGTCAGTTAACGCTCAGTAGGCTTTTTTTTTTTTTTATGAATGTGGCAAAACCACTGCAGTGACAGTTCTCACATTTATACCAGATTAATTTCTCTGAATATATATTATTCTTGTAAAATGGTTTTATTATGTTTATTACACTGAGCTTCCAAATTTACCCATTAACTGATGTCAGACTTAGAAAACTTAGAAAATTGTTCAACAAGGACTTAGTCTTGGAATCAGGAAAGGGTGAACATCAACAGAGAGGGTCATGGCCAGAGCAGAGTTTGTGTGGCGTTCTGGGTAAAGGTATCCAGTAATGTGAGGTCGTCTCCCCAGGCACACTAAAGGTCTGCTAGATTTACGCTTGCTTAATTATGAATGAGTGAGGAATGAGAGAAGCGAAACAGATCTCTTTAAAACTGCTCTCTCAGCCTGCTACAGTGACAAAACTCACACACTTTAATAAATTCTTGCTAGAATGAGTGGAAAAGTGGGTGTGGCTTTGACCTCCGACATTTATGTAGCTCTGCTCATACGAGTGAGTCTAGAATGTCGTGCCCATAAGGAAAACATGCGTTCATACAAGCTGGTGAATCAGATTACGTCTGAAAATCCAGCTCTGCATGCATGTGTGTGTGTGTGTGTGTGTATGTGTGTGTGTGTGTGGGAGGTCCTTAATATCAAGAAGCACCTAAAGTCTGCGTCGACAGATCCATTTCAGTTTAACGCACTGCAGATGTGTGGGTGTGGGGTTGTGCTTTTTTGGCCGTTCTTTTATCAACAAACTCCAGAGTCCACCAGTTTCCCAGGAATCTTGAGAATTTAGGTCTAAAAGATGTGTCTCCCTATATTTACAGCATAGAACAGAGCCTGGGAAAACCACCAAGTGACTCACACATAGAGAAAGAAAAGAGTGGGTTCTGTGTGAAGTCTGGCTTCTAACAGATAAAACATTCCTTTGCAAATACACACAAACACATACACACACGCACACACACAGAGGAGATGAGTAATACAAGAATCAGTTGGTGTGTGAGGCCCTAAATGGATGGAGGAGGGATATGAGCTGTGCAGTGTGTGTGTGTGTGTGTGTGTGTGTGTTATACAGTTTGCACTCCCTCTCTCACCTTTGTGATAGATGGGGTTTGAGTCTGCTCTTCTGCTGCTCCACTGACTCATGAGAGCTTCACGCCCCAATTACACACACATACACCCTTAAACTGCATTTTATTCTATAAGCATCCTTCTCAGTGCGGGCAAACCCAGAATTCTGTCCACTGAACTGCACTTCTGTGAAAGTTTCAGCAAACAAAGTGGACCAATTTCACTCTCACTAAGAAGTACACTTCTTAAAAATAATGCTAGCTAACAGTCATATTTGTGTTAGTAGTTGTGTTCATTATTTGCTAGAAATCATTTCAGGATTAAAAAAAAAACTGCATAGCTAACATAACCGAGAGTCATCAGGTTTTTGGCTTAACTCAGGAAAAACCCTGAACTAGCAGCAGAAGTTGTTTGGCTCCTGAATACAACTAAACTATTCACCTTTTTTAGTAGCTAGTTGTTGTTTTCCACAGATATAACTAGCAACGTAACTAAGGCTAGTCTTATTGTGTATAGTTAGCCACTAGCAAGATAGCTAGCTCACCTAAGCTAGTTGAGAGGCTACATTAGCTAGTTAATGACTTCTATCAATCTACAAACACCAAAAAATATATGTATATGACTGTTACTATGAGACAATCAAATCACTTAGCCTACAATCTGTGAAAATTGGGTGTGCCATGTTTGTCAATACTTTAATAGAACTCTGATCCAAACTTATGAACAAAATTATAGGATCTTGCCTGGTCAGAAGGATACATGTGCTGCTGTCCTCCAATCTGATAGATAGATTAGGGGTAATGTGGCCAAAATAGGACAGCTGCCTTTTAAAATGGGACAGACTTTATCTCAGGAGGAAAAAAGATGCTGCTCAAAATACAGCTTATCTACGTATCTGCGTTCAGATGGGAATTCTGTGTTAGTCACATATAGGAGAAGAGAGAAGCGAAGAAGAAAGGAGAAGAGAGGAGGCATTGATCCATATCAGGTGTCCTGAGTCAGCAGTCCCTTTATGTTAAAGTGTCCTCTCTGCACCCCATTACACACTCTTTCTAGGACACTGAAAATTTTCTGTATCTGTAAATGTGATATGTAGAGACGTTTACCTTGGAAGTGCTACAATAAATGGAACTGCAAGCATAATGTGTGTGTGTGTGTGTGTGTGTGTGCTGACCCACTTCCTGCAGCTAAAATAGTGCTCTTATGCTGCCTTCACATGCTATTAGAATTACTGTAAATGCCAGTTCCTAACCTAAAAGCTGCATAAAAACATCCATTCCACTGACAAGTGGGAGCTTTGGAAACAATATCAACATCCCAGGGTCTATCCCAGGAACACTAGACACAAGGCAGGAACATACCTGGGACACACCCACTCATTAACACCTGGGGCAACTTAAAATAGCCAATTTAACTGCCATGTTTGTGGAAGGTGAAAGGAATCCAGAGTACCTGGAAGAAACCCACAGAGACATTGTGAGAACATTGAAAACTGCACAAACAGTAACCAGAGCTCAGGAATGAACACGGACCACGGAGTAGTTATTTATTTATACAAATGCAGTTCCCTTACATCTGTAACTGCTGGTTGCATTATGGACATTTTTATATTGGGGTAAATTTTAGGAACATTCATCAGGCATACATCAGGCTAAGCCAAGAGGCAAATCTTACAAGCATCTGATGAGCACCTGAAGACAGCATTCGTGTGAGAGAACAGACACTTTTCATTGATATTTAAGATGCATGTTATGGGTTGGCAGTTGGCACACATTAAAATGACTATAAAGATTATGAAGTATGAAAATAACTATAAAGTTATCATCATAGCGTACAGAAGTCTGGTAGATGAAAAGTTAGGAAGTCCTGTTGCACATAAAATTGTGGAGGTGCATATGTATGTTTTTTTCTGTTTGTGTGTATGTGTGTGTGTGTGTGTGTGTGTGTTTGTGTGTGTGTGAGTAGGCTGTGTCCAGATGGGAACTGAGCTATGCAGTGAAATTACAGCAGGATCTCAGACACGTTTGAAGTGTTCACATGTGGGTGTATTTTTTTTTCCACAGACATAACTAGAAACACGTTTTTTCTATCACAAGACAGACATACACATGTGCACAGAGAGAGAGAGAGAGAGAAAGGGAAAGCTCTATAAATTGAATATTCCTGATGTCTGTGGTCTGAAGTCAGGCCTCTTTTACTGCTTAATTCTATATTATATGTGGAGAGGGGTTACAGCTCTCTGTGGCCCCCTGAATCTCACACACACATATACACACAGAAGAAAGGGCACACAAGATGTAGAGTAAGATGAGTGATGGTCCTCAGTGGTCTAATAGAACACACACACACCAGGACCGGCAGACTGATGAAAGCGGCCCGTCTTCATTCCTTCATTTGTCAAGTGACTTGTTTTGTGTCCTCTCCTGCTTCTGTAGTTAAACACTGACAGACAGTTTGCTGCTCTTCAAAATCACTCACAACTGTAATTTCATAGTGATTAATAACTACAGTAATAACCACGTAAGTCAACAAGCTATTATACTAATCCTAGTTTATACTGTGCCTCAGGCCTCACTCCCCACACCTGGTCCTACTCTCAGGAGCTCAGCATATAGAATTACACAAAGTTCAACACACACACACTCCCAGGGATGATTTCAGAGGTTGTGGGGGATCTTTGAAGTGATCTCTGATTTAAGGGAGGATCGTAACCACCAAGGGTGTCCTGGAAAACACCCACACACCCCGAACTTACACTCTGGGGCCCTTTTAAACCCTTCACCACTGTGGCCTTCTAGACCAAAACACCACGTTTAGTAGAGAACAGGACAGAAGAACTTCAGGGTTTCATAATATGGGTCTCACATGTACTATAAAAAGTATCTAACCTAGTATAGAGAAGTTAAATGATGACAGTATAGCATATTCCTATATCTTCTGTGATCTCAATCAGGAACACACAAGTATGTTTTCATTGAAATCCTTTGGAATAGAAAAAGGATTTTACTCAGAAATCACTTATAATGGATGCCTAAGGGCAGGTTTTCAATTCTGTTAATAAAAGTTTAAAACATGCTATTATATAACACAATCAAAACTATAACTGTTATACTCTCAAAAGTTAGAGGTCTTAATTTGACACAGACATGACAAAATGTCTTGCCAAAGCTGCTCATGTGAAGGTTTATCTAACTTTCTAACAGTTACGGTAAAAAATTATTCAGACTCTTTAAACTTTTTCTAAGGTACTGTGATGCTGTGTAACATGTACCTAACATATATTAGATTACTTAAATAAAGCAAAGTAACACACGAGTAAACTTCTTGCAACGTGCATGATCAGGTGGAAATGCAGATGTTTGGAAAGTGTGTGTAACCACAACCAAAACCACAAATTGAAATTCTAAAAGGTAGTGCCATAGCTAAAAGGACAATTTATGCAAATTTAGAGCTTAATTTAAAGACAAATTTAACTGAAGAAGTTCAGTGTTTCACACTGCCTCCATGACTGCCCTTAGACTTTCATAATGGCTGAGATTTGAGCAAACAGGTTCTTTTCTCCACATAGGAAAGGTGCCAAAATACTTGCCACTGGTTATCATAAATACTATACAGACACAGTAGACAAAGAACAGGCTGAAAAAAAACTTAAGCAATACCTTAGTAGTGTCTTGTTTTTGTACTGTACTTTTATAATACTATAATAGTCCACTGATGTCACTGAAAATAGTAAAGTCCTTGGACATCATCTCTTTTACAGGCTTTCTGTCAAGGACAGGTCTCCAATTTGCATCACTTTTGGAAACTAGTTTATATGGGTCATGAGCTGTACTCTCTTTTAACCATCCACTTTACATCTACATATCATTTGCACGTCCTTCTCCAATCTTCTTCCAAATATGTTGACCCTCTAACCTGTCCTGACATTCACCCAGGCTGCCCCCCAAACTGCACTATTAGCCCCATAACACACATTTCCCTCAACTCTGAGCCTCAGCCTGAGGCCACGAGACAGAAATAACCAAACTCAGTGGCCTCTAATGAGAACCACATTTCCCTATGTGAGAGTGAGAGGGAGTGAGAGAGACATTGTCCTTAAAACTAGTCGTAGATATATCTGGCAACTGTTCTCCATCTTTCTTTGCATGAAATGTATAAATGTTTTGTTTCTGTTCCTCCTCAGGACAATTTGGCCTCAAACGAGCACTAACTGACATTTCGCATGTAGCTTGGATAGGAGGAGGGACTGGGCTGTTTAAAGTTTATTTTAGAAAATCAGCTCCTCCAATCAGGACCGTGTGAGCTTGGCTGTTCCCATCCATTCCACGGCTCCCCCAATGCATCATGGGCTTCCGTGGTTGAATATCCAGAACCCTGCGTTTTTTCTCTCTCTCTCTCTCTCTCTCTCTCTCTCTCTCTCTTGCACGCATGTGTTCGCTCTTAAACAACAGGCTCTTGTGACAGCGCGTTCGGACCTGCGCCCAAAGGAAGCAGTCTGAGTCTAAAATATGTCAAATCCAGAACAGAAATCATGTGGGACTGTTTGAATTGGACAAGCAAACAGAGGTAGTGCTGCAACCGTCAGTTCTAATGGCTGTGGCACCCGCTTATTTCCCATGATCTTCATTTAAACTTCCTGAATATAGCTGCGGCGTTTCACTGGCAACTTCATTTCCATTTGGGTTTATTAATAAAACTACACGAAGGAGCAATGAATAACTGAGCAGTTGATTAACCCAAATCTCATATGAATATGTGAGTCTTATTCTGGGTTTGTTTGATGCCCCTTTGATCTTAGAGGAGGTTTTAAGTGGAAAGTTTAAGTTCATTCCACTTTCACATGAGCTTAGAAAAGAAGCTGGTGATGTCATTGCTCATGTCCCAGTTGGATGTAGGTACAAAGCAAGCTGATATTTGTGCCATATAGTCTGCTTTTGGAGACCCAGACCTGCAGATTCATGCCACTGTCATGCAAGCGATGGCAGTGCCTTTTACATATGCCAGGCACAGAAAAAAATGCTTCTCAGTTTTATAGAGCCACCAGTAAATCAGTGTGGAATTTGAAAATTCAAGGCTGCATTCATGTGTGGTTAAGTGACCGTTGGTGAAGGGTGTGAGCATGCACGTAAGGTCACACATATATGGAGCCTCAGTTTTAAACCCTTTCATACGCCCTTTGTCAGCGAGCCAAACCAAACGGGGTAGCTGGGGAAGTCTGAATTAGAAACGGAGATGCGGAAGAAGGTGGAGAGAGAGAGAGAGAGAGAGAGAGAGAGAGGAACCGTTTCCCACATGCTGAGCTTTTCGATGGCAAAATCCAGATGTTGGACTGAGGGCCGTTGATCTGTAGTTCTACATAAAAAGTAGTAATGTGACTTGTGAATCACTTAACTGATTCAACTCAAACAAACTCATTTATGTAAATCACAGTGCAAATTCTCCATCTTGCTGACAAACTGAAAAGTGCAATATGGGATACATCCTTTGGACACTAATCTATGCAGTGCATTGTGGGATTTCAGGAGTATCGTGGATAATCTACATTATGCTTTCAGACATAACTGTAAAATGATAAAACTCTTGAATTGGTGCACTAGTGTGTGGTTTTAGGCATATATGTTTGTTTACATAACAGCCTTGGCGTTTATGAATTTTAATGGACATTTAATTACATTTACATATTCTCCCCAAAAACACATGACTATAAAATGACAAATCTCCCTAACAAGTATACAATATGTAGTGAATATTTGCTGAACATAGCACCAACTCAATTCCAAACAAGACAAAGCTAGCTAGCTAACTCAAGAAAAAAAAAAACGTTTTCACGTTGATTGAACGCGTAATGACGTAGTTACGTATCAGGGGATTAGAAATGGTATGGCCCATTGTGGGGGTGCGTGAAAGTGTTATTTATGTGTGTTTTCAACAGCTGAAAAAACATATTTTACTGTTTTCTATTACACTAACATTTTAAGATTTTTTAGCACCCCCCGCTATCCTTTGTATGTGCTTTGTTCGTGAGGTTAAAGTATGAACTATGGAGGCAGACACCCCCTTTACAAACCTCCATATAACAACACTGTGAAAAGGCAAATAAAATTGATTCATTTGTACTTAAGAATCGACTACGCGCAAAAGAGTCGTTCATTAAAAAAAGAATCGATTCTTTGGTGAATCACACATCATCGGTGTTGTACTCCACCCGCCCTCCTCCATCTCCCTTCCCCCTCCATTCATCCTCCTTCTCTCCTTTCCCACAAAAGCAAAACGCTACAATCACAGCCGTGGGAAGGTCGCACAGTGCCCAGAGCGATACACGGCTTGACTCTGATGCTTGCGCTCGCGCTTTTCTTTTTTTGCATGCTCGCAGGGTTTGTGCTGTGCTAAAAAAGCAGAGAGGAGGGTTTAGGGGACGGGGGTCGACCCCGGAAAATAGAGCACGGAGAGCAGAGTCATTCCGCCAGAGCCGAAAGAAAAGAAAGGGGGAAAAGCGCTGCGTGTGGCGGGAGATGGGACGCGCCTCGGCGCGGCTGCGCTCCATCCGGTCCGCGCAGAGGTAGCGCGTGCGCTCAGACACACCGGACACAATGGCACGGATGCACGCGCTGATTTAGGCCGGCAGACACAAACCTCTGTGTATGTGTGTGTGTTTGTGTTGAGGACTTATACAGCTCGAGAGATCGCGTGTTTCACAAAGCGGGAGAAATTCATGCGCGCGGAAGCTTGATATTTCCGAGGTGAGGATCATCACGTCTCTGTGTCCGTGCAGCTCGTGTCCATCCGGATGCTAGCACCATGTCACAATGTCTCTCTCTCTCTCTCTCTGGTGTGGTGTGATGTGCAATGATGTTGTGTATGCACAATTCTTATATAAATGCAATAACACACGTCATATGTTATTACTGCTACAATAAGCTAAGATGGAGAGCATCTATACTCATTGTGTTTCACACAACCAGAAGAGGGGTGTGTACTAAAACTGACACTTATTTAAAAAAAAAAAAACTGCTCGTGCAATGTAATGCTGTTCAGATAGCTATAACTTATGTCACATGCTTTTGGTTATTGTGTTGCAGCAATGGATTATTATACTAATACCAGTAATGCATTAGTCTTATTAAGTGTGTTAAGATGGTTCTAGAAAGTGATGTAAGGCTCATGTGTGTGTGCATGCAAGAATGAGAGTTTGCATGCCAAACCTATGCTCTTCTTGCTTCTGTGTGATGATGGCTGCATTTTGATGTCAAGTCATCATGAGGAGCTAAATCCCTGTTTAAAATGTCAGAAGAGTGTAACTGGGATGATTTGCAGAAAGAAGTCCGCAGACTGCAATGTCAATGTTTTGGGCACATTATAGGAAACCCTAGCACAGACAGGAGTGTGCATGTGTTTGCAGGTTTGTATGCATAGCCGGTGAGGTGATGTTGTGTGTGTGTGTGCTGCAGTCTTGCTCTGCTCATCTCTGCACTGCAGGGCAGCAGTGGCAGCAGCAGCTCAGTGCCAGCCAGCCCCTATCACCTGTCCTGCATACTGACACTGGCACAATGCAGAATCAGGAGAGAGAGAGATTAACGACGAGGGCAGCACGGTGCCAGCTACCCCCTAATACCAGTCCAGGATACTGACCCTGCATTTTGCACAATGCAATAACACAGAGAGAGAGACACTGAGACAGAGAGAGAGAGAGAGAGATTGTGAGAGAGAGAGAGGCAGATTAACGATGAGTATCTACAGTCAGTGCATCATAGTGGATTAGATGTTTCACCCTTTCCTTTCTTGTACTTTTTTCCTTGATGATTGCTTGAGTTGTGTATGATTTAAACTTCCCTGTATGTTTCAGACAGCATGTTTGAGATGTGTTGTTGTAGGCCTATGGCGTGTCAGCTAGTCGGCTTCTCAGTGCAGGATTTAGTGGCGTGATCCTCTGACGATGCCTCAAACAGGACACTGAGGTCAGCATTTAATCTGTATGGTAGACTGACTTTACTTGGCTTATGTGCACTGCACTCAGCCACAATGGACTGCTGTGGAAACACACTGCATAGCTCTCATTTGCTGTTTGTGTGTCCTTTTTTAGACGTGGTTGTAATAAAGTACTGAGAATGCTAAAATGATATACACATACAGTAGATATGATAATAAGATTAAGGGAGTCACTCCACCCATGAATCCTCTTATGTATGATGTATAATTTTAGGAGTTATAGGTCGACACTGGATTGCTTGTGAGGTTCACGTCTTTAGCGTCAAACAGAAGACTTGTGTACTCAAAACTTCTAATGGAAGTCTAAAGGCAGGTGTTGTGGAAATCTCAGTACAGGAAAATGTGAATTCATCACACATAAACGCAAGGTGACTGTGCGTCCTTGTCCACCACTTGGAAGAAGGGATCCATTATGTCATGATTACAGGAGAGACCGTTACAAAGCATTACGTGGCTAACTACATCCGCAGACCCACACCTGCTCCCACACCCCTCCCTTCACATCACCAGGTTGTCAGAGTCACGTTGTCATTACACGACCAGTGGCAGGTCTAATGCTTGTTTATTGGTGCTTAGAAGCTTGTTATTTCATGGGTGAACAAAGTCCCTAGGTTTTACAAAAGCACAAATTGCATTTATTAATGATTATGTCTTCTTATACCACAGCGCTGTTGAATGCTCGATTCTGATTGGTCAGAAGATGTTAATTAATTTTCTATAATAGTGGCTCTGACTGCAAGGTGTATTAATGTGCCAGTTTATTAATGTGCTTGCAATGTGCTCACACCTCTATTATTTTTATACTAACAGCTTACACAGAGACCTGTATGGCACATGCTCCATTTAGAAGATAAAAAACAAATGTGTGTAATTGTTGAGATAGTGATGTTTTCTGTGAGGTGATGTTTATTTGGCATTTTTGGAATGAGTCTCCAGTGTCAGTGGTCTGTAATAATTTGAGATAAAGCTTTCTATCATAGGGAAGTCTCAGGATGGAGGTCTTTATGCTTTCTCGGTAACATGACAAGTTAAATAAAGAAAAGAAAACAAGAATCTGGTAGGGGAATGGCTATCACTGTTATAACGTAAGTGATAACATACTTGTTTTGCGGATGTTTTAGCATTAAACTGATTTATTACAGAATACGACACATTGTTATCTAATAAATTTAAAAAATATTAATGTTATCAACTTTTTTGTGGTATAAGAACAGTAATACACTTCAGAACATCCTGCTTTGCAATAGATTTGCAGTAGATCACACCACCGTGTTGTTGATTATTTTTCTATAGCAATACACACACAAGTGTTTTCTTCCTTACTTACAGCACAGAATATCAGTCACCGTCACCATATGTGCTGTGCCTGGATGGATATAGTCAACGGAGCGAGAGCTTCTAGTATGAAAAAGAATAAAGTTGAGAAAATGTGAGCTAATAGTATTTAAGAAACTTTAATAAATATAGGATTTATTAATTTGGCCATGGCTAAGAGTTCAGAGAAGGCAGAAATGATAGCTAGCTTAAACTGCAGCAGGTTTAAGAGAATTTGGCTTGCTCTGATTAGCATTAATCACTCTAAAATGTGGTTGGGATCTTGGCCCGTGCCTACATTTTACTTCCCGTGAATTAGTATTTTGAAGCTCAGTGTTGACTTCTGGAGCATTTCATCTAGCCAGAGCTTTAAACCGAGACCAACGTGTTGAACAAGTGAAGTATTGGCTCTGGTTTTGGGTTGAGGTCACTGTGTTTAGTTCTTAATGTGGTTTTCTTTCTCTAAAAGACCATGGTTTTGGGGGATCTGTCTAACAGGAAGGTGTATTTAAGAAGGGTTTAAGGAGTTAAAAGGTTTGTGGGAGAAGGAGTGATGAGTGTGCTGGGTGGGATGAGAGCAATGTTTACAAACTGTAGCATTGCAGAGAGAAATTTGCCACATTTCTTCTCCTTGGAAAAAAAATCCACTTCACAAGTCAATAACAAACTCACATAGCAGTGTTTAGGTGGAGACTGAGACTGAGGGTGAACTCCCTCACACACACACACACACACACACACGCACACACACACGGTTGTAATATTAGGTCCCGCCTGTCTCGCCCGTGCAGTCTTCAGCTGTTTAGACGGCTGTGTTTAGACCCTGGCATGAGGAGAAACACAAGAATGAAGGGATGTGTTTTCTTTCCCTGACCCCCCCATTCCCCACCACCTCCACCTCCACCTTCCTCAGCGTGGAGGAAATGTGAGCCGTCCTGCTTTTATCAGCTCCATTGTTTGGGATCCTCAGGGATGGAGTTTCCTGAAGGAGGCCAGAGAGCTGCACATGTTCCCCAGCTTGGCTCACATCACTAACAGCCACACTGGAGTGTTTAAGAAATCTCTCTTTTTTTCCCCTCTCACGATTTCCTTTTGAACTTAGCCTACATATGGAGTTTGAGATGTTAGACGAGTGTGTGAGTGTTACCAGTGCCGGTTCCGTGTGGATGTGAGTGATTCTGTGCTCATATATCTACCCAAAACGTAATAGGAAGCGGATGGGAAAGAGAAGAAAATAAAGGCGGGAGGCCATTTTTCATATTGAAATCTTGCTGATGGGCAAGATGATGGTTTGGTGTTGCTAGAAACATTTGTTAATAAGTCTGTGGGTGGAAAGCGTATGTTTGGACCACCTCAACTGATTCGCCAGCCAAAGCAACAGTATGCTTTAATGACCTAGATATGCTCCTGGTCTGTCAGGCTCTTTGTTCCTCGCAGATGTGTGTGTGTGTGTGTGTGTGTGTGTGTGTGTGTGTGTGTGTGTCTGCTTGCCTTCAGTAGGATGTTTACCATTTCACTTGGCACAGCAATGGTGATGTGAACACATGCACACATGCTTCAGGCTTTGTGAAATATGAGGCAAAAAATAAACCAGTGACTCCATGCTTTCTTAATATGTTACAATATTACATTATTTCCTACTCTTATATTGGAACATATTCACAGCATATTGCAATATTCACTCAACACACTAGATGCATGTATGCCAGGACACGCATCGCAAGACACCATTTTATGGACTCACATTAAAAAAAAAACAGTTCAATTTGCCAAGGCCATGAAAATTGTGTCTGGGACACACCTACTGAAATCGCAGAACAGCTCAGGATTAAAGAGGAATTGCATGTTCAGCTATGAAGGCAGTGTGTTGGTAAAATACAGTAAATGAAGTTATTATTAGGCCTGATTAAAGACTCTAGATGTCTGGAGGGTATTAATATGGCTAATATGACATTTGATTAAGAATTGGTTTTAATGAAAAGGCGGCTATATTCAGAATAAGCTAATTTGTATCAAGGTGTGTAATTACTGTAGTAAACGTATTATGGTTGAATTCAGCTTGTGGAAAATGAGCAGTATCACAAAAGTCCTGTTGAAAGTGTTGAGGTTCTTTTGAGATGTGAGGATGTGTACTTCCCTGACAAAAACAGTCCAACTGAAAAGCAGTATTAAAAGACTCGGTTTCTCTAAATAGTTGTTTCACTAAATTAGTCTCACCTTCTTAGACATTTTGTCATAAATTGAAAATATATAGGAGCATTAGAGATGGCTTCAATCCAATACCCAGTATCGGTATCGGGCTAGTAGCTGCATAAAATGGTGGAATCGGATATTAGAGGAAAAAAAGAATGAATTCGATCTGATCCTTTAACAAATGGAAAAGTTTGGAATCAGATTTGGAAAAGATTTGATAAAAATCATTTTAAAGCTTAGTAGTTATTAAAGAAGAAAACAGCGGATGGGTACAGATATCAGCTGATACTCAAGGTTTCAGTTATCAGTATTGGTATTGGAAAAGGAAAAGTGGTATTGTGCCATCTGTAATGAGAATGAGGGAAAACTATACAACTGGCAACGCTACATATAAAGCTCTGACCAAGATGCACAGAGCTAGTTTACATGGTTTTGGGAGATGGAGAAAATTACGAACAAACATATGCTAATTCTCCAAAGTTTAGTTTGTCTAATCTGCAAACGTTGCATTTCTCAGTGCTTTTTAACATTGACTTCACACTTTTGACGCGATCATCCCTCAAATGCATATGTATGAGGGGAAGAAGTGTATTTTGTACATGCACGTGCATTGTAGAATACACTTTTAGGCTTGTAGATCAGTTTCGTACATAACACACAGGGTTTTTTCATAGAATACAGCCTGTCCTTGAAATTCATCTCCAGCCATAATAAAGCCAATCTGTTGTGCACAGAGCCAGCTAGTGAAGCCATGTTAATGTCATGTTTAACTAAACTCTGACTAACAGGGCTAAGTTTACAGATGGTTAACGTATAGCATATGGCTATATGGATGTGTGTTCCAGATTTTTGCCTTCAGTAATGCAGTCGTTTGCTTTAGACTGCATTCACAAGGACATTTTTCACCTCTTGCCATTGATTTTCCATTGATCTTAAAGTGTTGACAAAAAACAGGCGCTATTTTATTATGGTTCGATGTGGCAGACTAGCCAGCTAGACAACTGATAAATGCTACTTTATATGCTAGCTGCTGAGTCTAAACATGTTTGCAGACTGACAAACGTAATAGTAGCTAGCTTTGTCCTGCAAAAACATTAGTTTATGCGTTTAGTTGTTGTGCGTTTTGCCTTGATTCTCTAATCTCCGAGAACTTTCTTGACAGAGATTAAACCACAGTTTAATCAGATTTGCCACATTACCTGACTTTACATCTACCAGATAAAGGTGTTTATTGCACCAGGTACTGTTCTCATCTACTTTTACAAAGTACAGCCAGACTCTGTGACATGAAAACACTCTTTCTTTTCGCTCTCTGTGCATCATGGAGTGATGTTTTTCTGTTTTATTTTTAATAGTTTTAATTATCCTTTAGGAAGTCTTTTTTTTTTTTGTCCAAAGTATCAAAATATAGCCACCGAATCTTTTCAGACTTTTCGGCACTCTCTAGTACTGAAATGTTTCAGTTGGTGCTTGGTGCCTTTTGAATACCCAGTCTTATTTAGAACAGGTTTTGTCATCTTCTGTAGTTTATTTATGAGGGTGTAGTCTATTTCATACATGGGAATGGCTTCTCCTCTTTGAGCATCATAGTTATTGATTAAATAAATGCATTGTGGGATATGGTATTGTAATAGTTGATGGGCTATGAATCAGAGTGTGTTCTGAATCCTTATAATCCGTGTTTGTGTGTGTGTGTCAGTTGATAGAGAGAGATGGAGAGGTGGAGGGAATGTGCCCTGTGTATGACCTGCATTTCTGTTTTTGCGTTTGTATGATTGGAGGTTGTTATGAGATCATGTATCTAATATTCCATCCATAACTGATATATTGGCTAGTTAATAGCAGCATGCTCGTGCAGCAGTTATATTTAACGTGTATTGTGAACTGAGTAAAAACACGAAACGTTTAACATGGATGTACTCGGGCTCTTGATAAACATGTGCACACCAAGTAAGATTGAATTCCTTTGCTTGACTGCAAATCAGTGAGCGCACACGTGGGTGCAGAAGAGTGTAGACGTGGGTGTGTGTGTGTAAAAAGAGTTGCTATTCTTGTCTTATCATGATGACCTAGTATTTATGGTTGATTTCACCCTGCTGTGAATATCTCCTGTGTGCAATGGTTGATCTCTCTCTCTCTCTCTCTTTCTTTCTCTCTCTATAGATGACGGAGGGCCGGAGATGTCAGGTCCATCTCCTGGACGACAGAAAATTGGAGCTCCTTGTGCAGGTAAGCCACTCATACTTCCCCCCCTGGGTTCAAGTAAACACACTGTCTGTTTTACACCAGTATATCGAAAGCGGTTAACGGCATCATCTGTTCTCATTACGCTGGATTACATGAAGCTCAGTGGTGCGATACAATAATGGCACATACAAGGTGTGAGAGTCGTGTCTGTTTTTATGATCAGTGTCTCAGATTTCCTATCGCTTGTGTGAGAAGGGAAATCCTCTCTCCTCCTTTGAGAGTTAATTACCACCTCCCTGATAGAGGAGGACTCTTTGTGCGTCTGTGAGAGACAGAGAGATTCGAGCTCAGTTTTCTAATCTTTCTTTGAAATCTCCATTCCATTTTTGTGTACAAAGCAGTTCACCAGTGATTGTACAGTGACACCGCTTTTGTTGCTTTGGCTCAGTGTTTCAGCCTATCGGACTTGAAATGGAAGAAAACTGAAGGCGAGATTGTCAGTTTTAAAATAAGAGTAGTTACCTGTTTATTTGGTGAACCATCAGCTCTCTGATAGAAAAAAGGTATTATGAGCTAATCTAGGATAAACATTTCATGACATGGGTTGTGCTGTGCATTTTTCCATCGCTTGTCAATACATATTTTTGAAAAAAAAAAAGTCAATATACCAGTGATGGTATATTATTTAGCATGGTAATAGGAAATTGGGACCTTTGAGGATATAATTATCTGCTTCTTTTTTCTCAGCTTTACATAAGGTTTATGAGAATCAGAAATGTTATTGTGCACATTAGCATGACTGTCACTGTTACCTGAGTACCAGGTGCTAAAGAAAAACTTCTCACAAGTCTCACAGCACCCTTTTGTGTAAGAGCACCTCTATCGGCATTGGAAATAGCGCACGGAATCTCACTAGCTAGCTAAAATGCAGTGTAGACAACAAAACTGTCACCTCGGGTTGTTTACGATGTGTGCATTTTTATTACCCTAGCTGTATCCTTTGTGTAGTTTGTTTTCCAGCAATTCTCTGTTTCGGGCCTTTGTTTGCATTTGTTCAGCTTGGAAATTAGCTCCGCCCTTATTCGGACCCAAGCTGCTCTGTTCTGCTTAAAAGGCAACTCACAGGGCAGATTGAACAGAAATCCGACTAATCAAAACCCTTTCCAGCATCCACCATTTCACAGCCATCACGGCACATCTGCACTTTATAATGCAGCTACAATTTTTCTCCACAGTCACCAGTTTACAGATAATTGTTTGCACTGGTTTGTGCAACTCAGTTCTGTTGTCTTGTGTAGTTAGCCTGCACTGTCTTAAGTATTTATTATCCTGAGCATTTATTGTCTTTCATCTTGCACTGTCATGTATTTGCTCTTTATGTAGTGTAGCATACAGTGCTGCTGTATTATTTGTCTGGTCCAGAATGAAACATAATTTCGCTCCAACGTATACAAATTATATAGAGAAATAACTATAAAACCCAGTTGCACTTGGCTTGAAAGGGAGGTGCTTTTAGACCAGCAGCTCAGTTCTGGTTGTGGGTGGAGCTGATTTCCAATCACAGTTGTGTTGAAAACTTTGACAACTTTTACCCTACCCTAGGATACACTTACAAATTACAAACTGCACCTTTAAAATTGGTCTACTTATTTTTGTTAATTTTTTTTTTTTTTTTTTTTAAATAACTACCTGTGTTTTGGACTGCTTTTGTACTGTTATATATTTTTTTATTTATTTATTTATTTATTTATTTTGCAGATAATACAAATGATGCATGTGTGTGTGTGTGAGAGAGAGAGAGAGAGAGAGAGAGAGAGAGAGGAGGAGAGTTGTCAGGTCTGCAGCATCCTCACAAGTTAATCTGGCATGTATGTGTTGCCATGACAACCCTATTCAGTGCCCAATGAGGAGACACAGTCCGTTGTGAGGGGCGGACCTTTCCCCTAACCCAATCAGTTCAAATAGACTTGTTTAGGATGAGCTCTGCTTTCATAACAACTCAGCCGAGTCGTCTGTCACGAGCCTTTCCAACTTCAGAGTGCCATGACGATATAAACGTTTCTCAGTCTCCTTAACAAGCACTCCTTCCTCTTGCTGTCCTCGCCTTCAACATGTACACACACACACACACACACATACACACACACACACACACACACACACACACACACACACACACACACACATAAACACACTTGCCTGCACACTCAGGAAGTTCCCATTTAAGAGACAAACACAGCCTGCTTGAACTCTGCAGCTTTTTAACGTTCCCAGCATTCCAAGCTCAACATAATTCAGGACACATATGGTCTCTTCATTCAGTTTATTCACTCTCTGTCTGTCTCTCTCTTTGTCTTTTTTTTTGTGTGAGCTGTCTGTCAGATGTGATTACCCAAGCAGAGCTGATCGCTGTAGGGTCCAATCTGATTTAAACTCACTGAAATTGTTCTCTCATAGTTGGAGTTATAACTCTCATCTTGTTCCATCGGCTTTCTTTTTAGCTGTTCTCTCTGAAGTGCCGAATGAATGAGTTTTATTTGTGCTCTGGTTCTGTCCTGACAGGCAAAGCGATTTAGACGAGACAAGACCTTTTTAAAAAGTTGAAGAAGAAGATGAAAAATTGAGAACAATGATGAAAGCAGTTGAACTGTGGGAGAAAGGAAGATGATGTCTCACAAAAAGTTAGGAAATGGCAACCACAACCTTTTACTGAAGATGTGAACCAATAGAAAGATTAGCCTTGGTTGATGTTAGTGCTTCGATGGCAACTTGGTGTGCCTTATTCTTCCAACATTAGTAGCTACAGGGTGATATGGGACACTATCATGATAGAGGGTAGGAATTAGCAACAGCTCTATTAAAGGGACATTAAATCTTTTTACCAGAGGCCAGAAAAATTGAATTTGTGCCTGTTTTGGAGGTGCCCATGTTCAGCATGTATTTGTTATGTCACACTCCACAGTAGTGGTTAAAGGCTCTTATGAAAGTATACACTCAGGGCTTTAAGAATTTGCAGTTTTTCATAAGTATTTTTTTTTTAAACCCAGCATACTAGGTTTAAATTTAATAATTTTATTATGGCAGTTGTATAGTGTTTTACTATCAAAAAAGCTTTAATGGTGCTGTCTGTTTTATCTCTTTACCAATGTTATTGTGGAGAGGTGTGACTTGTTTGCCCCTCACTCTGCTCACCAGCAGCTAAACACAGAGTCACAATACTCTACACACAGAAACCCAACAGCATCCTGACTAATTTTATAACAGACTTGTGGCGATAAAATAATTCATTTGTTCATACTAATTGAAAGTGTCCGATAAGTCGATTTCGAATGCCAGAGTACTGCTAGAAAGGGTTAAGCAGGGAAAAAATGGTGTTTAACATTTTACCAGTTACTAATAGTTTGTGTGCCTGAAGGCTAAAGTGTTTGCAGTCATATTCAGTTTTAGGACATCCCCTCTCTAGGTTTTTATCTCCCACATTGTAGTCCCATACTTCATATCTCTGTGGACGGACAGTGAGACGCATTCCATACTTTATATCCTCATTTATCAGTCTAACTACCGTCAGTATTCGCTACCCAAAGCAAGCATTTACTTTAGTTTGCTGACATTAGCTGTCTTTATAACAACTCGGTCCATGTGTCTTCTATTATTCCTTTCTCTTTCTCCCTCCTCTCTTCATTTTTTTTTGGTCTCTCCAGTTTCCCTTCTTTGTTTTTCCCCATCCCTTCATGTGGTCATAGGCAGGTTAATCAGGCCAGTGGAGATACCAGTTTTCCAGATTTCTCTAGGAACACGTGTTCTTGCCTCAGGGATTTCAGAGATGAATCCAGTGGTGTCTGAAGCTACAGCACATTCTCAATGCTCCTTTATTTCCTGAAGGTCAGGCAAGTCTAATTTCTAGCTAGCTTCTGTTCTGAAAATATGTGTAGATTCACGTTTCTCTGGGAAGCTGAGTGTAATCGGATTGGTACCAACCAGTACAGCTATATTCAAGAGCATCCAAAATCATTTGGCTGTCTGCGCTACACTCCTGACTTGAACATAGCCACACAAAAGGACAGAACAGGCTCCATACTAGCAGCGTAAAATGAATCTTGGGGTAGAAGTGATTGTTCACTTATTACACTTATTGTACAAGATTTCCAATCCAAAAGGAGCTGACGCCAGTTTGGAAGGGCAGTAGAGCCGAGTAAACATATTTCATTCAATTTGAGACTACGTGAAGCTAGGGGCTAAAGCGCACACAGATGAAGTGCTAGTTTAAGTTTAATGATGGGCTGCTTCTGTCTGGAGTCTGACCTGACTGCTTCCTGTTCCTCCTTCTCTTTCTCTTAGCAGCTGAAACATCTGTGGTGAAAAGAGCTAATGGTGGGCCCTTGTCCTTCCTAAGTGAATTAGCTGGATTGGGTTGTTGAGGAATTGACATGACCCAGGATTAGATTGCACATTAAAAGTATTGTAGATGAGTGGATGGATAGAAGGATGGATGGATGAATGGATAGATAGATATACAGTCAGGTCCGGAAGTATTTGGACAATGATAGAGTTTTTGTGATTTTGCCTTTATACACCACCACAATGGATTTGAAATAAAACAATCAAGATGTGATCGAAGTGTAGACTTTCCTCTTTATTTTAAGAGGTTCCACAAAACATATGGCATTTACCATTTAGGAATTACAGCCATTTTCAACAAAGTACCTCCATTTTCAGGGGCTCAAAGGTATTTGGACAATTGACTGACAAGAAGATAATTGACCAGGTGCGGTCCATTCCCTCGTTACTTCAAGACAAATGAAGCAGACCTGACTGTATGTGCTGTTAGATATGAATTAATTGAAACTGTCCACGTTTTGTTTAATGCTCTTGACTAAAGAAAAATTGCCCACAATTTTAACTGAACTCAGTCGTAGAAGAAGATGAATGAGTTCATAAGTCTCTGCTGTGGATACTCCTATATGTGTATATAGATTTTGGCATGGAAAAATTATATAACCATTGCACGAATTTCAATAAATGTTCTCTTTCATATGGCTTTATTTGAAACAGAGACTGGAATGAGCCTAATTATTGCTAAATAGCCGTCTTAATAGTGAATACTCTACTTACATTTTCGTAAGACAAGAGCAAACAATACTGAAACCAAAATGAAAGCACAAATGTATTAATTGGAGAGCATGAAATAGCAAACTGAGCATGAATAAAGTATCTAATTGTTGCACAATCATCAATTTCCTGACTCCAACTAGACTAGACTTTAGCATGTAGTGTCCACTTTATTGTCTTATTACCATAATAAATAGTCTGCCTTGAAGAGCAAATGGTAAACAGTTTGAAATGTAGCGGTAGTTTCCAGGATTTTTCTGGAAAATTATGCTTAGCTAGTGATAAATAGCATTTAGCTCTGCTTGATCAGATGATTTCTGGCTTAATAGAAATACAGGTTTTGGGTTTAAGTTTTTTTTTTTTCCTGTCTGTGTGTGTGTATACATTTTTGTAAGCTAGGTATTGCTTCTGCATATTGCTGTTTGTTGTGCGTCGGATTTTGGATCATGTGTGCGCGTGTTCTCTCTGGGCAAGTCAGTTTCTCTTAAGTCTTTCATTAGCAGGCTGTAATTTCCCTCTGCTTTAATTTGGTCTAATGGTGGCTTGTGTATTAGGGTGGAGGTCTGAGGTAAAATCCTGGCTATATCCATAGCATGTGTTTGTTGGACATCTTGCTGAGTCTTGATGTCCTGAAGAGTTTCTGAGAATTGTGTTTTTCTCTGCATTATCGTGCCCCTCAGATGAAATTTAGACTGTGTATACCTATCTGTCAGGGCAGCTAATCCCCTAAAATACAGTTACACTACAAGCTAATGCTAGCTCTGGTAAACCAAAGCACGAGTCATGCCATGTCAACCGCTGCCAGTCACCAGTAACAAAGCAAAACCTTTGTGCTACAAATCTACACTAATCCGGTTTAAAAAGACAGCAGTGTGTTGTGGTGCTCTGCTTTTTTTTGTGCTATGTCAAAATAAAACCCAGCAAATATTTTTAAAAGGGTCCATGAAAATGGATTCCCAATCTTGAATTTTTTTTTAGCTTTTCTGTGATTTACCGCACCAGACAGAGTTCACAAATGGCTTCGCTGTTATCATCTGATACAAATCAAGTGAGCAAAACAAGTAGGGAAAAGACAAAAATGTGTCCTGCGTGAGTTTCCCAGACTGTGGGAAAACACTAGATGGTAGAGCGTGTGTCCTAATCTCTAACAGCCTCTATTATGTTTAACCTGAACAAGTAATGGTTGTTCAGGAAGCAGAACAAGTAATTTGTATATAGCTAGTTAGCAAAAAATGTCAAAATTTTGTTGATTGTTTGTTAGCTAGCTAGCTAATATTACAAAGTAGCGTGCTATATAAATAAACACGCTCCGCTAAACAAATCCGGCATTTAGCTGTACACTGCCTTTCAAAAGTTTTTGAACCCTAAATATCTAAATCTAATGGTGGCTTAGAGGTTGGGGGTTTGATTTCTGCCTCCGCCCTGTGTGCGCAGAGTTTGCATGTTCTCCTCGTGCTTCGGGGGTTTCCTCCAGGTACTCCGGTTTCCTTCCCCAGTCCAAAGACAGTCTAGAGTATGTGAATGGATGTGTGAGTGTGAGTGTGAGTGTGTGCGCGATTGTGCCCTGTGATGGATTGGCACTCCATCCAGGGTGTCCCCTGCCTTGTGCCCTGAGTCCCCTGGAATAGGCTCCAGGCTCCCCACGTCCCTGTGTAGGTACGAAAAATAGATGGATATCTAAATCTAAGTGAACTGAGATGATCACTCTACCATATATTTGTCTTGCATTTGACACTAATACTGAACTGTAAGACAAATCTAGTCATACTATAATTTGCAGACTTATGGTCACATTATAACCTGACAGTGATTATAATACAAAGAAATAGATATTTGACTGCACACTTGTATATTTTTTTATTATTTAATTTATATTAGTAAGTAAACTGCAATAAATTATAAATAATAAAAACTCCATGTGTTTAAAAACAGTAACTGTTCATTACACGGTCACATATTTGTATATATTAGTCATAGATCCTGTGCATGTGACCCATGACTGCTATAAGTTGCAAATAAAATAGCTTACATTGTTTTCATTACACAGTCATTTCATTTTTTGTGTGTAAACTGACTCACTGATTTCAGCTTATTTCTCATATACTCCCAATGCATTATGGGTCATTTGTATTATGTACTAATGGGTACTATATTATGTGGCAGTATGTCAGCACTGCACTGAGCAGAATTCGATGCCAAACCAAGGCATTCATTGGAAATACACTGATGAAGAAATTGATATAGCCTGTCCCTTTAGCATGTGTCATTGTTATGTTAGGCCTTCCTAATTGCTATCTGATCCACACACATCTCTGCGTTATTAAATCATGGCACACCGGATATTCTTCCTGCGTGTCGCAAGTGGACATGGATTACATAATACGCTCGTCAGAAGCTTGTCTCGTGTGAGATCAGAGTCAAATTCAGAGAGAGAGAGAGAGAGAGAGAGAGAGAGAGAGAGAGAGAGAGAGAGAGAGAGAGAGAGAGCACTCGGGCAATAATATGAGTGTGTGAACTCAGGTGTAGACATCAGCTGTATGATCAATGTGATCATCTTGCCGTATTACGTCCTGTTTATGTTTCACAAAGGCATATTGTGGTATCCAGATGAAATGAAACATTGTCGTGATATATGAAGTGAAAAAGGCATTTAAATGCAACTACAGCTCATAAACTACATGCTGAATTATTGATCAACTTCAACTCAAAGGCTTCATCTGAACCGTTGATCTGCATCAAGCACAAGTAAAGAGCCACTAATGAAATAATTCATTCATGAATTAAATAAACATTAATAAGAGATGGCCTTATTTAGAAAAATTTTGCGCACAGCAGAAGTGATAGATAAAATTAACCATTTGATTCCCAGTTCAGATGCAACGTGTGTTAAAAAAAATTTAAATAAATAAATAGCCCTGTACTAATGATACTTTTTCTCAAACAAGCTTAATGATAATCCTGGGTGTGGGTTTAGGGTGTGGAATATTCATGTGAAAGTGCACAAAAAATTTATCTGCATAGAGAAAAAAACACTTTATTTCATGAAGAAGTGCTCAGAGCAAAAGTGTATAAAATAGTGAAAATGCTAATTTACTAGAATAGTAAATATTAACAAAGGAACCTGAAAAAGGAGCTTCACTTCTGCTTTCAGTGCATTTTAATTCATCCCTTTGAACTTTGTTAATCTGCAAAGCATAGAAGCATGACCTGATAAAAAAAATTAAAGGTATTGCTATTTATTACATACAAAGGTGAGTCAACTGAAAACCTTAATATTTTTATTTTGCATTGTTTATTGCAAATAGTTGTTACAAAAGTGTATAATTTTTGTAAAATTTCCATTTTGTTCAGTGCAAGAGTTGTAGCACTTAACGAGTACGCAGATTCCTCTAGAAAAAAAAGATTCAATTTTAATTTATGTTGTACTTTTAAGATTTATGTTTCTCTCTTATTATTAAGTCTATTAAGTAGTTCTTAAACTATGCTTACACAATGCTTCACCATTTTCTTAATGCTGCTTGTTGTTCAGAATTGCAGCAAAACAAATCCTAGCTAGCTAACCTCTGCTGTTTACAGAACCACAATGTTTACGTTTCCTTCAAGCATTCATCATGGTAATGCCATAATCACCTGATTATTGCATCTCTACATGAACAAAGTGGCGAGATGAAAAATAGATAGATAGATAGATAGATAGATAGATAGATAGATAGATAGATAGATAGATAGATAGACTCCAGAGGGTCACAAATTCGGGAATGTTGTGAAAATGTATTAAAAAAGCGGTGAAGGATGTTGCCAAATATATATTTTTTAATTATTTATTGAGTTAAATTGTTGTGGAAATTGTTGTGCCACTTGGATATTTGACAAGCAAAGATGGCAAACAGCAATCAGTTATTTGCTCAAGTAATATTTCAAAGAAAATTAGAACTAATGATAAAAATACAAAGGTCCAGGACAAGGCTGAAAACAACAAAACAGCAACAGCTAAGACAGTGTGGACTGAATAGGCCTGTGTTTCTGCAGTTAGCATAGAACTACATTATTAAAATTCAGTGAAAAAGTGTCTTCCTTGACTATATTGTGTTGTTTTGAGTCATTCGCTAACAGGAAATAATTCATCAGTTGTTTATAGCTATGCAACTTGATGTGAATGATATGGCTAATAGGATACATGCGCAGAACTTTAGAAAGCACGCCTTAAACATCTTTCTGCTGAACTGAGATTAATGTTCCAGACATGTTTATCTACAGAACACTGATGGTCACGCTAGTTAATATGTGTTTTAGCTACATTGCTGTTTCATAGCTGTGCTGAGAATGGAAGCTTCCAGTTGGATGCCATTATGTGATTTTTGTGTTGCCATAACAACTAAGGCATATGTAAAAGTTTTTATTAATTTGTTACAAAATAAATAAATAGACAACAACATTAGGCTTCACCTTTCAAGTTACAGGAGGCATCAAGGAAATACATTATACACACACATACACACACACACACACACACTGCCTCAAGCAGTCAGTGATTGGGAGTTGTGGTTGAGTTAAAACCACTTCCTCGGTCTGTCACACACACACACACACACACACACACACACACACACACACACACACACACACACACACACACTAATTGAGGAAGTAAATTCTCCTATCCACATGTGCTAAAGAGCTGCGTGATACAAACATTCGCATAAAAACCATCTGAAATGTGATTTATTAGGAACTTTTTGAACATAATGAGGTGAATTCAGACCAAACCATTTTTAGCTTGTAGAGTGACGAGCAATAAATAAAGTGCCGGATTCAGAAATGCTGAGCTCAGCAGAAATTGTACAATGAGGTCATACTTCAGATGTTACTGGCTAATTTTAATAACTGAAACAGTTCTAACGACTCAACAGGACAATTGCTTGTGGTCTAAATCGAGTACACAGGGAAAATTATGACAGTGGATAAACCGAATGTCTCTTCCATTTCCTCTCATTTATTTTCTTTCTTTATCTCCACATGTTGTAACTATGTACTTGTTTTCCCTCTCTGTGTTATTTTTATCCTCTGCCTGTTGTGCTGAAACTCTTAAACGAGTATTTGTGTGTGTGTTTGTGAGCATGGATGTATGTACGGTGTGTATATGTGTGTGGTTGTGTGTGTGTGTATGTATGTGGGTGTTTGTTGGAGTTAATGAAAAGGGGCCTGTGTGAAACAGAAACAATAATTAGGGCGTTTAAGTACAGGCCTGTGGACGGCACATGACACAAACACACAGCAGCATGACTTTGGGGTGTGTGTGTTTGCTGTATATAGAGCATGAGGAGTGAACCATGTTGTAGAAAATGAGTAAATTGTTGCACTGATTCTGCAAGTAAAGATTCATCTGGAATTGCTGAGGACACACACAAATGATTATACTGTACATATTCATGGCTGCCACACACACACACACACACACACACACTTTTGCAGAAACTGTAATGACAGTCGTTGTGTCTCAGAGATTTCCAGAATACATTTTTATATAAGAGCAGTTCGGACGGAAGTGTCGTCTCCGAAGCAAATCGCAGGTTTATATTATTGCTTTCGTTCTGATGTGTTTCTATAGTAACAGCTAACACACAGGGACTTGTGTGATGGATGTTTCACATAATCTAAGCCTAATAATAAACAGATTTAAAAAAACGTTTAATTATTAACAGCTAAAAATGTATAATAGTTGATATGGAGTTTTCTGTAAGGACATGTTTATTTAACGTATGGAAGGAGTCTCCAGTGTCAGCGCTTTGCAGTAATCAGTAGTTTTTCAGTCATGGAAAGTCTTCAGGACTTTTACGGTTGAATGGTTGATGACAAGCTGTTTTTTTGTTTGTTTTTTTTTTATGTGTGATTAATGTAATTAATTTAAGTGATATTCCACCACATTACATGTAATTATTGATTGAGAAAACAGATGATGTGGTGGTGTTTAATTAAATTTATAATCTGCTGTGGTATAAGAGGAATAAAATACTTCAGCACATGCTGTTATTGGAAAACAATCAACTTTTGGGTGGTAACAGTAACTCTGCTTTGAATTGGGCCTCTCCCGTTGATTATTGTGTATGTGTGTGTGCTAATTTATTGATCAGTTGTCATTACTCTCTTCTTGTCTTTTAGCCCAAGCTGATGGCTAAGGACCTGCTGGATCTGGTAGCGTCACATTTCAACCTGAAAGAGAAAGAGTATTTTGGAATCTCCTACACAGACGACACGTGAGTTTATCACAGACACCATCACACAACAGGAAGCTTCACATGAGTCAATAATCATGTGATATTTATAAGATGGACTCTCTCTGTCTGTCTCGCTCCCTCTTTTTCTCTTTCTGCACCACTCTCTTGCCTGCAGTTGCTTCTTTCCTTGCTCATTTCTATATTTTCTGACTCTCTGCCATTTTCTCGCTGTATTTATACACCTACACTCAAACTCACACACATGCATCCACATAAACTCTCAAAAATCCGCCCACACATTTTCCACAGCCATGTAAGAGCTCTCTACGGGACTGTGGTATTTGTAGTCTTGAAACATTTTGAATTCTAGGCAGATGACCTTTGACCTGAGCTTCACAGCCGTTTCCGAGACGCCAGACTCCAGTCGCCAGGGACATGCTAATAAACTCATGGCTGCTTCTTCTGCTATGTTTCTTCTCACTGTCAAACACACACACACACACAGCCTCACATTATTCTCATTCTCAGTAAGCTGTGTGATTCCTGTTGTAACTATGAATAAGGGTGGGCGAAATGACAAAAATAGCATTATAATTTTCCAAGACATTTCTACGAAACACAATCCGTTTCAAGGATACACCAATTCATAAAATACGCTTGCATAGACCAGGTGGCTCAGCTGAAGTTGTTGATTCTGAAACTGAGAGTGCGCAGCATGGAAGCTCAAAAAGAACAGCAGGAATTCCTTCAGCAGTAAGCGGGAGAGGGATTTTTAAAAATATTGCACACACCTTCACATTTCATACAAAGTGATATCAAAGAGGCAGTATTTTATTAAAGTAAAAGTAAAATAAAATAACTAGTTTTCCTGGCACAGGCTTGTGCAGTTAACTGTAGAATTCGCTTCATCTAATCTCAAATATTTTCAAACTAACAAAGTACATTCAGCCTGCTTTCTTTACTTTCTGCCTCACTGTTTTTTCCGAGTAGTCCACTTCTCTACAGCGATGATTAGGGAATGTATTAATCACCTCATCTCTGCAGCCCCTAGTGCACACAAATCACGTTATCTTTATTATGAAGCGATACGATCCCAAACACGTGATGATAAGAAGCATGTGAAAGGACAATACAATAGCATCTTTTAGGTCATGCCTGATAGTCTGTGTCTGTCGTGGTGGAATTTTTTAATCCCTCGGTTCTTTGCTGGTCTTTTTCAGGGGTCACTTCAGCTGGCTGCAGTTAGACAGACGTGTGCTGGAGCATGAGTTCCCCAAAAAATCCGGCCCCATCGTCCTCTACTTCTGTGTGAGGTGAGTGCTGCATACACACACGTGCACACACGCACACACACGCGCACACACACACACGCGCGCGCGCACACTCACGGCTCATTCATTGTTGGCATCAGACAATATAAAGTGACGTCAGAGATTGTTTTGTTTTTATGGATTTTCTGTTCTTATAAATGGGTTTAATATTAAAAAATGCTAACAAATTACATAAAATTCAACATTTTTGATACAAAAATGTTTTCAATATTTTAGTTAAAGTTTATAATCCGAAATTTTCGGAGTAGTGATTTGCCGCACACACATTATCTTAGTCTTACTGCAGGACCTGTAATTTATGTGTGTGTTGTATGTGTTTGTTGTCAACTATATGCAATAGAGTACTATTTTAATTAATTGGACTTCCATGAGCAACATTTGAGATAAAAACCCTTCACACTGTGACAGTCGGGTGGTCCACGGGGGTGTGAATGTGTGTTTGCGTGTGCGTGTGTGTTTGTGTTTTCGTCGCAGCAAATTAGCAGGGTCAGTAGCAACACACTCGCACATAAACGCCTATAAAATGAGTTTGACCACGGACTTAACCCGTCGCTGTGGGAGCCGTCAGCCAATCAGGAGCTGCTGTTTCTCTCATTAGCTCCCTCATTAATCTCGCCGTCATGGCAACAGCAGCATTCCATTCAGACTGTGTTTGTAATTTAGAAATATGAGCAAATAATGTGCTAATGAGCTTTATTCAGTCTATTATTCAAACATCCTGACGCACAGCAGTACAGTTTAACATGACACTTACATATCATACACCTGCTGTTCTCTCTTTCTTTCTTTCTTTCTTTCTTTCTTTCTTTCTGTAATTCATAGCACAGGTTCATATAAAGGAGCTCTTCTTAATTCGTTATTGTTTCTATAGTAACAACTTAAACAGTGATACTCCACTGTTTTCAGACATGGGAAAGTCAGGAGAAGTTTCTGGTTTCTCCTCAACATGACAAGCTACTTTTTTTTTTTTTTTTTTTTCAAGAGAGAGAGAGAAAACAACACACCAGTGAGGGAATAATTGTTTATAGCTGCTAGAACGTAACAGGAACGAACTAGTCTTGTGCACATATAACAGTAAACGTAACTATAAATGGATAGAACATACAATACTTTAGGAAATAAAATAAAGTAGCAGTGCAAAGTGCAAACAGCAAAGTGCAGTAGTATAAGGTGATTAAAATACTTTTGGACATGCTGTTATTGGAAAATCATAACTTTGGTGATATATAAAGATTTATATATTCCAAGGAATATATGCTTTTCAATAAAAGTGCAGTAAAACTGTTTTTTTTCTCCTAAAAATATCATGATAAATAAATGTGATTTCAATGTTGAGTGAATTAATCACGGTTAAGATTGTAGCCTTTAGCCACCAGCCCTAGGAGCTAGTGTGTGTGTGTGTGTGTGTGTGTGTGTGTGTGTGTGTGTGTGTGTGTGTGTGTGTGTGTGTGTGTGTGTGTATAATCCTCCGCTCAGCTCTTGATTGGGATATTGATTGAAGGAAGCTGAAGTCTTTGATGCATGTAAAAGACTCTCTCGACCCCCTCACTCACATGTCCAATTAAACCAGCTGCCAATGCACTTTTAATTCCCTCTTACACTCTCTCTCTCTCTTTCTCTCTCTCTCTCTCTCTCTCTCTCTCAGTGTCTCTAATAAATTGTTTCGGCTTCCTCTGTCCCTCTCCATACTGCTGTACACTGCTACACCATTAAAGGATTGGTGTTGCTGTATGTTCTGTGTGTCTGTGTGTTAAGGGCTTCAGAAATAGTGTATTGTAATTACACAATGCGATCGTCATGTGCTTTGCAGTTTATCAGAGCTAAAAAAAAGCACAGGATTGAGTCAGGGGAGAAAAAACTGGATGTTTCTGAGCCTCTGTGAGTCACACTGGGAATGATGGAATAGTATCTCACAATAATTTTCAATCAGAACTGTCAGGTTACGATTGGTGAAGTCTTACGTCTTTCCCACTCAACAAGGCTTTGTCTTTTAAGTTAGGCAAAACAACTGATGCTAGCAAGATGGTCAGATGGAGTACGGCCCACGTTACAAAATATTCCTCCACTAGTACTTTGGAATTTCGCCCAGAGAGGATGAAATTCCGAAATCGTACAGGATTTACTGTAGCTTTTTAGTACATATCGATAAATTATCAGTATTTACCCTGGGTTTTCATTGTATCTGTATAACTAATACAAATTATGATTTAGTGGTTTAGAGGTATGGGAACATTGAACAGAAATGTAATGCTGCTCCAAAAAGATTTTTGTTCCGAGAGAGAGAGAGAGAGAGAGAGAGAGAGAGAGAGAGAGAGAGAGAGCGAGAGCACTGTAGTGTTGGTCATTTCTGACCCCTGCTGGTTAATGTATGCAGATTCTCTAAACTCAGCATTTGCATGGATGATCAGCTATGGCTGGAGTTTTAAACCACAAACAAGCCTTAGCATTCCTCCATGATGCTTAATTGCACTTAACTGGTGTGTGTTTCATTCTTTACAGGTTTTATATAGAGAGTATCTCTTACCTGAAGGACAACGCCACCATTGAGCTGTTCTTCCTCAATGCTAAGTCCTGCATTTATAAGGTGAGTTCAGGCCTAGACCGTGTATTTACAAGGAAACATCTTCTGTTTACTGAATTTTAAATTTTAAGTGCACACTTTATTTTTCTTCAGATGTTGAATATTAGCTAATACACATTTCAGGGATTGAAACAGCTTGCCTTGTATTTTAGTTTGGTTTGTTAATGTATGTATTTATTTAATGCATCCTGCAGTGTTACTGTTCTGCCACTAGAGGGCAGATTACATTTTAGCCCCAGTGTAAATCCAGAAAGATTTCTTTCATGAGAGATTTCTTACAGTTTATGAGTTCTTTAAAAAGCGCTTGCAGTAATTGAAATATAAATTGTAACAGTGTTTCACTGTGTGTGTGTGTGTGTGTGTGTGTGTGTGTGTGTGTGTGTGTGTGTGTGTGTGTGTGTGTCAGAAATCAAGCAATACATATTACAGAATTATTCTCAGTGGTATAAACATTGGACAAATTGGATTAATTCTTGGATGAATCTTGTTTTACACTGGATTAATCCCATTTTATTTATACATTTTGGCATCCTCTTTTAATTAAACATAAACAGCTGCAATATTAATGAGTTTAAATTCATTACAAGCTCCTTATTCACAGCTGTCTATTTTGTTGCTTAGTCACTTATTCAGTTTTACTTGTTTACTTATTTGTGAATGTATTTATTTTCAGTGTAAATGAGTTTATATTTAGTAGGCGATTTATTTTAATTTAGAGAAGTAGTAATGTGAAGTAATATATATATATATATATATATATATATATATATTATGTAATAAAGTGCAATAAAAGCACAGCTCTGCTGGATTCCTCAAATTGAATAGCGTCCGGTCTTTGCACACTCGGTTGTTGTCTACATGTATACTGTTGTAATCGTATTTTGCCATACTATGTAGAAAAGAAGTATGCCAGTGTCACTAACTTCCTTTTTACTCGAACATCCATGAGTAGTGTGACTGCAGCACTTTCCTTATTAAACTGTAGTCATTTCTGATTTAAAAATACTTAAGAACTGGCACACGTGACCTGAAGATGGTGAGGTTAAGTCTGAGAGTATGTGCAGATGTTGAAAGGAACCGTTTTTTTTTTTTTTTTTTTTTTTTAAAAGAAAATACTGTATGTATAAACAGCATTATTGAGCCAAATGATGTCTTTTGAGCTGTGTGATAATTTGGACATGATGGTAAACTGGTAAACTACAAGCTTCTCTTACTTGTGAGCTGTGCTAGCAGCTTGACTCAGGAATTCAGTGAGAATAAAATGGGGAAGGGGTTAAACAAGGTGTTTAAACAGAACAGGTACCTCTTATGAGAACAGAAGCCAAAGCATTGCCAGGACAGCAGATAACAACTTGACTTATTTATGATACAATCTGCTGATAAGCAAACATCAGTGAAGAAGAAACAAGACAAATGTCTGGAAATGGGAGCAATTCAGAATTCATTCAGATTGAAATTCTTTGTCAAGGGAACAGCTCAGGTATAAATTCCATACATGCAGCATCATTTCCTCCAAATCCACTGTATGTGGAATTTGTTATGCGTACATCACATCCTGTACCCTGGCAGGTTCATGGCCAATGTATTGAATGACACAGACCTGAACATAACTAGTAAAGGTATCCTGAGTTCTCTCACACACTTTCAGTGGCATTCCTGGCATTTTTGACCCCCTGTGCTGATGGAGGAAGGTATGTGTTGTTCCTGGCATGTGAGATGAGGTGATTAGCACCACCTGTACTTAGTCAGCAAGAGAGTAAACGCATGTAAATGCAGATGTATAGCAT
>CM040980.1:7047058-7072969 GCA_022985145.1 Pangasius djambal | reverse complement strand
GGGGGGGGTGAAGCCTTAGTAAATAGGAAACACACTCTCAGCACATCCATGTATGTCATAAGGACATCCATGTGTAGTTTTAGTGAAGTGTGTGAGTGTGTGTGTGTGCGCATATGTGCAAGGAGAATGCAGGTGCAGTAGAACTGGTCTGTGTTTGACCTTTTACAGGATTTACACCAGATGGGAGATATTGACTCTCCCACTGGGTCACTATAAAGTGCAGTCATCCTAATACACGCATAACACACACACACACGCATAACACACACACACACACACACACACACACACACACATACGATCCGTGTTACCCTTTAACCATGATGTGACTTTTGTCTAACTCTACATTTCTCTTTTCCAGGAGGCCAAAGGAGACTTCACAAGGTAAAGCCCACGTTTATACAAAAGAACAGAGCTCAAATAACACACACTCGATTCTCTGTATCACAGCATTGCAGTGTGTATCAGAGTTCCACTGTGGAATAAGAGCAGACCTCACACACACACTGAGACAGAGAGAGAGAGAGAGAGAATGAATGAACGAGGTTGGGGGCGGGAGTCCTGGGAACAGACGCTGATGAGAGGAAATGGAATGCAGAGGATAAACAGTGTTACATTACTGACGCTGACCCCGTCTCTCTCTCTCTCTCTCTCTCTCTCTCTCATTCTTCCATTCTCTCTCTTCTTTTCCTTCTCTGTTTCGAGAGAGCTTCTCTCGTGATCTTTTTTTTACAAATGCGCAGTAACACTGACATTCACATTCATTGGTCTGTTACCATTGGGCAACATGGAAACAATATCATATCATAATATTTGAAAGCATTTTATATTCACAATGTGTGTCATGATATTTAGGTTTGCTGACAAGTGTACTGTTAATAATTTTTATAAAATAATATTTAAATTGATAGATTAATATAACTGATTTAACAAGGAGTAAGAGGAAAAATTCAGTATCTACCTGTTACGATGGAACTTGAAACACTTCGTTCAAGTGATTAAAGTTGAGACAATGTTTCTTTGCAGTTGGGAAATAATTGAGAACCAGGCATAAGCTAGCTAGCATGTAACTCATATAAAGGCAAACTAAAAACACAGTGATACTGAAAACAGGAAAACTGTCAGGAATATTAACATTTCCTAAGTTATAAACAGTTCCTTACTTAGAAAAGAATATATAACTAAATGTACACCTAGCATCGACCGTGGGTTCTGCCTTTTTGAGAAAAGTCACTGTTTCACAACTACTATAGAAGTATGGTCGCTTAGCATAACTTAGCTAATGATTGAAGCTACACATGTACTGTATCTAGCTACCATACAGCCCTTAATTCTTTTATGCAGACTATGTATAAATATACAGATAGTGGAAAAGGAGGAGGAGAAGCAGTCTTTCTCTCAGACTATTCAATTAAAATTACACTTAGCATCCACCACAACTGAACCATGGGTCGTACCCTTTTGAGAAACGTCAACATTGTGTCACAACCAATGTGGAAATATTGGCACTGAGCATAAGCTAGCTAATGACTAAGGTTAAGTGTTTAGCTAGCTATGTGTAACTGTTCAGTATGTTTATAAAATGAAGTGGAAACAGGATGAAACAAAATGGTCAGGAATATCAATATTTCTGTCAGATATGATGGTAACTTGCTAATGAAAGACTTAGGTATAAAATAATACCGTAATTACATATAGCCTCACCCTTTAACTGAACTTCCATTAGTTCTGCTATATTGAGGAGCAGCAACTTTGGATCATATTTAGTTTGGAAATAGCATTAGCTAAGTCATGACTTAGGTTAACTATTGAGCTAGCTACCCCATTTATACAGCAAAATTATATATATATAAATATTTTTAAAAAAATAGCGATATGGAAAAACTTTCTGTCTACCTAGCTATCTAGCTATCTATCATGCACTTTTTTTCTTGTATTTCTCTTCTATGCTTTCTTTATTTCCTTCACTTTCTACTGCTTTCCTCTTTCTGCTTCATATCTGAGGGGCTTGTCTGTAGGGGAAACATTTTGGTGCAACACTCAGCAGGAAGAACTATTGAACTGTAACACTTGTATTATTTTACCTGCAAGGCTTTGTACGAAGTTATAGGCACATGTGGTGGGTCAAGCAACTTGAAGTTGAGCTTGTATCCTCTGCCTTCTTGCCTGGAGTCACTGGATTTTGCAGTGCATTGTGGGAACTGACCACATTTACTAATGATTAGTTTGTGTTTTGTTTCGCAGTAATGATGCCACACGGGCAGACCTGAAGAAACTTCCCGCTCTGCCCACACAGGCCCTCAAAGAGCACCCGTCCCTCGCTTACTGGTGAGACACACACACGCACATATACACACACACACAGTTTAACTGATTAGAACCGATTCGAAGGTTAATCAATATCACATGCACACACAGTGCAGCATCACGTTATTCAAATACACAGTAAAAAGAAAAATGTAAAAAAAACTCAGTGACCCAATTTAGGTTTAGACAAGTTGAATCAGAATCAGATGCACAGGTTCTGGTGTTATTTTGAGTCATATCTACTGCTGAAAATGACAGTTCATTCCTCTGCATCTCTGTTACATCCACACAGCAGCAGATTTGTAGACAGCCTCTTTGAGCATTGCAGCTTATCTCTCTTCCTGGTATCCGGTTTCACTCCCAGCATCTGCATGCTGTTTGGTCTCGCTGTGGAATTTAACCGGGCTGACAGCCATGTTCTCACGATCCTCCTGCCACGAAACTGTCATTTCTAACCCCAGCGCACATGTGTTTGTGTCTGGTTGTGATTTTTTTTTTTTTCCAGTGAGGACCGAGTGATTGAGCACTATAAGAAGCTGAGCGGCCAGTCCAGGGGCCAGGCTATCGTCAAGTAAGACCCTCACAAACAGAATGAATGAATACCAAGAAAACAACTATTTAAAAGATTGTATTCCTGAATGTGTCTCTTTTAAACAATTAAACTAGTGGCCAAAGATGTGAGGGATACATCTCTACATCTTATCCTTATTAAAAACACCAGGGGTATGCATGATATGCGAACTGAAACACCCCCCTGTCCTTTGGTTCCAAGTAGAAGCTCACATTAGTTACAGGCAGCCCCAAATGGGATTTCAGGACCTCAGTCAGGGACTTGCATTGTCATATTCTCAGCTATTTACATTACATGAGCCAAACCTGTTAAAATATGTGTGGCGGTCTGGGAAAACCCATCGGAACGGTCACTGCGGTTGAATTCTGGCAAACAGCAATTGTTTAGACTAAAAACAATGTTGACTTGGTAGTTGTTCTGCCTGTAATGTATTTCGACATCTCTACTTTAAGAAAAGATAAATCTATTTTACCAAAACACAATGTTTTTATGTACTGTATAATCTTGCCTGGGTTTTCTGCAAAAAAAAAAATTATGTCGGGTAAGGACCCAGTCAGTCTGCCTAAACCATGCTATCTCTTGCTAGTGTGAGATATATATATATATATGTGTGTGTGTGTGTGTGTATTTAAAAGATGTCAAAATGTCACCATGTAAAGTATTTTCCCATAACTGTCCTGTGTACATACCACCTAATAAACGCCCTCTAATAATTTGCGTATTAGACGTGATTGATTAGACGCTGTCCAAATCTGTGCTATTTAGTGGCATCACAATCTTCGTATGCAACGCTCCAGGAATCAGTTGATTATAGAAGCACCATGAATGTCTGTTATTAAATAGAAATATAAATTGTTAAAAAATGTACTAAATACAGATCAATATCATTCAAATCAGCCAAACAGAGGAGTTAACTATTATAAGAAGCACATTTTTGAGTGTTTTATAAAAGTAGTGATTACAAGAATTTTTCTTTCTGTACATAAAAACCACTTGAGGATTTTTTTCTGTCACTTGATGCTGGTGCACTTTAGAAGTGATTAATATGTGCTCATTTGGGACAGTTAGGCGGGTCTGTGTGCTGAGTTATGTGGGCTCTCAAACCCCCTTCTCTCTCTCTCTCTCTCTCTCTCTCTCTCTCTCTCTCTCTCTCTCTCTTAGTTATATGAGCATAGTGGAGTCATTGCCTACATATGGAGTGCATTACTACGCGGTTAAGGTGGGTCTCTACTTCATAAGTGCATGGAAATGTATCAGTATTAGCTTCAGCCTACACGCACACACACACACACACACACACACACACACACATATGAACATAATCTCCTCTCCCTTCCATGACCCTGTTTGACACACATGTTCTGTGTCTTTGAGAAGGTGTTAGGTGATAATGTGGGCGTTTCTGGCACAACACTGCCGTCATCCACTGCCGATAAATAAATTTTGACACCCAACCCTGCTCTCTCTCTCTCTCTCTCTCTCTCTCTCTCTCTCTGTCTCAGGATAAGCAGGGGATCCCATGGTGGTTGGGGTTGAGTTATAAAGGCATCTTTCAGTATGACTACCAAGACAAAGTGAAACCCAGAAAGGTAAGGAACTCTCTCTGTCTTTCTCTTTTTTCCTCTTCTGGCTTACTTACTGCCTGTATGTGTAGGTCTGTTGAGTTTGCTAGCCTCAAATCACATCACCTGACTTGTCACAAGTCATTTTGCGGTTTCAGCGTGTGTAAGCCTGAACCATGTCGAGACAGTCGGTGTATTTTGGGAAATGGGAACCGCTGTCTTTAGTTCAAAAACCAAAACATCAACCTCATGTTGACTCCATGTGCATGTTTATATCTTTTATACTCTACATGGTGCCATGTGTTATCTTCTGTTGCTTGTGTGTGTAGCACATCATCCTCTGACCTCTCAGCTCATGACATCACCAAAAACAAGCTTCAGACCATACAGGGTGAAAACGTCTGCTCCTTGAACAACCCTAGAAGTTAATGACCCCTGTGGTTTCCCTTCAGGGTGGAACGTGAGACAGAGAAACACAAACTTTCGGACAGATCACACTCCATAACTCACACCCTACAGCTCTGATACGTGTGTGTGTGTGCCTGTGTGTTTAGCTGGTTTCTTTATCCTGTGTCTCAATCTGCTTCTGAAGCTCAGCAGAAAGGGAGGATTTGCAGAGTTTGTGTGTGGTGGTGGAAAAATGCATTTGTGCACTTTCCTCCAAAACCACACTCTAAAAATAGCGTTCAAAGCCCAGTGTCATCCAGCCAAGCGTGAGGGCAAACGCACAGGCCTACTCGGAGAGATCTGTTACATAGAGACGAGAAAAAGGGCAGGGGAGAGAGAGAGAGAGCCGAGGCAGGAAAGGAGACACAAAAGAGAGAGTTAACAGAGACAGGAAAGGAGAAGCAGAAAAGCAGAAAGGGAACGAAAACGAGACGCCTTTGCAGAAATTTTAGACCAAGGGTGCAAGCGAAGCAGAACACACAATCACCGCTTGTTACTGAGAAATCAGTTCACATAACAGAGGTGAGTTTTCCCTGATCGTTAATAGCAGAGGTCTGAGTTTCTCCCAGCCCGTGTCTGAGCTGTCTTTACTGCACACACCTTAGAGAATTTAATGCTTAGTTAGTGGAGCTTTCTGCATAAGAATAAACACTCAAAATGCAGCATGAAGTAGTTTTGTGCCTATAGTGAAAGTCATGCACTGTGTGTGCGCGTGCCGATTATATACCATGCGGTTGTCTTTGCAAGGATTTCTATATTGTCGCCTGAACAAGGAAAAACAACCAAGTGTATTAGTATGCTCTCATCATGCTTACATTTACATTTAAGGCATTTGGCAGATGCTCTTATCCAGGGCGACTTACAATTACTTCATTTATACAAGCAGTTGAGGCTTAAAGGCCTTGCTCAAGGGCCCAGCAGTGGCAGCTTGGTGGTGCTGGGATTTGAACTCTCAACCTTCTGATCAGAAGTCCAACGTCTTCACCACTGAGCTACCACTTCCTGCTCCAATAAGTGTACCCCTGACCATCACACTCATACGTGCTTGCTGAACATCCCAATCCAGATTTAGCCCCCACCTTGCTGTTATAATAAGCTCCACTCTTCTGGGAGGGCTTTCTACTACATATTAGGGGCCTGGTGGCAGTCAGCATTCCAGTTCATCACAGAGGTGTTCAGTGGGGGTGGGATCAGGGCTCTGTGCAGGACACTTGAGTTCCTCCACACCAGCCTTGGCAAACCATGTCTTCATTGAGCTCGCTTTGTGCACGGGGCATTGTCATGCTGGAGCATGTTTGAGACCCCTTGGTTCCAGTGAAGGGAAACTGTAATGCTACATCATATAAAGACATTCTATACAATTGTGTATTTTCAACTTTGTGGCAACAGTTTGGAGAAGAAACACATATGGATGTGATGGTCAGGTGTCCACATACATTTGGCCATAAAGTGTACTTAGCAGCACTTGTTATGTGTCTGTGTGTGGGACGAGACAGATCCAGATCCATTGTTATTTAGAGACAGCATTTTTGTAAGAGGTATAAACCACAATTTAAACAAAATAACAATGAAAAAATAAGCAGTAAACTACAGACTTAATCAGCTCTACTGTTTGGAACTAAAGCTAAATACGAAGCAATGACTATAACCCCTAGATTACATTAAAGGAATAGTCCATTATTTAAAACCATAATCTCTATCTACTACACCTGTAGTGCATGTGTGATTGCAAAAAATAATCATTTCAACACCTTTTCCTGTACTGAGTAACAAACGGAAAATCTGTTTGCTCAAAACTCACTTAGAAATGATGTTTCAGGGCAGTGGATGAAGAAAGTTGGGAATATGCAACTACATAATTCAGATTCAAAACTGCAGTTTCTCCCCTCTGAAAAAAGTAGTTCTGTCTCTAAAATGACAATTTACCTACATCATCTTTAACTTTAGTAAGAGCTTAACCTGGTCAGGTTCGCAGTGGATCCAGAGTCTATGCCAGGAATACCAGAGCTCAGTGTTTCAGGATTGGACCAGGGAACTCTGGAGCTGTGAGGCAGCAGCACCACCTTTCCACCAAATTACATGAATATAGAGCTTAGTTTACATTTCAACAACTGCCCCTAGACTTCCATTGTAAGCGAGTTTGCTGTAAACAGGTTTGTGTGCTTTGCTCCATACAGAGAAACATGACAAATTCATTCTCTGTAGCAGACTATAGATGTGGTTGATAGAGATTAGACAGAAAAAAAACTTGAGTATTCCTTTAAAGTAATCTTGGGTTATAGTCAGGATTTAACTGTAGTTTCATTGGTTCTTTCATCCATTCATTCATTCACTCATTGATTTATTTATTTATTTATTTATTTATTTATTTATTTAAAATCTGTTGTTATTTTTTTAGATAGCGATGTATGCAAAAAAATATGTTTTTTGGAAAAATACTGTATGTACATTACATTACAGTCTGGTTCACACATGCTAATGATTATAGGGGTATTTGCCACCCGTGTGTGTGTGTGTGTGTGTGTGTGTGAAGGCAGGGATTACAGTTAACTGAACCACACTGTAAAGTTGCAGACTGAGTTAGCGGTTGGGTTTATTTAATAGGATTTAACTCACTCCTGATGTGATACTGCAATAACTCTGTGTGCACATGTGAGTTAATATGTTGTGTTATGTGTGAGCACAGAATGTTCAGTTTTTGGAGACGTGTGTAAAACTTAAGTGTCGTTTAAGTGTCGTCATTTTACGTAAAGGCCGATACTTCGTGTCCTCCACCCTAAATTGTGAACTGTGTCTGCTTTAGCAGGCTGGTGTGTATGTGGTTGATAAAATCTCCATCCTTTGAATTTTTCACTACTAGCAGTAGTGATGAGCATGATGAGCTGAATTATTGCCAGAGAGTTTGATTTTTGTTTTTATCTGACCAAAGTGTATTGTTCCAAAAGAGTTTTGGTTTGTCTAAATGCTTTTAGATGCATGTCTCCGTGCTTCTTTTTTAGCAGAGGAGGTGGAGGAACAGAGATGATTGCGGTGCAGTTCATTGCTTAGTTTTCTGTGTTCCTGCTGCGTTCAGGTCGTCCTGCAACTCTTTCCCAGTGACTGCTGTCCTCTCTCTTACTTTTCTTATCATTAGTCTGAGAGCATATGGTGCAATTGTTCAGGGATGATTAGTTCCCGGTTCCATGAACTTTCATCTTGCATATTAGAACCAATTGTACTGACAGGGATGTTTAAGGTTGCTAAGGATGCTACGGCTGTATAGTTGTTGTTGTGTTTTTTTTTTGTTTGTTTGTTTGTTTTTAAACACTCTAGTGTTGTTTAACAATGTTGTCCTTCACCATGTATGCTGCTTGTTGTGTGAAATCTTCCCAACCAACGGCAGTGTCTTGTGTAATGACACAAGGTGCAATTTTGCATGATTTTGTTTTTGCAGCATTTATATTTAGGGTTCTGTTTAGGGCGTGTGTATGTATACTCACACACGCACACACACACGCACACACACACACACACACACACACACACACACACACACATATATATATATATATATATATATATACATATATATATATAAATAATAATAATAATAATAATAATTATAATTATTTATTTATATTTGATCGCAAAGGTTGTTTTTCGTTTATTTAAAATAATAAATTTCCAACTGATGTCCCGATTTCAATCTTGCGCAAAACATTTGTGATTATTATTTTAGCTATTTTGGTGCATCTCTTGGGGTGTGTGTTCTAAGTCATCTCTGATCTACTGTGAGTCACTGCTGAGTGTGTCGTGTCTGTCATTTAACTGACCTCCCTCATCTTCAGCACTCATGGCTCATACTGTCTAAACACAGCACACACCACTCACCCTTCCTGTACACTCTGCGTGCGAGTGTGTATGTCTGTATGTGTCTGTGTGTTTCTGGGTGCGCTATAGTTTCTCATCCCCCTGAGAGTACCACTGCGTTTACGCTCTCATTGTGAGAGTAGACAGCAGGGTGTGCGTTGAGTTCTGTGGAGGTTAATAATAGTGTGTGATAGTCATAATAACAACACACCCATGACATTTTCATTAGAGCAGTACAGCCAGACTCTTGACTCCAGAACACTGAGACATGGCAGGACGTTTATAGCATGTAACATAAATGTAATTGCTAACACATCCGAATCCACACCTCACATATAAATCATGATCTTTAACTTAAACCTGACCCTCACCTTAACTCTCACTCTCACTCTTTTATACCTAATGCTAATTTGATCCGGACCTTAACCTGACCCTAACAGAACCCTGAACCTTATAAATAAATAAATAAATAAATAAATAAATGAGATACCTTAAAAAATCTCCATCTTGTTCTTGATTAATACATATATTGCAAAGTTATTGACAGTTTATTTATCTCTTTTATTTACATTTAACATTTTAATTTCTTGTATTTTTATTGAATTACATTATTTTTTATTTCATTGGATAATTTTATATTTATTTGGAAATGAATTACATAAGCTTAATAGATGCCAGTTCACCAATTCAATCATAGACTCTTGGTATTTTAAACAAAATTACACCCCAGCAATGTTGAATGCTCGATTCTGATTGGTCAGAAAGTGTTGATTTATTTTCTATAACAACATCTCTGACAGTAGTTCCGTCTACAAGGGTTACATTAATGTGCTTGTTCTAATATCTTATCGTTTCTACAGTAGCAACTTACTGTGACAGGTTTTCTCTGTGGAGATGCTTATTTAACTCCTTTTTGGAAGGAGTCTCCAGTGTCAGTGGTCGAGCTTTAAGGTTTTTGACACGGGAAAGTCTTTAGGACAGAGAGCTTTGCACTTTTCTCTTGCAGATTTCTCTGTAACATGACTTCTTCTTCTTCTTTCGGCTTTTCCCTTCAGGGGTCGATACATTGAATCATCACTCTCCACCTATCCCTATCTTCTGCATCCTCAACACTTGCACCCACTAGCTTCATATCCTCATTTATTACCTCCATATACCTCCTCTTTGGCCTTCCTCTTCGCCTCCTGCCTGGCAGCCCCATGTCCAACATTCTCCTACCAATATACTCACTCTCTGTAACATGACAAGCTGCATTTTTTTTGTCTCAATAGCGTCACAAGACAGAGAAAAGAGATGCTGGTGAGGGAATGACTGTTTATAGCCTCTCAAATGAAAGTGATAACAGGAACTCACTTTTGTGGGCGTTCCATAGCACTAAATATAAGAATAAACAGTTAAAATGTATTGTTCTTTAATAAATAAAAAATTACCGTTGGCAAGTTGCTGTGGCAGAATAAAACACTTCAGGACTGTTTTCCTATAACAGCATGTCAGGTCATGTTTTATTTCTTACTTAACAAAACATTCTCCATGATGTTAATCCTGACCTGACCCTAACCTTAATCTAACCTTGATCTTAATCTGACCTGGCCTTGTTCTTGATCTCTCCCTGACACTGACTCAAATCCAGTCGTACCTAATCCTAATTCTGAGCATGAGCATGTCGCAGCTCTCTCTGAGTGACCTGTATTCTCATCGACACATCATGCAGGAACTCAGTATTGCTCTGTAGGCCACAATGTCGATAACTGTTTGTTTTTTTTCACGCAGTGCACCAATTCCCTTTCAGTTTTTAATTCAGACTGCTCCCATTTAGAGTAATGCGGGCCATGAGGGTGTTGGCAAGGCTTACTAGTAAATGCATGAACGCATACACACACAAATATACACACACACACATACACACACACACACACACACACACACACACACACATCAGATTTGCCGTTGACCATGACAGCATTTGTTGTAGCCTGAACTCTGTTTGGTCTGGTTAATGCTCTCCGCCTCATTGGCCACCGCTAGAACTAAGTGTTTAGATCGTCACAGATCATTCCAGTCCCTCTTTCTCTGTCTCTCTCTCTCTCTCTCTCTCTCTCTCTCTCTGTTGGAGCGATACAATCTGCAAGATGAAAGCTGTCGAGAAAGTGTTGAGGTCAGATTTGTTTTTAGTCCCGAGAGAGCATCAGGCCTCTCAGAAGCCTGAACACATTAACTTTAAATGCCGCTGTCTATCTGTAGTTTAGTGGCGTCGTCTGAATGATAGATGGAGAACTTCTCTGTGTGTGTGTGTGTGTGTGTGTGTGTGTGTGTGTGTGTGTGTAGTGTGTTTGTCATTGTAGCCGTTCTCCCTATTTCCCTCATCTGTCCATTGTTTTCTCAGGTTGTTAAAATTCTTAAGCTTTTTAAAGCCAGCCTCCTCCCTCCTCCCTCTCCGCTCTTTTTCTGCTTCTCACTTTTTTTCCCCTTCCTTTTAATCCCCCTTTCTCTTCCTCTCACTTTTGCTTGTACAGACGAGATTTTGCCACTAATTGCCGCTTGTATGCAACTGCGTCTTAAATGGAATAATCTGTGGAATTCCTTTGGCGAAAGGATATGCTGAATCGGATCAGTGCGTGTTTTCCGAAGCAGAATTGCGTGTCATGATTTAGTCTAAAGAAAGTCAGAACTGTCTGTAATTGCGTGAGTAAGGACAGAAAGTGATGGAAACTTATATTTTTAGCTGTGCAGCTCTTTCTCTAACTTTCTGCCCTCCTTCTCTTTGTCTCATCTATTCAGCTGATGACTGCAGGAGTCCAACATGGGTGTAGTGCACAAAACCCTACTGTGTGTGTGTGTGTGTGTGTGTGTGTGTGTGTGTGTGTGTGTGTGTGTGTGCGTGTGTGTGTGTGTGTGTGTAATGAGAACCAGAACCTGGCTTTATGAGTGAATGAAGAGAAAGGAGGGGCGAGTCAAACAAAGCTCTGTGACTACTCTGTGGACACACACACTCACACACACGCAAGCATGTCACTCTGAACTCTCCAAAGACCCCGCCCACGCACAGTCCGCGGTGGGAGCAGGAAGTGTGTGTCCCGGAGGGAGGGAGGGAGGGAGGGAGGAGGTCGGGGAGGGGGCTGACTCCTCCCTCTCTCATTCTCTTTCCAAACACACACAGAGTATACGCAGACTTGCACTCTAAAACACACACACACTCTCACACACACACACACACATAGTACAGTATGCTTAAAGAGGATCTAACACACATACACACATACAGCAGCTGGATTTCTCAGGAGGAGGCCTAAAGAGCAGCACACAGCTTTAAAAGGGAGCAGCGGTGCGGTTTGGATGTGCATTGCGGATCAGGAATTTAGTCTCGGCCTGGTGTGTGTGTGCGTGTGTGTGTACGGATCTCATCGTTGTGCATGGATAGAGCTTATTCACTAAGAAAGTGAGAGAAACACTGGTGGAACGCTGTCAAGCCTTTCTCTCGTCTCTTCAGGTGTTTCAATGGAGGCAGCTGGAGAATCTGTACTTCAGAGAGAAGAAGTTCTCAGTGGAAGTTCACGATCCTAGAAGGTAAATTTATATCACAGAACACACACACACACATACACACACACGCTTGCACACACACCATGACACATAAACCAAATAGTCAAGAAGTAAAAGCAAACAATTTAGATACATAGATAATAGACAGGTAGATGGATGGATAGAAGGATGGATGGATGGACTTAAAGGAAATGTTGGGAAGATTTAGAAATTGACCTAAAATAATTTACTCAAATGACACCACAAATACAACTGAAGAAAATATGAAAACCTGCTTTAGAAACTAAATGAAATAAAAATATAACCTGAATTCTAGTGTGGAAAATGAAGGCTGGCAGGAAGAGAGTATTTGTGGTGTGGGAATATTCTAAATTTACCTCTTTTACGCAAAAATGTGCCAGGTTTCTAATAATAACACACCACTGTGCTGAAACCAAGGGGAAAAATACTGCACCTGCACAGCGTGTACCTCCAGAGAATGAACATTACTAAAACTCCAATACAAACTGAAAGATATATGGTATAAACATAATAAACCTACGTGTACAAATTAAAAAAAGAATAGGTATTTTTGAATAAAACCAGAGGAAAAAAATAAACAAATTAAAATCAGAACAATAATAACCCTGACTCATGCACACTCCCAGTTTCTGACCTCAGTGCACACAGCAAATCACTTCACCACAGTCAGTGTAGGAAGTGGGCAACTTCATCATTCATGTACAACAGCGCAGTGAATCACATGCTGCTTTGGCTGTGTGTTTGTTATGATGATTTCATGTAAAGTGAGATTTATCGCATTATTAGTAGGCAAGAAGTTCATTCCTCACTCCATTCCTCAGCTCTAAAATCTACAATCCAGACCAAACACCAAATATTAGGCAAGCAGCACTGATTCAGCTTAATCACGCTGTCTGTGTCCGAACGGAAAGCAGCTCCTGCCAAAATTATATATAAGAGGCAGACACTGGTGCCTAGTGGAGCTGTTAAGTTTGGTTTGGAGGTGTGCCACTGATGGTTATGTAATAGGTAAGGAATACACTTGGTGGAATGTGGTTAAAGGAAAGTAATCAACGACAGAGTGGTGTGATGTGGCCCAACTCGAAGCACAGTTACTCTTCCCACTCCAAAGCTGATTTGAGTACTCACTCAATTTCGTTGTACATCCACTGTTACAATGACAATAAAGAATTACTTACTTACTTACTTACTTTTCCAGTAACATCACATCCTGAAGTGTTTTGTTCCTTTAGGTAGAATACATTTTTTTTATTAATTAATAAACATCATGCTTTTTATCCTTTTATAGTTACATTATATGTTGTGGAGCGTCTGTGAAACAGGTTAGTTTCTGTTATCACTTATGTTAGAGCAGCTATAAGCAGTCTTTCCATCACCAGCCTCTCTTGAAGTTAATAAACAAAAAAAAAACATGTTACTGTCAGAAAGCTTAAAGTTACAGCTTTACCTCTGATTGTTCTAAAGCACTGACACTGGAGACTCCTTTCAAAAGTGTTAAATACACGTCTCCTTACAAAAAAACCTCACCGTATCATAACACTACACACGTCTTTAAAATCTGTTTATGTGCAGCATCTGCCATACAAGTCCCTGTGTAAGTTGTTACCACGGAAACAATGACATTCAAACAAGTGCATTGATATAAACCTTGCAGCTGGAACTAATCAACACCTTCTGACCAATCAGAATCGAGAATTCAACAGCACTGAGGTATAAATATTTTTACTTCCTGTGTCCAGTGAAGTAGATGAGAAGAAAAATGTGGGATTAAAACAGGGACATGTGAACGAATACCAGAAGCTTTCATGCTCTCTCACTCTCTCTCGCTCTCTCTCTGTCTCTCTCCATTTCTTTCTAACTCTACCCCTGCTCTCCTGTCATTTCTGTCTCTTCCTCTCTCCTTATTCCTCAGTTTCCTCTCATCCTTTTCTTTCTTTCTCTTTCTTTCTTATTCTCTCCTCTCTTTCTCTCATATTCTCTATACCTTATACTTTCATTGCTCTCTCTATTTTCTCTCTTTCTTTCCTCTCTTTTATTTGTGTCTGTCTTTTGCTCGCTCTCTCTCTCTCTCTCTCTCTCTCTCTCTCTCTCCCTCCCTCTCCCTTTACTTCTCTCTCCATCACTCTTTATCACTCTCACACTTTTCTATTTATTTCTGTTTTTTCCTCTGTCTTTCACCTGCACACGCTCACACTCTTTTCACCTCCACTTATTTATCCTCTTTTTCTCTATATCTCTCTTCAGGTCTTCATCTTTCTCTCTTCACTCCTCTCTTTTGATATTTCTCTAACTTTCTCTATCCCTCTTTTATACTCTCACTTTTATCTTTCTCTTGCTCTTATCCCTTTCACTCTTCTACTCTTTTTTCTATCCCTGTATTTCCCCTCAGTATTCTCTTACTGTGTTTCATTCCATTTCATACATCTCTCCCGTTCTTTTATCCTCTTACCCACCTCCCCTCTCTCTCTCTCTCATATTCTCTCATCCCACTCTCTCCCTCACTTGCTTTCTCTATTTCCAGTTTTCCTCTACATCTCTTCTTGTCTTCTCTCTAAACTTCCTCTGTCTAATCTTTCCTGTTTTTACTCCTCTATCCCTCACTCTTTCTTCACCTCTCTATCCCACTTTTACTCTCATACCTCTCCTTCTCCTAGGCTCTTCTCTTTCTTTTTCTCCATCTCTGTTTTCATCTTGTGCTATCTATATTCCATAATTTCTCTCTTAATAGTAAGGCAGTAGCAAGTTTAGTGGTTTTTGATTGAAAATATCAAATCATAAAAGAGAATATCAGATGAAATTTGGCTGATGATGGAATTATTTTATTGCTCTTCATCAGTATGTATAGAAGTTTATCAGTGGCATGATACTGAAATTCAGGCGTGATGCGTGTTTTACACATTTCTCTGTCTTTTCATCTCTCGCTCACTCTCCATCACTCTATCCGCTCTCTCTCTCTCTCTCTCTCTCTCTCTCTCTCTCTCTCTCTCTTTTTCTCTCTCATTCTCTCTGTAGACGTTAGGATGGTGTGTTTTGAGTTCTGAGCTCATCAGTGGCTGGTTCAGCTCTTTAGTACAGCAACTTGTGCCAAGAGCCACAGCACAGATGCTGACTGATAAACCACCTCTGATGTGAAGTTTAGCTAGCTACAGTGAGAGAAATAAAGAGAGAGAGATAGAGAAATAGAAATAAAGAGAGAAAGAACAGGAGGCATTCAAGGCTACAAGAGACAGAGATGCAGTAATTAGAGAGTGCAGATGGAAAGATCCTGCAAATGTTAATGTTAATGTTAGATAGTGCAGATTTAGGACTCTTCTCTCTGACCCTGTTCTGGCTCGCTGTCTGTATGAGAGTTATTAATGGCTCGGTAATGATCTTGCAATACACACACACACACACACACACACACACACACACACACACACACAGAGAGAGAGAGAGAGAACCAACAGAATGAGCTTTTGATAAGGGTAGGAGGCAGGGGCGTGTGTTTATCTTAGATCTCTGTGTGTGTGTGTGTGTGTGTGTGTGTGTGTGTGTGTGTGTGTGTGTGTTGAGGACTGCACTGTGGGTGGTGCAGTGGATACATCTTTAGAGCTTGCTTTCTAGTCCCAGTAATAACTAATAAAAAAAATAATAAAAACCCTGAAATTAGTATCTGCTGGGGAACCTGAGTTAACTTTCACATATCCAGTCATCAACTGAGAAGAACGCCAGGTTTACTGCTTTGGTTTTTAGAAACTAATTAGCCTTTTGGAATTATGGAATTGTGTATTGAAATGAATTCGCCATTAAAGTCCACATTAAAATAATAACTGTAGTAGAATACAGTAATAAGCAAATTAATTAGGTACTAAGTAAGTGTGTAATAAATTGGGAATTCAGGGTAATGAAGAAGGTTATAGTTACAGGCAGATATCTTCCAGGCCTCAGGACAGCGGGATTAAAGTAAGAAGTGTTCCTGTGGCTTCAGCTCAGGAAACAATAAAACACAGAACAGCGGTAACATTAATAGGACAAAAACTAAACCAGACCATTAATCTGAACTGCAGTTTTAGAAAACAGTACTGTAACACATTTATAACTATGAAGGTCAGAGTTAAAATAAGTTAGGAATACATTTATATCATATTATAATACAGTCATATAAAGCATCATGCGTGTCATCATGATCATTTCTGAAAATGCATTACACTTATAGCTATATTGATTATGCATTATGAGCTGTCAAGATGATCTATTATAAGTAGTGTTCATAACACATTGTCAGGAAATTGTATTATCTATACCACTTGTGAAAGAACTGCAACTCCACATAATCCCAACCTAATAATGCATTATAGACACTGCTAGAAACTGTAATGCCGCTCCATAATTAATTATAATAACGTATATAATGTCTTAGGAATGTATTATGAATGTACTCTTAGGTTATTAGACATATGACCTTCATAGAAAAGGTTACCAAATATGTTACCAAAAGTATGTCATGAAAAATAAAATTCAGCGAGGTAAATATAGCAGATATTTCTCAGAGCAGAATTTTAATGCGTCTGGAATGATTTACTGTGTGAGGAATATCTTGTATTCCTTATATATCTTATATACGCTTTACGTTGTGTGGGTTTCCTCTGGGTTCTCTGGTTTCCTCCCACCTCCCGAAAATATGCTGATAGGTGGATTAGCTCTAGAATTCACCACTTGTGAATGAGTGTGTGCATGGTGATGGACTGGTGTCCCATGCAGGGTGTATTCCCGCCTCAGGCACAGTGTTCATGCCCTAGGCTTTGGATTCACCTGAAACCTGACCAGGATGAAGCTGTTACTTGAAGATGAATGAATGAATAATGAGTCTTGTAAAATTCACTATATTAATGTGTTATATTATAACAGAAGAATAATGTATGAATAATTCAGTGTTAACAACATACTGGCAGGTAAACAAAACTAAAATAAAATTGGGCAAAATATGGTCTCTGCTTATAACCTAGCCAATAAAACAAGGAGGGTTCTCACTAGCTAACTTTAACAAGAGGCAAGGAAGTAGTATGGAGGTTCACTAATGATACATGATACAAGCTAAACCTGATATTATATTGTACAACGTAATGAAATTCAGTGAATATAAAGTCGGTTTGTGTTTGCTCCAACTGCAGGGCGTCGGTAACGCGAAGGACGTTCGGACACAGCGGCATCGCCGTGCACACCTGGTACGCCTGCCCCGCCCTCATCAAATCCATCTGGGCCATGGCCATCAGCCAGCACCAGTTCTACCTGGACCGCAAGCAGAGCAAGGTGTGTGTGTGTGTGTGTGTGTGTGTGTGTGTGTGTGCGAGAGAGTATGTGTGTGTGTGTGCGTGTGTGTGTGTGTGCACATGTGTTTTTATATCTTAGTGGTCCCCAGAAGGATAGGAATATCTGACAGATGTGGAGCTAGGTGTAGGCATAGCATTAATAAGCTGCAGTAATAATTATGTTAATAGATCTTCTCAAGAATAGTAACACAAACGTGTGTGTCTTGGTTTTGTGCATTTGAGCATGTATTTGTGTTCCTAGATATGTAGATGTATATAGGTGTCAGAGTGAACACTAATGAAATCAGTGTTTAAATAAATTGCATTTATTTATGCCCATTTTAAAAGCTGTTTCCTTTAAGATAGATGACAGAATCGAAGATATTTTTGCTTTCTTGATATTCAGCATTTTTTGTTAGGAAACATAAATAGAGAAGCTTGAACCTAAAGCTTTTTAAGTTTAAAAAACTTTTAAAGCTTAAAGCTTTTTAAAGCTTATTAAAATGTTGAACGTTTTCCATTCATGTCCGTTATACACGTATATACTGTAGTTTCTTGTACAAAGCAATAGTAGCTTTTCTCTAATATGACTGCGTCGCATTACTTGTTTAACTGTTGCCAAATAAATAGCTTGATCTACCAAGATAATGTATCTAGCTAATGTTTGCCACGAAAATAACTGGCATGCAAAATTTGTTAATGATCCATCAGATATTCTCTTAACTTTAAAGCAATAAAAACGATACTTTTATAGTGACTTGCATGATATTTACTTAAATTACTGTGCAAAAATACCAAGTGGCTTCACATCGCTCTGTCAAGAAAGATTTCATTAGCTGTCTAGAGCTTTATTATGTGTATCAGTGATTACATCATGTGCAACTGAATGGTGTTAATTCATTTCACAATTTATCTAGACTACAACATGAGCACTTCACACATGCACTCACGCGCACACACACACACACACACACACACACACACACACTCACACACACACACTGTGTGACTCCTTAAAGCGAGCAGGAGGATTGAGTTACACTTTTAAAAGCTGGGAAATGTTCGTCTCTCGGAAAATCCTGTCACACACTATACAGCTGGCTAGCACATTCAGTGTGTCTCTCTATATATCACTGTGTTTCCCTGCCTTTATTTCTTTCTTTCTATCTCTCTCACTCGCTTTCTTTCTCTCAGTCAAAGATCCATGCAGCACGCAGTCTGAATGAAATAGCCATTGACCTCACAGAGACGGGCACGCTGAAGACCTCTAAACTCGCCAACATGGGCAGCAAGGGCAAGATCATCAGCGGCAGCAGCGGGAGCCTTCTGTCCTCAGGTTAGTGCATGCACACACACACACACACACACACACACACACACACACACACACACACACACAATTTATATAGATATATTTGTCTGATGCTTGATTTCGGTGTCACTAATGGAATTTTTTATTTATCCATTTCACTGTGTGTGTGTTTGTGAAAATGTGGGCTAGAGTGAGAACAGCCCTCCACACTGTTGATTTTGGAAACTTGCTGCAGTATCAATTATCATGGACAGCAAGCGAGAAAGAGCGAGAGCAATATAAGAGAAGAGAAAGAGGGAGGAAGGGAAAGACGGTCATCAGCCTTTCGCTAACAGGCCGCATGAGGCAAGAGAGTTGAGAGATGAGATCACTGATGTGGCTCACTCAGGCCATTGTGCTACAGTTCATCTAAATACTTGTGTGTAAGACAGCGATGTCTCAGAAACAACCAGGAAATTTCTCCTGCCAGATCTCTGATCCACTGTGACTCATTAGCCCAGATTAACTGGCAGACCATGGATCCAGTATTTCAGCAGACTGAACTGAATACTTGAAAAAATACCGCAGTAGAACCAATAAATGGGTGCAAAAAACAGATGTAGTTCAGTGACTCTAGTTTTCTAAGCATGAACCAGCTCGGCTTCTGTAGCAGATTCTCTGTTATTCCAATCACATACAGTTATGTAAAATATTTAGCTGAAGGCGGCTCGTCAGATCAGAGCTATAGGGCTAGAGACATTAGGTTAGGAAGGGAAGTTTTCACAGAAGCCATTGTTTTTCCTTTTTTTTTTTACTCGCTGTTGTCTAATTAGCAATGTGAAGTGAATGTTTAAAGATGATTGGACAAAGTGTTTATTCTTTCTGCTTCATATTCTATTCTGCTAGTCAGAAGTGGTAACATGAAGCACCACTACAAAAGAAAACCACTTTGAATTGGATTGTTTATAGCTACAACCTTATAATTAATGGTTAGCATTAAAAGGTAACTGTTGTCACGATTCAGTCATGTTGGTTGCTTGTCTGGACATTTGTAAGCAGGAAGTCTGTGTAACGGGTCCTTTACAAATTTTAGTTGAATATCCCTGTAGAGGCAAAAAATCTGAATGGACACACTATTTCTCATGGACCATAAGGCAGCTGGATAACTTCGATATTATTTTAACACTTTACACAGCAATGTGATAACTGAGGAAATGCTCCACTTGGGAAAACTGAGGCTTCCTGGTTAGCTTGATATCTCTAGTTTCACAGAAAACAATCTTCCTCTTTTCATTTATAAATTTATGTCGTACTCATGGTTTGAATTTTATTATCATGCTCTGGATGGTGCGATGATTTTATTTTTTTTTTTTAATAAAATGCTTAAATAATAAATTCTACATAAAGAAAATAGTGAAAAACTTCCTCAATGAGAATTTTTTTTATTGCATGCAGTGCAAAAATGTTAACATGCGTGTGTTTGCACGAAGCGAATCATTTTCGGGGTGTAGAATCGACTCCAAAGATTTGTTTTCAGTGCCAGAACCCTTAAATAAATCAAATAAAATAAACCCCCAGAACCCGTATGTGGGACCAGACTTACATGCTTCATTCCCATAACTACATACTATATTTAGTTAATATCACTGTAGTTATTCAGTAGTTACTGATTAACATGTTTTAGGAGGAATAACTGAATAATAATCCAGAATTTAAAAGGGTTCACTGGAGCATGAGCTCTTGGCTCCAGGGACATTAATGATAGAAGAGAGTCCTGGTGTGTGTATACAGTATATATCCCATGTTACACCCACAGCTGCTCTAATTCCAGCTCTCCCCTGGTGTGAGTGGTGTGGGAGCTCGGAGGCCCTGCTCTATATTTACTGCCTGGAAGAAATGGCTGGTTTAGAGCGGACTGAGTGAGGGACAGGAGGGATATACCAGCTTTGTCCTTACTTTCCAAAACAATAGCCCTCTGTTCTCATGACAGAATGTGTGCAAAGCGTGTGTTTGTGTGTCAGGAAAGAGTGTGGGGGGGGGTCTTTCTTATCTTGTAAGTTCACACACATAGACATATACACATAGACATATATTTCTCCATAAAAGAGACAGAAGGAGAAACAATCTCACTCGGACAGTTTGATTTTCCGAGCAGAAATGAGGCCGTTTCTTTCTGTTAACTGCTAAGAGTGGAAACTTCACCTCTCTCTCTCTCTCTCTCTCTCTCTCTCTCTCACACACACACACTCGTGAAAGCTTTAAACTAAAGAATGCTTCTTTGAAGTTTAGGAAATCTGCAGTTTCAGGAATATCACTGATTCAGAATTGGGACATTACTCCTTTCAGAGTAGCCAGCAGAATGAAATTCAGCATGGTCTATCTAATCTAGAGCATCTCACAGTCTTGTGATTTAATGTGATGCAGTTTGTTTTCCATGCAAATGCAGATATCAGGTGAAATAGAAAGCTCTGGTTTGGTAATATGGACCATTTATTTCCGATTCAAACCACATAAAACTGTTTCTGTTTCCCAGTGTATTTATCACTTTATTTGTTCTGTATATGGAACAGCTTTCAGGCTTTCCTGAGTGACACCACAACCTTCAGAATCTCAGTATACACACACACACACACTCATACACACAGGGGTGGGTCTGGACAGGTTGTGTGCATGTCATGTGCGTGTCACTCTGGATCTGGCTGACCTCAGTCCTGGATTGCACACATGAATGAGACCCCTTGACCCTTAACCACCCCACTCACACACTGCGGGTTAGCACAAGCCAGGTCCATTGAAGAGCAGTAACACAGCAGCTTCAGATATTACAGTTCACCCAGCTGTATTAAAAGTGCACTAAGGACACAATTGCTGTTAAAGTCCCTTATCGGAACATTCCACTCACTTCCTTTTAAACTTTTGGGCTTTTAGAATAGGTGCACTCATACACTAACACACACTCACACACACACACACAAACAAACAAAATGTCCTGGCCAACAATGAGTAAAGCTGCACTTTCGAAGCCCTTTATCTCTATTCGGAAACACGCTCATGCACACACACAGTATGTCCTCAAAAACCCCAATCCCACCCCACAAAATACACACACACAAACTTTCAGTGTGAAAAGGTCACACTTGTTGTGTGCCCTTTATAATATTCCCAGTCTTATACCTTATTGTTTCTTTGTTTTTCCCCACACACACATGTATCTCAACACAAGGTAGAATGTCCGACTGATGTTTGTGGCGTGTATGTGTGTGTGTGTGTGTGTGTGCAGGCTCTCAGGAGTCGGACAGCTCTCAGACGGCTAAGAAGGACATGTTGGCGGCTCTGCGCGCTCGTCAGGAGGCTCTGGAAGAAACTCTCAGGCAGAGGATAGAGGAGCTCAAGAGCATCTGCATTAGAGAAGCGGTCAGACACACACATCCAGACATACACACTTATACACACACACACACACACACACACACCACTTTATCAGATCCACTACTACACAATTGCTTTAGTCAAACATAAACTAACAGAACGTCTCATCCCAGAAAACAAGAAATGTGCTTTTTTTTGTGCTTATTGGTTGTATTAATTGGTACCAACAGGAACAAATGGTACCTGGGAGTGGGGATAGCAGCACATTTGCATCCCAGACGCACAGAAATGAGTGTGTCTGTGTTGTGTGTTTCAGGAGCTGACCGGTAAGCTTCCTAAAGAATATCCTCTAGACCCAGGAGAGGAGCCGCCTACAGTACGGCGCAAAATCGGCACGGCCTTCAAACTCGACGAACAGAAGATCCTCCCCAAAGGAGAGGTGAGTTAAACCTTGACCTCTGGCATTTCTGAAGACTGATGAACATTTCACGATTCATCCACTTCCTGATACACGCTTGGAGGACTCGCACAGCTGACCTCTGAGAATTCTGTGTAAATATTTCCTGAACCAAACGTTCCGGAGTTTTGCGTACATGTTTCGTGTGTGTGTGTGTGTTTCCATAAATAGACCTAGTTCCTAGTCTGGCATGATTCAGTGGAAGTGATGACAGCAAGTGTATGTAGAGTGCAAGCCAAATGAGCAGTTTGGGCATGGAGGAAAAGAGGGTGTGTTTTACTGTTCAACGTTTTTCAAATCTTAATACTTATCTGGCAGAGTAACACACTCGGAGGAAACAGCTATCCACCCACTTCTACATACATGAGTTCACAGACACCTGTGATTGGCTAGTTTCACTGTGATTGACAGGAGAGAAAGAGTAATGCCAAACCACCTACCTAGCTAATTTCGCTTTCTAGACTTCTGGCCACGGATGACTGTCACATTGTCAGGATTTGATGTTGAAATCTCGTGTGTGTGTGTGTGTGTGTGTGTGTGTGGGAGGGGAGTTGAAAGAGTAATATAATGTAGCTATAAGATAAGGTTCATCAAAGCCTCATGGTCTCATCACAGCAACTCACTTCACTTTGAAACAGTAGTAGACAATAAGGAGAGAGAGAGAGAGTGTGTGTGTGTGTGTGTGTGAGATGTGATTTGAAACACTCAGTTTCTATAGCTGTGTTGTCACTCTGAATGTGTATTTTGGATTCGTTGTAGAGGGTGATATGAAGGATTGTGTGTTTTTTGGCCTGCATGACTGGCTTTTATGTGGTTTTGAATGTGCTAATGTGTGTTCTTACCTGCCTGCCTGCCTGTGTGTGCGTGTGTGTGTGTGCGTGTGTGTGTGTGCGTGTGTGTGTGTGCGTGTGTGTGTGTGCGTGTGTGTGTGTGCGTGTGTGTGTGTGTGTGTGTGTGTGTAAGGAGGAAGAGCTGGAGCGTTTGGAGAGGGAGTTTGCTATCCAGTCTCAGATCACAGAGGCGGCGCGGCGTTTAGCCAGCGATCCTCATGTGAGCAGTAAAAAGCTGAAGAAGCAGAGGAAGACATCGTACCTGAACGCACTAAAGAAGTTGCAGGATATCGAGAACGGCATCAACGAGTACCGTATCCGCTCGGGCAAGAAACCCACGCAACGAGCCTCGCTCATCATAGAGGGTGCGGAAACACACACACATACACACATATACATATCTGAGACTGAACACAAATCCACACATTACTAATGAACTCATATCCAGTTCAAATTTGGCACCATTTTTCCCAAAAAATGGTCTAAAAATGTACTAAAAAATATTGCCAAAAGTTATTTTTCAATATGAAATTTCAGACTATATTTTACAACACAACTGTAAAAAAAAAATTTCAAAATTTATAAACGTTGGCTTACACCCTGTATGTGCTTTTTTCTTTTTTTTCCAAAATATATTCTGGGTTGTACAGTATGTGATAGATTTAGCCCTGGTCACATTTCCTTCATCACTTTAGGCTAGTTTATACTTTTATTTTCAAGCACATTTGCATGTCTGTGTCATGACGCACAGAAGGGGGTTATGGGTAAGCATAGTAATCGAAGGCACACACCTCCAAAACCCTTGAATGCATCGTCCATAGCTACTTCTTTCAGAACTACAAGATTTTGAATCAGTTTTTCATTTTCTGCCCCCTAGTGGGAACCTGGATGTATATAAGTATAAGTATAAACCAAGCCTTAGTTACTTATAAGATTTTTTTATTTATTTTTTTTTTTGGATAAGAAGCTAAACAGCTGGTCTGGGTGACTGAGATATCTTTTTCTATATAAAGTGAACAGAAGAACACATGGGGTAATTACACTGTTAATGGCAGCCACTGCGCTATGTGGGTGTGCAGTGGAAATGCTGGGGTGAAGGTAGGGTTGTTGCTCTCTGAGCTCTCTCCTGTGATTATGAAGCTTCATTAAGTGAGTTAACAAAGTGTCCCCCTGCAGAAAATCTGCCCTGCTGAGAGCACGAGGAAGTGCAGTTGCTGTAAAACAGCATGTGTGTGACCTCTGCTAGGGTCAGGGCGGGGCGTGAAATTAATTTAAACCTTACACACACACAAATAAGAGCACTCTCCTCCAGACTACATGGATAAAGACATGTAAGCCTAATGATTAGCAGCCTGATTGAAGTGTTTGTGTGTATGTGTGTGTGGGTGGGAATGTGTTGAGTGATGTCAAGCGCTGTGTGTTTCTGTCTCTCTCCTGCAGAGGCGAATATCGGCTCAGAGGACAGCTCTCTCTCTGATGCTCTGGTGCTAGATGATGGTGAGTCTCACACAAACACACACACACACACACACACACACACACACACACACACATATATATATATATATATATATATATATATATATATATATATATATATATATATATATATATATATATATACACACAGTGAGGTTCGGAAGTATTTGGACAATGACAGAGGTAGGAATTACAGCCATTTTAAACAAAGTACCTCCATTTTCAGGGGCTCAAAGGTATTTGGACAAAATGACATAATTGTAAATATAACCATAATTTTAATATTTGGGTGAAAATCCTTTGCAGTCAATGACTGCCTGAAGTCTGGAGCCCATGTTCTCAAAACTCAAATTCTGAGTTTCCTCCCTGGAGATGCTTTGCCAGGACTTCACTGCAGCCACCTTCAGTTGCTGCTTGTTTGTGGGTCCTTCTGCCTTCAGTCTTGTCTTCAGTAAGTGAAAAGCAGCTCTATTGGGTTGAGATCAGGTGACTGACTTGGCCATTGAAGAATATCCCATTTCTTTGCCTTCAAAAAGTCATGAGTTGCTTCTGCAGTATGTTTAGGGTCATTATCCACCTGCACTGTGTCCTATCAGTTTTGTAGCATTTGGCTGAATGTGAGCAGAGAGTATAGCCCTATACACCTCAGAATTCATCTTGCTACTTCTGTCAGCAGTCACATCATCAATAAACACCAGTGAGCCTGTTCTATTGGCAGCCATACATGCCCATGCCATAACACTGCCTCCATCATTCTGGTACAAGTTAATCTTGGTTTCATCAGTCCAAAGAATCTTATTCCAGAACATGGGAGGCTTTTTTAGATGTTTTCTGGCAAAGTCTAATCTGGCTTTCCTGTTCTTGAATGTTACCAGTAGTTTGCACCTTGTTGTAAAC
>CM040980.1:6993711-7040862 GCA_022985145.1 Pangasius djambal | reverse complement strand
CAGACCCTATCAAACCTCTACAGACCCTATCAAACCTCTACAAACCTCTACAGACCCTATCAAACCTCTGCAGATCCTATCAAACCTCTACAGACCCTATCAAACCTCTACAGACCTCTACATTCCCTATGAAACCTCTACACACACTATCAAACCTCTACAGACCTTATCAAATCTCTACAGACCCTATCAAACCTCCGCAGACCCTATCAAACCTCTACAGACCCTATCAAACCTCTACAGAACCTATTCAACCTCTACAAACCTCTACAGACCCTATCAAACCTCTACAGACCCTATCAAACCTCTACACATGCTAGCAAACCTCTACAGAACCTATCAAACCTCTACAGACCCTATCAAACCTCTACACACACTATTAAACGTCTACAGACCTCTACAGACCTCTACAGTGCATATTTGCTGAATAATTACTTCCAAAAGACTATTTTTAACCATTTGGACATTTTTACTTTTTTTTTTTTAATACAATTATACATTTTAAGATTTTGTCTCTTTTCACAAAATTAGTAAATTATGAATTTTAACGTAAAAAATCATATTTTGTATCATTTTCACCATAAACATGTAAAAAAATGTCATAGAAAAGTATTTCTCTCAAGTGCATTTATACTTTTGTTAGAAAAATCACTTTAACTTCGTAATAGCGTTTTCAACGCCGGAAGCGCACACTTTCAAAAGGACATATTTAATATCAATTAATGCAATGTATTAAAAACATTGATATTTAATATTATTATTATTCATAAACATGTGAAAAATGTCATTGAAAAATACTTCACTCAAGTGCATACATGCGTTTGTTCGAAAAACCACTTTCCCAAGCCACTGGCGCCTTGAAACTCTCGGAATAGCGTTTTCAGCCCACGAAGAGCACACTTCTAAAAGCACGTACAGATTGGTTAGGAATACAGTGCATTAGTGCAAATTAGGTGAATAATGACTTTCTAAACTTTATTTTCCATGAATTTGACTCTGTAAAACTTTTATTTCACTTTTATATCAAATAATACCTTTTATTAAAAACCTTTTATTTCAATTCAATTCAATTCAATTCAGTTTTATTTGTATAGCGCTTTTAACAATGGACATTGTCACAAAGCAGCTTTACAGAAATAAATGGATTCACAAAAAATATATTGTAAATATTTGAATTTATCACTGTGAATTTATCCCTAATGAGCAAGCCAGTGGAGACGGTGGCGACGGTGGCAAGGAAAAACTCCCTGAGATGATATGAGGAAGAAACCTTGAGAGGAACCAGGCTCAAAAGGGCACCCATCCTCATCTGGGTGCAATGGATAGTGCGATTATAAATAAATCCCTTCTATTATTGTGCGCTATAAGGACAAGTAGTGCAATTGTGCAACCAATAAATTCATCACAGTTTCTGCAAGAAGTCTGGTTGGTTAAAATCTATCCACTGATGGAGTCCTGAGTATGAAGCTGCTCGTGGCAACCACAGCCCCAAAGCCACTACAGCAAATATTTATTATATAAATGTATAAAATCTTTATACTCTCTACCCGGCTGCTCCTTATGTTTACATTTACAGCAACTTATATTGTTATTCTTTTGCACTACTGTCATCTCATTCACTTTCTACTAGAACTGTTTACTAGTCGGCGCTGCACTGGACACTTACTGTGCCCATTTTCTTGTTCTGGTAGTTTTGAACCCTCTTGTGCCATCTGCACATTTGCACTGTGCACTTTATGTAAATATATGTAGTATCCTGTAGTTCTGTGTTTGTTTTATGTAGTACCTTGGTCCTGGAGGAACATTGTTTCATTTCACTGTGTACTAACTAGCTGTATATGGTTGAAATGACAATAAAGCCACTTGACTTGACTTGAAATATAGGTACAGCATTGATCTCCAAACATCACACAGTAGACAATCTATTGTTTGCTCTGCATATGGAAATATCACCTGAAATGCCATGGTTTGGGCCGCACAGTTTGTCACCATTGGCTGTTGCATGCAGCATTTTCTTGAGGACATCTTTCTGATAAATAGAGTAATTATCCAGAAGCCATGTCACTAAACAATTAAGTTGAAACTTGCCCATATCAAGTCTACCATGCGATTTATCAAAACACTTATACCCCAGCATATATTTCATATTTTACAGGGATCTCTATCGTCCTAGTCTCTACTCATACATCCAAACATTGGCACCATTCTCCCCAGTCTGGTGAACTGTAGTATTGTAATCTGGACTACCTAAATATGCTAAGAAATCTGCAGGGTAATATGGTTTACCCATCATGTTCAAAAATGCTTTTTGAATTCAGCGCACTGCCTGTAGTCATGCTGATTGGGCACGACTATGAGTTTTCTCAAAGGCAATGGTGTGAAATTATACAATTACACATACTTGATTCATTTGCTGTATACACTGCTCATTTATACCACTCATTGCCCTGTACTATTTCCAGCAATGTCCCTTTTCTTACTATACCAGTGGCTCTAGCTCTAGATAATTTCTGTCCCTCACTCAATTCTTGACCTGTAAGAAATGGTTTAGAACTGCTGTGGGGACCAGTCTAGGTCTGAGAAGTCAACTGTAGGGAATTCTGCTTGGAGGCTACTGGAGGGGCCTTGGTCTGTTGGATCAGCTGCAATAGGCATATCATTGCTAGCACTAGTTCCATTATCATCCCCATTCCCTTCAGTCTCAATATTCCCTTCTCCTCCTTCCTCTGCTCCCCTGCTCTCTTCTGCTTCTTGTTGGGCTCTTTCCAGGCTCTCAATGTCCTGTAATTCTGGGAGTCAATTCTCTCTTCTTCTGATGAGTGTTCTACCTCTCTCACCATGGTTCTTACCTTAGGCACCCTAGTGGAATGATTCAAATGATACCAGGTTGTGCTTCTTTCTACTTGAACTGCTGTTAGAATAGCTCTCACCAACTGGTAAGGTCCCTCTCTCCTGGGCTCATTCCACTTTCCCCATAAACACTCTCAGGTACACTTGGTCCCCTGGAACAATTGGACAGGGTGCTTCCTCTGCTTCTCTCAGCTTTTTCTTTCCCTGTAAAGAGATAGCTTTATGTATTGCAGTTACTGTAGTTGTTGCATATAAGCTTTAAGCTCCACTTACAATTGCTCCAGAGACAGTGCATCTCTCTCTCCCTCAGCGTCTCCAGCCGCTCCTTTATCCCTCTTTCCCACTGATTAGCCAACTCAGTGCCAGGCGTGCGTCCTCACAGCCTGGCCCCTCCCTCCTGCTTATCACACACATACTTTGTTAAGCTTGGCCTTGAAGGTACCATTTACCATTTCAACCATTCCCTGTGATTGAGGATAGTAAACACACCCTAGTCTCTTTTTTATTCTTAGTTGTTGTAGTACACTTTTCACTGTTCTCTGAACAGCACTGCACCATTATCTGAGCTAATTTCCATCAGTATGCCAAATCTAGGAATTAATTCTCTCGTCAGAAATTTGATTGCCATTCCTGCTCTTTGGTCTGCTGATGGTACTGCTTCTACCCATCTACTGATCCTGTCTATTATTACAAGCATATACTTTTTTCCCTGCACTCATTTTATCATGTCTACATAATCAATTACCAAGTGATAGAATGGACCTTCTGGTATTGGTATGTGGCCTATTTGTGTTATTGTTCCTTTCCTAAAATTGTTTTGAGCACAATCTTTGCATATGGCTAAGAATTCATCTAACAACTGCCTGTAAGTACGGAGACCAATATCTTTGTTGATTCATTTTTCTCATTCCTCCCCCCTTGCGCAATGATCAAAACTGTGCACGTCTGAAATGAGAATGTTGAGCAGTGTGGTGGATGCAACGATTTTTCCTTCATGTGTATGCCACAAGGCATATGCATTTCTAGTGTTACCCCTTTGTTGCCACATTGAGTGCTCATAAGGACCTGCCTGGTGTTGAATGCAGATCATGCCATCCGGCAGAGGTCGAGGCTCAGTGAGAACCATTGGTGCTAACACAGCAATTTGGCATCCTGATGCCTTTTTTGCCCCCTGATCTAAGGCATTATTGCCCTTAATAACAAAATCATTACCCTTTTTGTGAGCCTGGCACTTAATTTCTAGTCTTTTAGGCTGCATCATAGCAGACATTAATTTACCAATTTTATCAGCATTTAGATTGGCCATCCCATCAGTCTTCCCAAAAACCTCTGTTTCCAAATGGCACAAAAGAGGTTACACATTCCATGGACATAGGCAGAATCAGTATATATATTAGCTGTCTGCCCCTTAGCGAGTTGACATGCAGCAGTAAGAGTTTCAGCTCAGCTATAGTTCGGCAGAACACTGTTGCTCACAGTTTTGTGAGATGACAGTTATATGCATTGTATAATTTCCCTCATTAAGAAATTTCCCCCTGGGATTACTAAAGTTCTTTGAATCTTGAATTGTCATTTTTAACTACAGAATACCCTGCATGATTTTCTAGGTGATCTTTAAAGCATGAGCCATCCACAAAGTAAATAACATCAGCTTCAGCAATAGGTGTGGCTTCAAGGTCTGGTCATAAGCGAGTAAAAGCTAAAGAGTCAGCTACACAATTATGTGGTTGTCCCTCAAAGTCCAGAGGAGTTGTATCAGCTGGATTGACAGTGGTACACCGCTTAATATTTATATCAGGAGTCAATAGTGTTGAGTAGGCTAAAGTACGAGCCTGGGTCAAAACGAATCTACCCTGTTCTAAGAGCTCCACAACCTTAGGATGAGTGTATATAACTACTGGGTAGCCTATAGTTAGATTGATGCCTTCTCATACGCATAATACAGGGCAACTAGCCCCTGCTGAAAGCAAGGGAGCAGTCTTGTGCTATAATACCTAGTTTAGTACTATAATAAGTAATGGGTTGCTTTTTTCTACCACTACATGTCTCCTGCATCAGAACCATGATGCATAGCCATCAGTCCTGTTCGCCAAATACAAATGAAATGGCTTGGTGTAATCAGGGGTGGCCAACAGAGGCGCCACCTGGTGTTCCCTTTTTATGGACTCAAAGGCCAGTAAATCATCATTATTCCAATTTAAAGGTGATCTTAGATTTTGCTACCCTGCCTGTTTCATGATTTCTCACAGAGGTGCAGTCTTAATAGCAGAGTCTTGTATCCAGTCACAACTAAAAACTGTCATGCCAAAGAATGTCATCATCTGTCCTACCATCTGTGACCTTGAGGTTCCCGATAGGGCTGAATCCAACTTCCCTCCCCTCTATCACATATGTGTCCAATGTGTCTGGGATGCTTCTCCCAGAATCTTGTCTAGGAGTGCTTTGATGTCTCCCACAGCCAGTTGTTTGTCCATTATAATCCACTTAATCCACTTCCCAGCCCCCTCATGGATATCAGGAAGGTGAGTGACCAGTCCATCGAGATCCTATTTGGCCCAGGGCATATATTGACCCCAATTACACTTAATTAAAATCAAGAGCAATCCAATGCTCCCCTGTTCTATCCTGAATCTCTATCCCCATTAACTCCTCTTTCTCATCCTCCCTGCGTTTTCTTCATCTATCTATCTGCTCTTTCTTTTTCTTCCTTTCTCTTTCCCTCTTCTTCTGTTTTTTTCCTGCAGCCTGCCCTGGTGCTCACTTAACTCTTCTACCTGGCTTAGAGAATTATCTACTTCTTTTAGTTTTTTTATCTATATTGATCAGTGTCCTGCAAAGTTCCTGTTCTAATAAATCCCCATACCCTTCTTCTTCTTCACTATCAGTAAAGGCTGTCCCTTCATTTTCCTCAGTGTTGTTCTCACCTGTTTATAGCAGTGGTGCATAGGGAGGCGCATAGGGATGCGGGTTAGCAAAGATTTCCTTCATTTTTTCTTCTATTTTTTTTATCTTCCTCTCTTAGTATTTTTCTTGCCTGTTTCATGCTCTTCCACATGTCCTCTCATTCTTCTCCTGGCGTTTGCTCCATTTCATACCCCTGGATTCTAGGGCTTCCTGTTGCTGGCCTGAGTGACACTTCACACTTGTCCCTATTTGGTATAGTAGCCAACACCAATCCTCTTAAGGTGGTGTGTTCCTCTACTGGTATTAATTCTCCTTCCACCGTTCTTCTTTGTCTTACCCAGTACACCTTTCTTAATGCTGGAGATACTTAAATCTCAGGGTTACTTATAACCCTACTAGTTTCTCCTTTTCCTTTCTCATATCCCCTTTGTTCCCCTACTCTTAAATATGGTTCAATTTGTTGATCAATAGGTATTTTAATGAAATGCAGTTCGGGTTTTGGGTGGCAAAGTTCATCCAGTACACTCCCTAAGTTTCTTAATCTCCAGTTTCTCCCTATCAGTCCCATCCAGTGTATGTATGGCCACTTGTCTTCTATCTATTGTAAATTTGAGTTGCCCTTCAGGAACTCGAGCTGCGTCAATACGCTATGGGAACGCCATCAGCTTGATCGCGCCCTGAATCAGGTGTGTAATCAGTCCAAAGGATGGGGGGGACATCACAGACGGGGTGACGTAATGAACCGGAAGCTTTAAAGGCACGAGCGGCAGGCGCCGCTTGTCTGTCTATTTTGTCTTGTTTGTCTATTTTGTATTGTCTGTCCTAAAGCAAAAGACAAAACAAAACATAAGGGCGAGAGCGGGCAGTGAGAGCGGGCCTGTGTGATGTCTGCTTGGGAGCGGAGCACGCAGAGTCGGCTCTCGAGGGAGCCGGCTGCTCGCATTGCGAGCGTTTGCCGCTGCGTGCGCTTTGCTCCCGGAGGGCTCTCTTCGAGGAGGGAGCCTCCACTCGCGTTCCTAGCGGTGCTCGCCCTGCTTCTGCCGAGGCAGAGCTTCGGTTACACTCGTGGGGTTCGCAGATGGATTTGGTGGAGGGAATGGAGATGGGCGAGTCCCTTTTTCCTTCCTCACCCACCAGATCCACTGCCCGCTCTCTGGGATCGGAAGCCCGCTTTGCGGTTTCTTCCCCCCGGGGAGTGGGCTCGGCGCTCTGCCTGTCTTCCTCCGAGGAGGTTGACGTGGAGGGCGCCGATGATAATTCGTCTCCTCATATGGATTTGGTGGAGGGAATGGAGATGGGCGAGTCCCTTTCTTCTTCCTCATCCGCCAGATCCACTGATCCTTTAATGTGGTTTCGCTTTCGCCGCGGCATGTCTAAAACTCGCGAAAAGACAAAACATGAGGTGAAAACAGGCAGCATTTTAGGCGGTGTGTTTCTCCCTGCCAGCGCTGTATTACGGGTGGGGATTCACACGGTCTGTGCGTTATCTGTTTAGGAGCGGAGCCCGCATTGCGTGCGTTTGCCACTGCGTGTGCTTCGCTCCCGGAAGGCTCTCTTTGAGGAGCCGCCACCTCCACGCCAGAGCCTACCTTTTTTCCCCGACCTCCACACCGAGGTGTCGAGGTCGTGGGGGAGGCCTTTCTAGACTCAGGAGATCGTTCTGCCAACCTTGCCACCCATGGTGCTTCAGGGCGCAGTGGTCTCCGGTGAGCACTTCTCTCAGTTTCCACCCGGGAACGTAGCCGTACTGGGAGGCTCGCTACCTCTTCGGAGGTTTCCAGAGCAGATAGTTCAGCCATCCCCTGCCGGTCCCCCGCTTCAGGGCACCGAACTAGCCGCTCTCATTACACCAGAGGTCAGTCTCGAGAGACTGATTCCCTTAGTAGACTATTTGGCAGCGTGAAACTTCTGCCAAATGTGTCTCATTGGGTCCTGCATACTGTAGAGAGAGGCTACCGAACCCATTTGATTCTCTTGCGCCTCATTTTTGCGGGGTTCTTCCTACTTTGGAGGGCCTGAGCAGGCTCTGGTAATGGAACAAGAAGTAAACGCTCTCCTGAGGAAGGAGGCCATTGAGGTGGTCCCTCTTCACAATAGAGAGTCCGGGTTCTACAGCCGGTACTTCATCATTCCGAGCTTAGACGAGCCGGCGGTTCCTCCCCCGCCGCTCTCTAGCTCTTGGGGCTGCTGAGTGGGAGCAGACCCCTCGGCGTACCAGTGCCTCATACTGCTGGTGGCCCAGGACTTCTGAGGGCAGGCCCCTCTGGGGAAGGTGTACACCTCATCATACGGTGCCTGTCTCTCCTCATTGCCCTCAGGAGATCGATCTGCCAACCCTGCCACCTATGGTGTTTCAGGGCACAGCGATCTCCGGCGAGCGCTTCTCTCAGTTTCCGCCCGGGAACGTAGCGGTACTTAGATCCTCTTCGGAGGTCTCCAGAGCAGCTAGCTCGGCCGTCTCATTACACCAGAGGTCAGTCTTGAGAGACTGATTCCCTTATTAGACTATTTGGCAGTGTGGAACTTCTGCCGAATGTGTCTCAGTGGGTCCTGCATACTGTAGAAAGATGCTACCGAATCCAGTTCGGTTCTCCAGTGCCTCGTTTTTCCGGGGTTCTTCCCACTCTGGTGGGCCCCGAGCAGGCTCTGGTAATGGAACAGGAAGTGCACACTCTCCTGAGGAAGGAGGCTATCGAGGTGGTCCCTCCTCATGACAGAAAGTTCAGGTTCTACAGCCAGTACTTCATCGTTCCGAAGAAGGGTGGAGGGCTGCGTCTCATTTTGGATCTGCGTCATTTGAACCACTCAGTGGTGTGACTGAAGTTCAAGATGCTCACAATCAAACAGGTCGTGTCTCGGATCAGCTCCGAGGACTGGTTTGTCACGATCGATCTAAAAGACGTGTATTTCCATTTCTCCATCCTTCCCCAACACAGGAAGTTCCTGAGGTTTGCTTTCGGGGGCGAAGCTTACCAATATCAGGTTCTTCCATTCGGCCTGGCACTTTCACCCCGCACTTTCACGAAGTGTGTGGATGCTGCTCTGGCTCCTATGCGACTCCAGGGCATCCGCATACTGAACTATATCGACAATTGGTTGATATTAGCTCGATCGGAGCATGTGGCGGTTCGGCATCGAGATGTCGTTCTCGCCCACATGAAAGAGCTGGGGTTAAGACTGAACGCCGAGAAAAGTGTGCTTTCTCCAGTACAGAGAATCACCTATCTGGGCGTGGTGTGGGATTCGACCACGATGCAGGCACGTCTGTCTCCTGCTCGGATCGAGTCGATCCTCACAGCAGTCGCGAGAGTGAGAGAAGGCCGGTCACTCACTGTAAAGCAGTTCCAGAAACTGCTGGGTTTGATGGCAGCTGCGTCCAACGTGATACCTTTTGGCCTGCTGTACATGAGACCCCTACAGTGGTGGCTCAAGACCAGGGGGTTCTCCCTGAGGGGAAACCCGCTCCGCATGATCAAAGGCACACGGCGATGCCTATGTGCCTTAGACATGTGGAGGGAACCTTGGTTCTTGTCCCAGGGCCCGGTGTTGGGAGCTCCTTGTCACCGCGTAACGCTAGCGACGGATGCATCCCTCACCGGATGGGGAGCAGTCATGAGTGGCCGCTCAGCCTGCGGTCTGTGGAGCGGCCGCCATCTCACTTGGCACATCAACTGCCTGGAGATGCTGGCTGTGTTTCTATCATTGAAACACTTTCTCCCAGACCTGAGAGATTGCCACGTGTTGGTGCACACCGACAACACAGCAGTGGTCTCTTATATCAACCACCAGGGAGGTCTGCATTCACGCACCCTTAACAGGCTGGCGCTCCAGATCCTTGTGTGGTCCCAGGGGAAACTCCTCTCTCTGAGAGCAGTTTACATCCCTGGCCGTCTCAATATGGGAGCAGACGCCCTGTCGAGGCAGGGGCCGATGCCCGGGGAATGGAGGCTCCACCCCCAGGTGGTGGAGCAGATATGGAGAGTGTTCGGCCGGGCTCTGGTGGATCTGTTTGCGACTCAAGAGACATCGCACTGTCCTCTCTGGTTCTCTCTGACTCATCCAGGAACTCTTGGCCTGGATGCTATGGTACAGACATGGCCGAGGTTGCGTTTGTACACCTTTCCCCTTTCGCCGTTCTGGAGAGAGTGCACCAGGATGGGGTCCATCTGCTGCTAGTAGCCCCGTTCTGGCCGGGACGAGTATGGTTCTCGGACCTGATTTCCCTTCTCGACGGCTCTCCATGGGAGATTCCCGTCAGGAGGGACCTCCTCTCAAGGCGGAGGGCGACATCCTTCACCCCCGCCCGGAGCTGTGGAAGCTGTGGGTGTGGCCTCTGATAGGCACAACTCATAGCTTCCGGTCTCTCAGCTGAGGTTGTTGAGACCATTCTCCAATCCAGAGCTCCCTCAACGAGGAACTGTATGCCTTGAAGTGGAAACTTTTCACTTCCTGGTGTGGAGACCGCCGCCTCGACCCAGTTAACTGCCCAGTTGGTACAGTGCTGGAGTTCCTGCAGGCCCGTCTCTCCGCAGGGTTGACCCACTCCACCCTGAAGGTTTATGTGGCAGTCATTGCGGCCTACCACGCCCCTCTTGGTGGTCAGTCCGTGGGCAGACACCCCCTGGTTACACGTTTCCTCTGCGGTGCGCTGAGGCTCAGGCCTCCGGTGCGATCCCGTGTCCCTCCTTGGGACCTGGCCGTGGTGTTAGAGGCTCTCTGTAACCCCCCCTTCGAGCCTATAGAGGAGATTTCTGACCGTCTTTTAACCTTAAAGACCACCTTTCTTTTGGCTATTACCTCTCTTAAGAGAGTTCGGGATCTCCAGGCCCTCTCAGTGGCCCCTTCTTATTTAGAATTTGTGCTCGGTCTGGCCAAAGCGTTTCTATACCCTCGAGCGGGTTATGTACCAAAAGTTCCCTCCTCGACACCATGGCCGGTCGTACTGCAGGCCTTTTGTCTTCCTCCCTTTCGGGAGTCCGACCATTGGAGGCTTAATCGTATGTGCCCAGTGCAAGCACTGGACACGTACTGCCCTGTGGAGAAGGGCGGACCAATTGTTTGTGCACTTTGGTCCCCCTAGGAGGGGTTTTCCTGCTACTAAGCAGACCCTCAGTCGGTGGATCGTGGATGCCATCTGTTTGGCCTATGAGTCCTCTGGTCTCCCCTCGCCCTTGGGGGTCAAGGCTCATTCCACTAGAAGCATGGTGCCCTCTAAGGCCTTTCTGGCAGGTGTGCCCATGCAGGACATCTGCAACGCTGCGGGTTGGTCCACGCCCCTGACGTTTGCCAGGTTTTATGGCCTGGATATGCGAGCCACTCCTGGCTCTTCTGTTCTCTTGCCCTAGCTGTGCCTTTCCACACTAGGCAGGGATTTGTAAGTCTGGCGGCGTGGGCATACTTGTTCCCATAGCGTTTTGACGCAGCTCGAGTTCCTGAATGGGAACGTCTCTAGGTTACGTATGTAACCATGGTTCCCAGAGGGAACGAGATGCTGCGTCTCAGTGCCACACTTCCGGCATCCCTGCAGTGCTTGCTTCATCTCTCAGAAGCTGGCGCGGCGCCCGCTGCTCGTGCCTTTAAAGCTTCCGGGTCGTTACGTCACCCCGCCTGTGACGTCCCGCCCATCCTTTGGACTGATTACACACCTGATTCAGGGCGCGGTCACGCTGATGGCGTTCCCATTGCGTTTTGACGCAGCGTCTCGTTCCCTCGGGGAACCATGGTTACATACGTAACCTAGAGACAATTTTTATCAACAGCACAGTTATCAACAGTTGTCTCCTTCCTAGTATATCCTCATAAAATAATTTTGCACAAAAAATGATCACTAATTTGGTTTCTCCTACACTTGTACCTATTCAGTTCTCCAAAATGGGCTCTAGCCTGTTGCCCACAAAAATGAAATTTTAGATGGCAGATGTTAATCTTTCCTCCTTTCTGAATCACCTTTCTTAAGATTCTTGTTGTGAAAGGAAAGAATTCTTCTACTCTGGGGTAATTTGTGGCATACACCAATCCCATCCAAGTTAGCGAATGATAGTCCCAATAATGCGGAACTGAAAACTAGAATACATGGGGTTGGGCCCTAGACATATAGTCACACCTTATTTATTCAGTAGTGGTTTTGTCTCTTCATCAGGATCGCAATGACTACAATTGGGAGAATGACCTGCAAAATAATCTACAAAACCAGGCTCTTGGGATGTTATTATGAGCAATATTCTTTTGTTTTCTTGGATTACAGAGATGGCAGATTGGTCATGTTGACCTACAGTGAAAAATAGTAATGTCTCCTATTGTAGGGCCTCAGAGCGTCGCCCCCACCCAAGCAGAACTTGCCAGGCAAGGACTTCTTAACTGAGAGGACCCCTAACCACCATACACAGTGATCAGGAATATTAAACACCACAGGACCTTTAATGCAAAGGGACAGCACTCAAAATGGAGCAGCCCGTGCCCAACGAGTGGCCCACTGACTCGGCAAATTGGAATGCATGGTGCCAATACACTAGACTGGCGACAAGGGATGCAATGTACCTCACAGCAGGTATTGTGAGCTATTCAAGTAGGGTCAAATATGCCAGGCTGCCAAGAACTCACAAGGGAAGATGCAACCAACCCAGAACCCCCAAGCTAGGGACAACACAAAGAAAAATAAAAAGTAACTACAGGTCTCAGCCTCACAGTGGGCCTGCAGGGTCTCGCTAGCGTCTCTGAGCCACACTGCCAAAGGAGGGGTCCTGTAACATGGTGACATTTAACTACCACAAACCCCGTCCTCTTTGCCCCACCTCTACCTGAATGCCCCTGACCACTATGCAGTGATCAGAGGCACAAAAGGGCCTCAGAAGAAACAACTCCACCTTCACACTATCTGCCACGAACAGGAGGTTGAGCCCTGAGGAGTTACCTCTGGAATTTCTCAAGGTATGGCCAGGGACCTGTGGCTTGACCACCCAATACAATTCCACCAAGCCTGCTCCTGCCATCACCTAGGCCAGCTCCCCTTCTCCCCCTGCATCTACATTAAAATGTGCAGAGGATCAACTCCAAAAGGCAGAAAAATCTGTCTCTGCCCTACTCTGCATGGTACCTACCACCCTACTTATCCCCATCTACTTTCTATCCACACAGATAACCCTCCCCAGCACTATTGACACCATCGACTCCACTTCCCACTTCGAAGGACTTGAACAAAATCCCCAACCCGTGACCCTTCCCACCCCCTGCCCCCCAAAAGGAAGGCCACAGATCCCATCTCCTCAAAAAATCCTCCTTCTCAGCCTCAGAACTTAAATGACATTCTTATAGGAATATTAAGTTAAAGAAACCATAATGTAAACTCAGGAAAACTGCTGCTCTCTTTAGGGGCTGTTTAATTCCCCTCACTTTCAGAGATGAAACAAAAACACATTCACTTTAACACACAACAAAAAACAACAAGAACAAAACCACCCTCACCACTCTTCTCCGTTTTGGCCCACTCTTACTCCAAAACAAAATTCCTTTTCGGCCTAAGCTTTGAGCCTGCCCTCCATCACCCCTAACCTGAGGCCCACTGCCCTCCTCCTGGCAATCTATCATGTAGGGGAGCTCTACAGGCCCTACAGAAGTTGGCGATTCCACACCAGGGGAAGGGCCCACCACCCCTGGATCCTGTCTGCCTCCTGGCTCTTAGCAGGATGACTCTCTCCTCCTGCAGGACATTTGCTGCTGCCATCTGGGTGTCCTACGCTGGCTTCCCTGGCCATTCTGCTGCTGCCACCTTCGTTGGCCTGGCCACTCTAGCTGGATCTGGCTCACTTGGACCAGGCTCTGCATCCTCTTGCTCACCTTCACAGAGGGCACCTGAGGCCTCAAAATTCACTACAAACAGGCTTTTGTAGGTGCTTTTCTGTGAGGGGCACTGGCGATATAGATGCTCCTCACTCCCGCAGAGGCTGCAGGTCTTTTGCACCCCACACTCTGCTGCTGCATGGTCCCCCGCACCACAAAGTTGTCACCTTCATATGTAGGTGTCCTTCACATGGCCGAGCACTCCACATCTCCAGCAGTACACCGGCTTGCCTGGGTAGTAGAGGCAACACCGGTGAGGTCTGATGGCGAAACTCCCCGAGGGATGAAGCAAACCCCCAGGAGCCACCAGGTTGACCTTCAGCCTCCACAGGTACCTCTACTTGCCATTCCAGTTACTGAAGCAGCCATGGATCCTCTCTCTCCTGCTGACACTGAAGAACAGCATCTCTCCAGGAACACTTTGATGTCCTCTTGAGCTATGAAGGGGTTGCATATATGTACTGTCACTGGCGCCTTGTCCATAGCAAACAGGGGTGCAAAGCGGAGATGACACAGCACTTCAAACTCAGCTTGCCACTGAGGAGCACTGGTAGAAGAAGCCAGAGTCTTTGAGGAAGCAAACGTAACATCCAGGAAACAAGACGAAGAGAAGTCCTGCAGACAGAAGACCTTGGAAGCCGTTATTCAGCACGGATCTCGCAGGATCTACAGCATGACCCAGTCCCATCCAAAGAGCCTCTTCTGCCACTGCGTCAGATCATAGCTCCACTCTAACCAAGTGCCTAAGACAAACCACACAGGCCGGCCGTGTATCGCCTTTTCTGAGTATGACTCCAGATCAAGAAAGTTTTTTTTTATTAAACCAACACACCTTTACAAACACAAATGCTCCACACATTTTCTTTACTTCATATCTCAAAAAAACAAAACTTCCTAAACCAAAAAACTCACTTCTTAAAAAAAAACGCATCCCCATCTCCCCCCATTCCTCCCATCCACACCCCAAACACAAAACCATAAGCATACACTCCTGAACAAAATGTTAAGACCAGGGAAAATATTACAAGTATTCACACTTCGCACTGGTGGATCGCAACCAGGTTATAAGTACTTCTTCAAAATGCCAAAAGAAGAAACAAGAGCAAGAGACAAAAAATAGAGAGTAGGCAATTTATTGAAAACTGCATTTAAACTCAAACAGGCTGGTCATCAGCTGATCAAAAGTTTAAGACCATAGCCTTTAAAAATTAAAATCTGTGCAGAAATATGGCTTTAATGTCATTGTCCTTCAGACAGTCACACTATCATGATCTTCTGATGGCAAAAGCAAAAAGGCTTTCTGTTTTTCAACGTGGCAAGATTGTTGAGCTGCACAAGCAAGGGCTCTCGCAATGCGCCATTGCTGCCAAGGTTGGATGCAGTAAGACAGTCATTTTAAATTTCTTAAAAGATCCTGAGAGTTATGGGACAAAAAAAATCAAGTGGTAGACCCAAAAAAATTTCACCTGCACTGAGCCGGAGGATCCAACGGGCTGTCCATGAAGACACAGGCCGATCCTTGACCCAAATTAAGGCCCTTACTAATGCTGACTGCAGCCCAATAACCATAAGACAGCATCTGCGAGAGAAGGGCTTAAAGAACCAAAACCATCTTCGAAAGCCACGTCTCCTCCCACACCACAAACTTGCCCGTTTGGAATTTGCAAGGGAGCACCAAACATGGGACACTGAAAGATGGTGGAAAGTTTTATTCTCGGACGAGAAAAAATTTAACCTGGATGGTCCTGATGGCTTCCAACGATACTGGCGTGACAAGGAGATCCCACTGGAGATGTTTTCTATGCGGCACAGTGGAGGAGGCCCCATCATGATCTGGGGTGCTTTTTCCTTCAATGGGAAAATGGAGCTTCAGGTTGTGCAGGGGCATCAAACGGCGGCTGGCTATGTGGACATGTTGCAGCAGGCATACCTCTTGACTGAGGGCCCTCGTCTGTGTGGTAATGACTGGGTCTTTCAACAGGACAAGGCTGCAGTTCACAATGCCCGCCTGATGAAGGACTTCTTCCAGGACAATAACGTTGCACTTCTGGACCATCCTGCATGTTCCCCTGATCTAAATCCCCTTGAGAATGTTTGGGGATGGATGGCAAGGGAAGTTTACAAAAATGGACGTCAGGTCCAGACTGTGGATGCCCTTCGTGAAGCCATCCTCACCACATGGAGCAATGTTCCCACCAGCCTCCTGGAAACAGTTGCATCAAGCATGCCGAAACGAGTGTTTGAAGTTATCACCAAGAACAGTGGGGCTACTCACTAGTGAGTCATTTTTTTGACACTTTTAGCTCTGTTGTGGGTATTTTTGGGCTATGGTCTTAAACTTTTGATCAGCTGATGAACAGCCTGTTTGAGTTTAAATGCAGTTTTTAATAAATTGCCAATCTCTGTTTTTTTGTTTCTTGCTCCTTTTTCTTCTTTTGACATTTTGAAGCAGTTCTTACAACCTGGTTATGATCCACCAGCGCAAAATGCGAATACTTGGAATGTTTCCCCCGGTCTTAAGATTTTGTTCAGGAGTGTATTTACCTCATAACAAATATAACTATTCACACATCCCCTATCCCCATTCTAAACTGTGTACAATTTTCCCTGACAAAGAAAATCAAAAGAAAATAAAAGAAAAAGGAAAATAAAACACAAAAAGAAACCATGACCCACACAACACAAAAATACTAGACAGCAACCAAAATAAAAGGCCAAGGGAAAGCGATCATAAAGACCAACCCAAAAAGGCAAGGAAAAAAACAAAGAAAACCAATGAAAGACAACATGCCCCAACTGGAAACACAGTGCGGCCCAAATCTGTCAAACCTTCCCTCACTACTCTCCCTTGCATGCCTTATCGTTGAGGCCACCAGGGTGCCCCCACCACCATGGTGCCTGAAATCCACCCACTGCCCCCCCCCCACTCCTCCCACCCCTACCCTCACAGACCCTTCTCTACCTTTCTCCCCTTGCCGCAGCTTCCTGAGCCTGGCCCTGAATGCGTGGAACAGGTTCTCCTGCTGGATACATGAGGAAAGGCTCCGGACTCGTACCCCATAAAATGCACTTTACCACTGAGATGGCTTGCCACATTGGCTTCACCCTCTCTGGCTCCATGTGCCTCAGTTCCCTGCCATACAACAGAAGGTCGCAGTATATGTCCGCTCCCCCTTCAGCAGGCCACCACTCTGAAACATCTCCAGAACCAACCCACGATGGGGCACGACCACAGAGCATGATCAATTGTCTCCTCACCCCTGCATCCTATCGGACACAGAGGGGTATGGCTTGAGCCATGCCAGTAGAGTCGCACTCTCACCTGTAGATGTCACAGAGCCACCAGCCAGTGCAGGTCTTTGCTGGCCCCATCCAACCATCTCGAACCCTGGCACATGGGGGAGGGTCTCAGCTGTTTGTGCTGCACAGCAGTGCCCCCATCTCTTAAAATAACCTTCTGAGGTCCAGCACTGTCCACAAAGTAACCGGAACTTCGCAAATACTTCGCAGTGTTGCAACGTGGCCCTGTGATCCCCTAACCAACTTAGCTAGTAAGGCCACATACAGTGCCATGGTCTTGAGGGGGGGCACAAGCCACTCCCCTTCTGCTTTTTTCCCACTCCATGTACATTCTGACAAATGAATGTAAATATACTGAGCTCCAGGTGTCTTCCCATTACTAACGGGATGAGGAAGACGTAGGCCAGGTGCCACTACTCTTCCCATAAGGGAGAGGTCTCTTCTGCCATAGCTCTTGGCTCTTGCGTGCAGCTTCCTAAGGGCAATGTCTCAGTTCTTTTGGGTGCTTCCTTCCCTCCAGAAGACATGTGCTCTGGTGGCCTCCAAAACATGCCCCACAGCACAGAAGTCCTCGTCCCGGCCAAGAAAAAGCATAGTGTGGTCACTGTACACCGACACCTTGACCCTTGCTCCTCCTACACCCGGTATATGTAATTCCTGGAACACAGACTCTCTTCTCACCTGCTCCACTAAAGGCTCTAAGTATAAGACTGTGATGGCGGGCCAACAGCCCAAGCACCAAAGAAACACTCCTCACACGACTGCAGGCAGGGTGCTGACCGGACAGTGATGGTTCAGCACCCCCCTTTGTTTTGGACAGCCGGAGTGTGCATGGCTTCGAGGCAGAGTGACATAATCACTGCAGCACCAATTCTCCCGTTTGGAGACGATGGAGGGATATAAAACAAGCCACCGGCCGCTCTCAAGGAGAAATGGGTGTGATTAGTAGCTTAACTAATGCATGCTGTTTATTTCCCTCCAGACAGAGTAAGCAGAGATGATTGACTGCCGCCTGTGTATGCCAACCTCCAACCTGCCTGAGAACATCCTTACTCTGTGTCATCTGTGTTTTCCCAGGTTGCCTGGGAAGGAAACTTCAGCCGGGAGCAGAAGGAAGATGCCAGGCTGAAGAACTGCTGGAGCCAGGTGCAGGTGATCAAAGGAGTCCACCAGCACCTCGAGCAGTGACTCCCAGCCTCCTACTTCCTAGTGCACGGGGGCCTTCTCTACTACAAAATTGAGTGGAGAGGCCAACCCTCCGAGCTGCTCATGGTCCCTCGCAGCCATACCCAGGCCCTCCTGCACCTGGCTCACTCACACCCACTTGGGAGGCACTTGGGGGCATGCAATACACTCAAGAAGCTGAAGGACCGCTTCCTGAGGCCGGGAATGGACACAGATGTCCGCGCCTTCTGCCAGCAGTGCCAGAGGATTACACCCTACAAGCCTGCTCCTGCGTCACTGATTCCTCTCTCCATTATCGGCGTTCCCTTTTATTGAGTAGGCATGGACCTTGTAGGGCCACTGCCAAAGTCTGCCCAGGGTCACAAATACATTGTGGTTATTGTGGACTACACAACCCGGTACCTTGAGGCAATCCCCCTTCGGAAGGACACTTACCAGAACATTGCCGGTGAGCTCCTGCTCCTGTTCAGCCACATGGGTTTCGAGAAGGACATCCTCACCAACCAAGGTATGCCCTTCATGCCCAAACTAATGGCAGCTCTTTGTTGGTTGCTGCAGGTGAAGCACCTGAGGACGTCCGTCTACCACCCACAGACTGAGGGGATGGTGGAGTGATTTAATCAGATGCTGAAGAGGGTGGTAGACGAGGAGGGAAGGAGCTGGGACCTTCTCCTAACCTATGACCTCTTTGCCGTCTGAGAGACCCCTCAGGTTTCCACTGGTTTCATCTCCTTTGAGCTGCTCTTCAGACGGCAACCTCGGGGACTCCTGGACATGGCCTGCGAGGCATGGGAGAAGCAGCCCTCCCCCTACCGCTCCCTGGTCGATTATGTCCAGGAAATTCTAGAGAGGATCAACAAGATGCCCATAGTGAGGGAGCACATGGAGGCTTCCCAGAGAGAGCAGAGGAGGACCTACAACCATCCTCCACAGCCCTGAGAGTTCCAGTGGGGTGACAAGGTCCTCCTCTTCTTCCCAACGCCTCATGTAATTTCATGGCTCGATGACAGGGCCTGTTTACAGTCCTCAAAAATATGTCAACTACCACCTGCAGCAGCCAGGTAAGCATACAGACACACAAATATACCATATAAATCTACTGTGAAGTGGACTGCTCCTTTGTTGTCTTTGTTCACGAGCTTTCCGACAGATTCGTCAGAGCATACCTTGGTCCACTGAGGAGAGGAGCTCACGCTGGCCCAGAGCCAAGAGTTGTCTGAACTGGTGGGCCAGTTTGTGGACATCTTCTCCTCCACCCCCGGCCTTATGCAACTTGTCCACCACAATAAAGACCCCACCGGGAGTCGTGGTCTGACAGCGGCCATATCCCTTCCCAGAGGCCCGTTGTATGGCAATTGTCATGGTGCCCAAGCCTGATGGGAGCATCCAGCTGTGTAACGAATACTGGAAGCTGAACCAGGTGTCGGAGTTTGACTGCTACCCCCTCCCTAGGGTCGACAACCTGGTGGAGTGGCCAGGGAGGGCCCGGTTCATTTCCACCCTCGAGCTAGGGGATAATGGCAGGGGGCTCTGAGCCCAGACGTGAAGCTGAAGACAGCATTCTCCAATGCCAACAACCCCTGGCAGTACCCAATGCTCCCCTTCAGCCTGCACAGGGCCCCAGCCACTTTCCAATGACTGATGGATGTCGTCCTTCTGCCCCATCGCCAATACGCCACCACGTACATCAACAACGTGATCATCCACTCCTCCACCTGCTTGGACCACCTGCCAACCTCAAGAAATGTCACCTGGGACTCACTGAGGCACAGTACCTGGGGTTTCACATCGGCCGGGGGCTCCTGATGCATCAGAAGAAGAAGGTGGGAGCAGTGCGAGGATACCCAATCCCAACCACCAAAAAGCAGGTACATGCCTTTTTGGGGTTGGCTGGATATTATTGCTGCTTTGTGCCCAAATTTTCGTTGATTGCCTCTCCCCTCTCTGATCTCACCAGGAAAGGCCAACCGGACCAGATGCACTGGAGTCAGGAAGGAGAGCAAGCCTTTGAGGAGCTAAAACAGAGACTGATGAGCTCTCTAAGTAACCACAACTTCAGCCTCCCCTTCATCATCCAAACATATGCATCAGAAACTGGACTGGGGTGGTCCTCTCACATGTCTTCGATGGGGAAGAGCACCCGGTCCTATACAAGAGCCCAAAGCTGACCCCAACTGAGAGAAAGCATGCCGCAGTGGAGAGGGAAGCCCTGGCCATCAAATGGATGAAATAATACCTGGTTGGTCAGCCCTTCACCCAGATCAATGGACCACGCTCTGATTCCAGTGTTTGGCCAAGGCCAAGGAAATGAACGGGGGGGCTACTGTGATGATTGGCTGGGCAGCCCACGCACTGAAGAAACACAGCGTTCCTCACACGACTGCGGGCAGGTAATGAACAGACAGGGCTGGTTGTTTTGGACAGCCGGAGTGCATGTGGCTGTTAGGTGGAGTGACCTAATCCAGCATGGCTGGGAGCCAATCATCGCCACGGCACCAATTCACCCTCCTGGAGATGACAGAGGGATATAAAAGGAGCCAGCAGCCGCTCTCATGGAGAGGTAGACGTGATTAGCAACTCCTTCCTCCATGTCCTCCCCATCTCAAGGAAGCACCTCTGCTGTCTGCTCGCCGCGCTTAACCCTGGGATGACACCGAAGTCACCGCACTTCCCAAGCCACATTCGCCTGCACCCCCACCCTCTCCACCCTCTGCCAGCACTGTTTTCTTCAATAAAGGGCACTTTTATTCACACTCCTGTCTCTGGTTGACTGTGTTCAGTCCAACCGTGATCCTGTGTTGTCATAAAGACATAGAGCAAAGGCGACAGCGGACAGTCCTGCCTAACCCCTCCTTGCTCCTCAATAAGCTTGAAGCAGTACCCGTTCTCTATGACGCGGCTGACCACCCCTTTGTACAGCAGTCAAACCATGGCGAAGAAGCCAGGACCAAAGCTTATTTGTTCCAAGAGTGCGAAAAGAAATGCTTGCATCCTGGTCCAAGCTCAATAATGCCAATGGTACCCGCCGTTGTTCAGCCCATGCTAATGTATCTCTGATCAGCTTCAGGTTCATGCAAAACATCCTCCCAGGCACCCCACTGGTCTGGTCAGGGTGGACCACCTGGACCATCACCTCCTGCAGACACAGAAAAATTAGCTTGGCTACAATCTTGTAGTCCGCCATCAACGGAGTGATTGGCCTCCAATTTGCCAAGTCAGCCCTGTCGCCCTTTTTATATAGGAGAGTGATATGCCTACCATAGCAGACAGAGGTAGAGCTCTGCACTCCAAAGCTTCAACATAAATGGCCAGCAGATCCGGACTCACAAGCAGCCAGAATGTACAGTACCATTCTGCTGTTAGACCGTCCCCACCGGGAGCAACACCAATAGCAATCTATTGGTGAAGAGGAGTGGCCCCAACAGGTGGAAAAAAAACACCTCTGCCCTACCCTGCAAGGAGTGTATACCCCTATTACCCTAAACTTTAGCCCCCTCCACTTCCCATCAACACTCACCATCATTCCTGGCCCTACTGAGACTACCTCCTCTGTCATAAAATCAAAAGACCTAAATCCACACCCTATCCCCCCCTCCCATCTCCCAATCCCCCAAACTGAAGGTCCCAACTCCCAAACCTTAGAAAATATTTCCCCCTCAGCCTCCAAAAATCCATAAGTGGCTCCATAAGTGGGCCTGTAAAAATATTAAATCAAAAGAAATAGAACATAAGCTCAGGAACACTGCAGCCCTCTTCAGAAGCTGCTTAATCCCCTGTACATTTAGGGATGCAACAAAAATTACACCCATTTTTTTTTACACAAAGGAATACAAGAATGCCAATGTCCACAAAAAAACACCACTCACCCTCTCCACTCCACCTCCCCCCTCCCCTTCTTCCCCTCTTATTCCTCTGCCCCTTACCCCTTTCTCCTTTCTCCCTCCGCCCTTACACACTCCCCCTCCATCCCTCCCATACTCCACCAAAACCCCACTTGGACACCCCCCCGCTGGGGTTTGCCCACCTAAAAAGTCCCCATTGTCCTTCCCTTCTCTGTTCACCCCCTGTTCCCTCCTTGCTGTTGGTCTAGCCCTCCTCGCCAGCAGCTGAGTCCACTTTTCCTCCTGGGACATACTGTCCTCCCCCTAGCAGTCTATCCCTTGAACCCCCTCAGGCCAATACCTATTGATGTAGGATTTGTTTATAGTTAGATATGGACTATAATTTATATTACAACCCTATATTATCTCCCCTCCTTTTTCACTAAATAGAGCTGAAACTTTAACAATTTACATCATTTCCAATTTAATTTTTTTTTGTTTGTTTGTTTGTTTTCTAGGCATTTGACTATTTTGGGGGGAATTGTTTTGATAGCTATTGCAAACAGGCAGAGCAATATCTATAGACATAGGATTTGCTTAGAGTTAGATATGGGCTATAGTTTTAAAACCTGTATTAAAACCTGTTATTCTCCCCACCTTTTTCACTAAGGAGAGCTGAAACCTTTTCTATTTACATCTGTTCCATTTCGTGTTTTTGTTTTCTAGGCAATTTTTGGTCGTTTTTTGTCATAGATTTGATAGCTATTGCAAACAGGCAGAGCACTAGCTACAGATGTAGGATTTGTTTAGAGTTAGATATAGGTTATCGTTTGTAGTAAAGCCTGTTATGTCCCCTCCTTTTTCACTAAGTAGAGCTGAAAAAATTACAATTTACATCTTTTCAATTTTCTGTTTGTTTGGGGTTTTTTTGTTGGTTGTTTTTTGTTTTCTGTGCATTTTTCTGTTTTCCCCCCTCAATAGCTTTGATAGTTTTTACAAACAGGCAGAGCCATTTTGTAATTCTATTGCCTTTAAGAATGCATGTTTTTTTTCCACTTGGTTTCACACAATTCATCATGCATAATCATGCGGCACCCTGAAGACACGCCTCTTAGAATTTAAATTAATTTGTTGTGCTTCACACAATATCCACCAGGTGGCGCATGGAACAACATACTGGAGCTCAACATACAGTACACTGAAAAAAATGGAATGTTTGTTCGGTTAGATTTAAGAAAAAATATTACATATGGTTTACATAAAAATATTACGTTTCTCATCAAAACCTGATTTCACTGATTATACTAAACATAATTTACACAAGTTTCTAATTACAAGACTGAATTAGTACAGATAATACATAGTTCGGCTACTATAACTATTGTATTTAAATTAACAAGGTTAAACTGTGTTGTAGAATAATGCAGCGGTAATGTGGTCATTGTTAAACTTTAAAGATGCACATGCATGAGTGTCAAACTGACAGAGAGCAAGGAAAAAATGTGCACAAGAAGGTAGATTAAAATATGCATTTTGATCAAATGAATGTTTTTTTTTTATAAAACAGTAACTGACTTACCTCTGACTTCTACCTCTGACTTTTTAAGACTTAGATTGTGCTTAATGAAAATGAACAGAAATGTACAAAAATGAAAAACTCCCAAGCAAAGAATTCAGTGGATAAAGACATGCACAATGAACACAACTATAGCTCATGATTAAATTTTTTTTTCCTGAGTAAAATGTGTTGAATTAAAACCAATGCAAATATAGTTGCTGTGCAATTTACTTGCCATTTTGTTTACCATATGTTTAAAGTTCATAGTTCTTCAGGAACTCGAGCTGCGTCGAAACGCTAAGGGGAACGCCTTCAGCGTGACCGCGCTCTGAATCACATGTGTAATCAGTCAATGAATAAATTGGCGAGATGTCACGGGCGGGGTGACGTAACGACCCGGAAGCATAAAAGCCCGAGCCGCACACTTCAGCAAGCGCTCTGTGTCATATTGTTTGTCAATTGTTTGTCTATTTTGTGTTGTCTGTGGCATGCCTAAGGCCAAAGACAAAATGAAGCATAGAAACGAGAGTGGACAGCGTTTTAGGCTGTGTGTTCCTCCCTGCCCGCGATATATTACGGGTGGGGATACACACAGTCTTTGTGTTGTCTGTTTGGGAGCGGAGCACGCAGAGTCGGCTCTCGAGGGAGCCAGTTGCTCGCATTGCAAGCGCTTGCCGCTGCGCGCGCTTCGCTCCCGGAAGGCTCTCTTCGAGGAGGGAGCCTTTACTCGCGTGCCTCGCGGTGCCGGCCCCGTTTCTGCCGAGGCAGAGCGGCGGTTGCACTCGTGGGGCCTGGATCTGCCGGAGGGAATGGAGACGGGCGAGTCCCTTTCTCCTTCCTCACTCTCCAGGTCTACTGTCCGCTCTCTGGGTTCGGAAGCCCGCTCTGCGGTTTCTTCCCCCCGGGGAGCGGGCCCGGCGCTCCACCTGTCTTCCTCTGAGGAGGTTGACGTGGAGGGCGCCGACCCTGATTTGCCGCAGTCTCCTCAATATGAGGAGCTGCTGGAGGTGGTTTCACGGGCCGTCACTAAACTTAGCATCGACTGGCCCACTGAGACACGGGTTTTACCGCAGGGGTCTAAGTTGGATGAGCGCTTTCTGCGCAGCCAACCGCCACCTCTACACCCTCTACAGGGTTGCGCTCCAGGTCCTTGTGTGGTCTCAGGGGAAACTCCAATCGCTGAGAGCAGCTTATATCCCTGGCCGTCTCAATATGGGAGCAGACGCCCTGTCGAGGCAGGGGCCGATGCCCGGGGAATGGAGGCCCCACCCCGAGGTGGTGGAGCAGATATGGCGTATGTTCGGCCGAGCTCAGGTGGATCTGTTTGCGATGCAGGAGACGTCGCACTGTCCCCTTTGATTCTCTCTGACTATGGTACAGACGTGGCCGAGGCTGCGTCTGTATGCTTTTCCGTACACCGAGAGAGTGCGCCGGGACAGGGTCCATCTGCTGCTAGTAGCCCCATTCTGGCCGGGCCGAGTATGGTTCTCGGACCTGATCTCCCTTCTCGACGGCTCTCCATGGGAGACTCCCGTCAGGAGGGACCTCCTCTGAAGGCGGGGGGCGACATCCTTCACCCCCGCCCGAAGCTGTGGAAGCTGTGTGTGGGGCCTCTGAGGGGGCACAACTCAGAGCTTCTGGTCTCTCAGCCGAGGTTATTGAGACCATCCTCCAGTCCAGTGCTCCCTCTACGAGGAAACTGTACACCCTGAAGTGGAAACTTTTCACTTCCTGGTGCGGAGACCACCGGCTCGACCCTGTTCACTGCCCAGTTGGTACAGTGCTGGAGTTCCTGCAGGCCCGTCTCTCCGCAGGGCTGACCCACTCCACCCTGAAGGTCTACGTGATGGCTATTGCGGCCTATCACTCTCCCCTCGGTGGTCAATCAGTTGGCAGGCACCCCCTGGTTACACGTTTCCTCTGCGGTGCGCTGAGGCTCAGACCTCCAGTATGATCTCGGGTCCCCCCGTGGGATCTGGCCGTGGTCTTAGAGGCTCTCTGTAAACCCCCCCTTCGAGCCTATAGAGGAGATTTCGGACCGTCTTTTGAAATTGAAAACTGCCTTTCTCTTGGCTATTTCCTCTCTTAGGAGAGTGGGGGATCTTCAGGCCCTCTCGGTGGCCTCCTCTTATTTAGACTTTGCACCCGGTTTCGCCAAAGCGTTCTTGTACCCCCGAGCGGGGTACGTACCAAAAGTTCCCTCCTCAGCGCCACGGCCGGTCGTGCTGCAGGCCTTCTGTCCTCCTCCCTTTCGGGAGCCCAACCATCGGAAGCTTAACTGCACGTGTCCAGTGTGAGCACTGGATGCGTACATCCACAGAACTGCCCTGTGGAGGAGGCGGACTAATTGTTTGTATGCTTTGGTCCCTCTAAGAGGGTTCTTCCTGCTACTAAGCAGACCCTCAGCTGGTGGATCGTGGAGGCCACGTCCCTGGCTTATGAGTCCTCTGGTCTCCCCGCGCTCTTGGGGGTCAAGGCTCACTCGACCCGAGGTGTGGCGGCCTCTAAGGCCTTTTCTGGCAGGTGTGTCCATGCAGGACATCTGCAACACGGCGGGCTGGTCCACACCCCTGACCTTTGCCAGATTCTATGGCCTGGATATGCAAGCCACTCCTGGCTCTTCTGTCCTTTTGCCTTAGCTGTGCCTTTCCACACTGCGCAGGGATTTGTAAGTCTGGCGGCGTGGGCATACTCGTTCCCATAGTGTTTCAACGCAGCTCGAGTTCCTGAAGGGGAACGTCTCTAGGAACCATGGTTCCCCGAAGGGAACGAGACGCTGCGTCTCAGTGCCACACTTCCGGCATCCCTGCCGCGCTTGCCTCATTCTCGAAGCTAGCGCGGCGCATGCCATTCAGGCTTTTATGCTTCCGGGTCGTTACGTCACCCCGCCCGTGACGTCTCGCCCGTCCATTGGACTGATTACACATGTGATTCAGAGCACGGTCACGCTGAAGGCGTTCCCATAGCGTTTCGACGCAGCGTCTCGTTCCCTTCGGGGGAACCATGGTTATATACGTAACCTGGAGACGTTCTCTCAGGTGATTAATCAAGAGTAGTTTCAGTCTCCCTTAGGGTGTGAATTGTGGGCATGGCTTACTAAGATATATTCATGGTGTATCTAGCTCAATATTAAGTGTGCTTTAAGTTGTTCTATCTTCAGTTTATTCTCGACAAGGTAGTATTCTGAATTTTGTGTACTATCTACTTGACTCAGTTGGATCTAGATTCTTGCCTCTAGAATTGTTGAATTGCATATTATTTTTGATTCTGTAGTGTTGTTCAGTAGTTCTGTAGGGCAGAGGTAGTTCTGAAGAGGAAGAGTGAACTTGGACCCCAAAATCTGTTCCAAGCTTTCCTGGGAAGGATGGCCAAGGTGGAACAGCAAAGGAATAAGGGCAGATCAGGTGGGGGTGAGTTCAACCTTATGTATAGCTTAGGTTTTTGCATGTCAAAAAAAATAAACCAAAAGTGGTTATTGTTTGAAAGTTCAATGAACCTATAAGTTGTGAAGATATATGCACAAGGCTAGGAAGATTTTGGTGTGTTAAAACCCAAGCTATAAAGGTGGAGGATGAGGACAGCATCTGGAACTGTGCATAGAGGAGCCCCATTCAGCAATGGGAAGACCCTGATGGGTTCCAGGGCCTGAAACATCTAAGAGACATCTAGCAGAGATGTGACAAAAATTATTCTGTGGGAAGTGCAGAGGAATCGGACATACCTTTGTTTCAATGACAGACGCTGCAATGTATGTGGGGAAAATTCACACCTCTACAGAGACTGCCCCAAATCCTTTTGCAGTCCAATCCAACAAACTGAAAGCTGCTAAAATGGCCACCAAGGAAAAAAGAGTGGAGGCAGAACCTGAAGGTTTGGCTGGAAATTTGCATACCCCTCCAACCCATCCAGAGCAGAAAATTACAGAAGGGGTGGAGTCGGGTGCAATAGACAGGAGTGGTGGAAAAGATGTAATGGATGTAAAATACAAAAAAGATGTAAAATACAACTGATAATACACAATTGGAAACAGTATCAAAAGCCTCAGTATCGGAAGGACACAAGAACTTGAACTAAATAAGTCTCTCCCCAATGCACAGGTGCCTAAAAGAGCAGCAGAGTCCCCTCTAGGTGAAATAATGGAAAAGAAAATGAGGGCTGGTTACTGTTTAGAGAGCTCCTCTTCAGGAGATTTGGACAGGCTATGGCCCTCAGACCAAAAAAATGAGGTATTTATTTTGCACTGTGAGCTAAGAACATCCATGCCAAGGGCCTCAGAAGAACTTTTTGATAACACAACTAAAGAAGCACATGTGCAGCATCCTAACCCCAAAAATAGTGGGGTAATGGAAAAGCAGCTATCACAGGAATTCACCTAGTGATAGTGTCTTTATTAAACAAGAAAGAGGACAAGACTAATTTGAAGGACTGGAGACCAATCAGACTTTGACTGTAAACTTTTTATTAAGCTCTAATCAACACATACATCTAGGGTTTTAGAGGCCGCAATCCACCTGGATCAAGCTTGCACTGTCTCAGGAAGGAAGATCACAGACACCCTAGTACTGATAAGAGATGCCATCTATTAATGTCATGAAAGTAAAATGTGCTTTCTACATGGATGATATGAACCTTTTATGTACAATCAGTAAGAAGAGCCTTCAACCTGACTGACTGGTATGGGAGAGCATCAGGTGCCAAATTAAACAGGAAGAAATCGGAAACCCAGTTCTTTGTACCATGGGGATACATAGACATGAAGACCAGAAAATGAGGAAAAGTTGTTCCAGACCCCCACTTGTTTTTAGACAGTAGATTCCTTCGTGCAATTATTTCTCTTGTGTAGGAACAGGAATCAGTGAGTCCAGTGCATGGGTTGACAGCCCACTCTGCCCTCCAAAACAACCATTAGGACCTGTCGTAGACAACAGCTGATGAGGTCAGGGCCGTGATGCACTCCATTGGAATGGTCACCTATCCAATGTGCTTGCGGCATAGGTGTGGCATGCCTGAGACCATGAGGCACTCAGTCTTGGAGTGCAGAGCTGAAAGGGACCTGTGAGCCATGACTGATACCCTGCAATTCCCATATTCACCAGCCAGGGCGGCCCAGCTGCTAGGTTACTGGTTAGCAGTCAGTGGGGTGCGCCAAGGCAGAGACAAGTTACCAGAAAGGGAATTCACTAAGCTCTGGCTCACCCTCAACAGCAGAAAAGATGCCATATGGACCTTAAGGTACCTGGTCTGTGGCAAGTGCATGGAGGCATCACTTCAAACAATGAAAACGCTTGTAAGCACTATGCTGAAGGTGTATGCCACATGTATTTGGATAAGGGTGCCAGGGTCACATGCAGGAGGGTGCCTGCACCCATGAACCCTAGCTGCCCTCAGACAAACCCCCAAAATCTTCACTGGGACTGGTGGAGCTGTGGTTCAAGATGCTCTCTGCTGAGCTGAGAACTGTTATGGTCTGTGCCCTGGACAAGAGGCAGGGTGGAGGCAACTTTGATAGGGACCTAGATCTTGTCACGAAGTCCCTCCCCCTTTTTATCCAATCAGAGCGCGCCATGTCAGGAAGTCCCGCCCCCTTTCGACCAATGAGATTCTTCTTTTTTTTCCGGATGTCCCAACCCGATCCCCCTCCCTGATTTTTGTGGGTCCGTTCACGCGCTTCAACCCCCTTTCTCTCTCACCCTCCACAGTCTGGGGTCCGTGCAAATTACCCGGCCAGTGTGCGAGGTCGGATTTCAGGCCGTTAGTGTCATGCCGTTCCACTCTTAAACTTTTTTTTTTTTCCCGTGTATTGTGTGATTTCGGATCTTTTATTAGTACTTTATTTATTTATTTTTGAAACATAAACAGAATCCCTGTTATATGCAAAAAATATATTTTAAATCAAGCATCACATTTTATTCTGTCTCCCAGCGCGTTCTTCATATTCTGAAAATATATTTTATGAAAATATCCTCATACTCTCTTTTGTCACTTGAAAATTATATTTTAATTCATGCACCATTCTGATTCTCTGCGGCCGCAGAGCACGTGTTGACGACTGTTCGTGACAGTCTACCCCTCCACCCTCTAAAGCGATGATATGAGGCGTCAGGTGTATATGGTTGCTCGAGAACTTGTGGCAGGTGTATCGGGGGGTAAAGAACTTTATGGTATATAAGAAACGAGACAGTCTAACATTTTCCATGAAGAAATTCAGGGGTCAATATGATGGTTCATGGTAAGAAAACTTGTTGGAAATTCACCAGGTGCCTGAGTATCAGGGTGAGCTTTTCTATTAATTTCTCTTTTATTTTAACCCTTCTGTACTTTTTTTAAATATGTTTTTCTCTTTAACAAAGTTACAGCAGAAGAACTAGAGGGTATTAGCCTCACTCAGACGGACCCAGGTACCGTATCTCTTTCCGTGTTTTTTGTTTTCGCCCTCTGTTATTTAGCTCTGTTGAAAACCTTTTTTTTTTACTATGCGTGACAGATTTTACACGCGATATTAATCCTGATGAGTTTGCGAGAGGATCGGGAAGCGACAGTCTCGCCGATGATTTGAATTTGATTCTAACCGGGGCTTCGCCAGCGATCTCGCGAGATCGTCACGTTCCGTCCTCTCCTCCGAGAAGCGGAGGTGGCGTAATAGAAATATCAACAACCCCAAGACCAGTGAGGCCGCAAGTCACAAGCGTGACACCCATCTGTGACAAGCCCCGGCGAGCGAAGGGGCGGAAATTAGTCAGTAAGAGTCCGTCGCTAGTGAAGAGGTTGTTTACAGATATGTCTTTTATTTCAATATTTATTTTTCATATATATATATATATATATATATATATATATTAATTAAACATTCTTCTAACCTCCTACAGATTCAGCCGAATCACACTCGTGTTCACCCACGTGTTCAAGTGGGACGTGGATCTCAATGCGTGATTAACGTTGTGTTTTATATATGTGTCTGTGTGTGTGTGTGTGTGTGTGCGAATACATTTTTTGATACAAGCCTTCTTTTTTAAAACAATCAGAGACCGAAGTGGAGACCGAAGAGGATAACAGCCCCGAACCGAATCAGAAAGCAGAGCGATGTCGGAGAGAGCACCAGGGTCCCACTAGACCTCTGTTTAAGCGCAAGTTTCCTCAACGACGGTTTAACGGTATGTTGTCTATGTATATATTTAGATTATATTTCTTCTTTATATACCTATACATACAAGATTTTGATAGAGATTTTTTTTTTCAGCCAAAGTCTCTAACCAGGAAGCGAGACCTGAACGGGTCGCTGAAATAACGAGCGATTTGATTCGCGACCTGATTCGCTACTACAGTGCCACATTTTCTAATGCGTGTGAAAAAAGGTTTTGTGTGAAAGGTTTGAATGTATGTCCGTGTCGAGGTATATTTTGATGTTGTGATTGCAGGTTTTTGAATGTATGTTAGCGTCAGCGAAATATTTTTGACGTTGTGAATGCTGGGTTATAGATAGGGGAAAATTATATAATAAAAGTGTGCAAGAAAAAAAAAAAAAAATTATCCCTGAGTTATGACATTTTATTTAGACCCCTTGTTAAAAGTAAAAGCATACAAAATAAGCAAAAAACATAACACTATAAAACACTATAAATAAATAAAATAAATACATATATCAAAAAAATGGATGATGCTTTAGAGCGGGTCCTTGCCGAATTAAAGGCACCCTCCTTTCGCATAGACATACGGCAGGACATATACGATAACGCCTCAGTGATTCATCAAGATCCTCTACAGGCGATAGAAAATGCAATCCTCGGTCTAAATAGGCACGATGATCCATTTCTGGAAATCGAAGCCGCTATTCGTTCTAAAAACACAGAAGAGGGAGAAAGAGGGCCGTATGGTGGGGAGGGGGTAGAGGGAGGTGCAGCGGGTGAGGGGGAGGGAATAGAGGAAGAAGTACCAGAAGGAGGGGTTGTGGGCGATGGGAGAGAATTGGGAGAAGGAGGGGGTAGAGGGGTTGGGACCAGAGCGGATAGAGAAGAGGTGCAGGTGGGAGGAGGAGGATGCGCGATGGTCGAAGACGAGGAGGAACATGGAGCTGATGAAGGAGAAATCGATGTCACGACGCACGAGAATTTTAATGCCGTAAAAATGAGACACGTGTTAATAATCCCTCCACCCGGGGACGAGCCTGATATCACTACATTTTATCAAAACTTGATCGGCCTCATTCGGGAATTGGTCGATGACGCGAAAGTCATAGCGGGGAGGGGGGACTTGGTACAGTTAAGTGTAGAGGGCGAAAATGTAAGAGTTCATGCGTCGGTAGTCGCCGACGGCACGGGTGAAAATATTCTACCCGTTTTTGAAGATATGCTCGATCGGATAGTACAGTCGAACACAGGGGTTGCAGCGAGCGAACGAGTGGATCTGATTGTTCAGGTGGTGCGGAACCCTAGAGGCGGTGGAAAACGTAAGTTGGAGAAAACTTTAGACTGCGAAATCATACGTAAAAAAAGACGTCACCTGTACGTTACAGAGGATCGCGGAGATCAGCTCTGCTTTGCCGTCGGTCTAGCTCACGCGTATAACGATAGTTTCACAGACGGGCAGTGCGAGAGACAGGGTAGAGAGTGGCAGCGAGCCATTGGTCTGGACGAGCAGACACCAGTCACCTCTAGCGACGTGTGAAAATTCGAAGACATTTTAGAATGTAAAATCGTAGTGTTTTACAGAACGTCTAGCACCCTCTCGCATTTCGAAACAGATTTCTCCGACCGTTCCCGATCTTTGTTTTTGTTTTTACTGGATAACCATTATTACGGGATAAAAAACCTCAAGGCCTTTATAGGTAAGCGATTTGTCTGTAATTATTGTTACAAGGGTTTTAATTGCTCCTATGCGCATAGTTGTCGAGGCTATTGTCACATATGCAACGACGGGGAGTGCCCCATGCAAGAGCACGATCCCGTAGAATGCTCGGACTGTCTCAGAAAGTGTCATTCCCCGGTGTTTTTTGGCCGTCACAAAGAAGGTAAGAGGAACTTTGTAACGGGTAGGTCGGTCAGTCTCTGCGAGCTCCTTAAAAAATGTGCTAGATGCGGCCGGTGTTACAACACAGGAGCGAACACTCGTGTAGGAAATGGTCATTGTTGCACTAAGCCGAAATGTAGAATCTGTGGAGAGAAGTTAACGAGGGAGCTGGAAATCGACGACCGACTGCCCCGATTTGATTTTTTATGACTTTGAAACGTTCGCCGCTGAGAACGGCGTGCACGTACCTTTTCTGGTGTATGCGAAAACATTGAAAGGTGAAGAGAAGTGGTTTTACGGTCATGGGTGCGTTAAACATTTTCTTACGTATTTCAGAAATGAGCACTACAGACGTAACGTTTTTACTGCTCACAACGCCAAAGGGTTCGACAGCTATCTGGTTTTGAAAGGTATGCTGAAAGAGGGGTTATCGCCTCAGCGTATTCTCATGACGGGGAGTAAAATCCTCGGTTTTGAAGACCCTCATTACGAGCTAAAATTCATAGATTCTCTGTCTTTCCTACCCATGCGTCTTAGCAATTTCCCAAAAGCCTTAGGTTTTGCCGATCAGACCAAGGGGTATTTTCCTCATAAATTCAGCTCAGCCAGACGTCTCGAGTACGTAAGACCCTACCCACCCGCCTCCGATTATGGGGTAGAACGCATGTCGGAGTGGGATCGTCAAGATTTTCACGAATGGTACGCCGTGGCTGCGTGGGGCATTTTTAACTTTAGGAAGGAAGCTCTGCGTTATTGTAAAAACAACATGATTATACTTTCCCAGGGTTGCATCAAATTCAGAGATCAGTTTCTCAGAGAGACGGGGGTGGACCCGTTCGATTCGGTCACCATAATGTCGGCCTGCATGAAAGTGTTTATCACAAATTATATGACTCCTAAGACGTTGGCCATACCCTGCCCCTACGGTTACGCTCGGGTAGGTAAAAGATTCTCGCACGCGTCCATCCAATGGTTAGAATGGGTCATGGCGAAAGAAAAGATCTTTATTCAGCATGCTCTAAATATGGGGGAAAAGCAGATCGATCTTTTTTTTGTAGACGGTTACGCCGAGATCGAAGGAGAAAAGTATGCGTGGGAATATCACGGGTGCTTTTACCACGGCTGTCCATCATCTTTCGACTCGGCTGAGACGTGCCCGTTGAGAGGCATCAGTTTCTGTGAATTGTGGTTGAACAGCGAAGAGGGAGTGAGGACGTTAGAGTCTGAACACGGCATCCGCGTGACGGTGGTGAGAGAACACGAGTGGGTCGAGATGAAAAAATCTTGCGAGGGTGTCAGAGTTTCTCCGTACGTTTAATCCTCCAGAGCCTCTGGTCCCTCGCGCCGCTCTTTACGGAGTTTGAACGAGCGTTCTTAAGCTGAGACACACAGCGAGACCTGGGGAAAAGGTGCTCTACGTTGACGTCACCTCTCTGTATCCATACGTTAACAGCGCATGCTCTTACCCCTTAGATCACCCTAAGATCATATACAAAGATTTCGGAGACCCTAGAAACTACTTCGGTCTCATCAGAGCCACGGTCTACCCGCCTCATGGGCTCTTTTTCCGTTTTACCATACAAAAGCAAGAACGGTAAATTACTCTTTCCTCTGTGTCGCACATGCGCAGAATCATGCATGCAACCCTTGCTCGCATGACGATGATGCCCGATGGGTGTGTGGGTCACTGTAGAATTTAACAAAGCCTTGGAGATGGGCTACAGAGTGGCTAAAATCACGGAGGTATGGCACTTCGATAAAAGCAGCAACTCTGTGTTCACGGGGTACGTACACGCGTTTTTAAAAGGAAAGCATTAGACCCTGAAAAGATAGATGCGAATCCGGCAGGTGGCTAAACTCTGTCTCAGTAGTCTTTGGGGGAAGTTTGCTCAGAGAGACGATCTGCTCCACACCGAGATAGTCTCAGAACCTGAAAAGTTTTTCAGCTATCTGTTTTCCGGTAAAAATACGTGATCGATTACTTTGATGTTCTGGACGACCAGAGAGCGTTGATCAGGTGGAGATTCGGCGTTCAGCCCCCGGGCAAAAGGAGTAATGTGTTCATAGCCGCGTTCACCACTGCCCACGAGCGTCTCAAACTGTACGGCTACCTGGAAAGGTTGAGGAACAGAGTTCTTTACACAGACACGGATAGTTTAATTTATATGGTGAATGAGGGGGAGACTCCTTTAGAATTGGGTAATTAAACAACCATACCATTAGCCTGAACAGTAATTATCTGGTATTGTTTAAAAACCCTCGGGATAAACTACAGGTGAGCATATTAGCCCATCAGATCTTTCCCTCGCAAAAGGGTTATTTCTTGGAATGTTTCGAAGACGCTACCAGAGATCCTCACGGCTATTTAATCATCGACCTCACCCCGGGGTGCCCAGACAGATACTGGCTGAGGAGCGGTCTGCTTCCTCGCCAGCGCTCCGCCGTGTTTGCTTTGTTGCAGAGATATTTGACATTGCTGAAGCAGGATCGGCGAGATGATCGTAGAGTGACTCTGACGTTACAGGAGCGAACTGAGGATGGAGAGGGTGGGGAGGTTGACGAGGAGGAAAGAGATTTTGTTGTATATTTTATCTTCGATCGAAAGCTGAGTCATAAGTGCAGAAAATAGGATAGGATAGGAAATCTCCGTCAAGGTGACATCCCATTCCCCTTCCAGATCGATATGCTGGGCCAGATCCACACGGTAACTGGAGATTTTGTTATCTTTAAAAACATCGAGGCTGGCATTGGACGGCAGGGTGATGTAAAAACCCTCGTGCTTCGGCCCATACATGGCTGGGAAATGATGAGCCCTCGCGGGCGTCGTCCATTTTTTATATATTTTTTAAATCGCTCTCTCTGATCCAGCTGTTGAATTTCTCGGGCCAGTTTTTCCACCGTACAAAGACCTGATTTTCGCCCCTGACCGTACACTACTTCAGAATGGTCCTCCACGTGGTAGACTTTGTCGCCGTTCGTTTTTACTTTTTGCAACTCGGCCTCGTAGAAAGTGCCTTGGACCTGTTCTCCGTCGTAATCTTTCAGTCTGTACACCGGAGGGTCGCGAGGGAGGCGTTCGGCCACCGAAAAACGCTCGACTATAAAACTCTGTTCGTATTTTTTATCAAACACCCCTCTTAATTTCGATATCCTGACGAGTTCCCCCGTCTCAAAACCCATCTTCAGTCTAGCCTTCCGGAGTGGCGGCTTACCGTACAGGTTCTGAAACACTCGATCGACGTTCTCCAAGGTCACCTGAGCCGGCGCCATTTTAATGCTGCTATGATAACTGTTATTGTAGCTTTTCACCAAGTCCTGCAGCACGTCGAGGTATCGCAAGGTGCTGTTAGCTGTGAAATATCTCCACATTCGACCTTTTAAATTACGATTAAATCTTTCGACCACCGAAGCTTTGAGTTCGCTTTATGTGGAAAAATGCACAATGCCATGTTTTTTCATCAAACCCTCGAAAGCCTTGTTAAAAAATTATTTTCCGGCGTCGATATGTAACTTTACAGGTGTCTGGCTTTCGGAGAAAACGGATTCTAGAGCCTTTACCACCTCCGTGGATGTTTTTCTTTTGAGAGTTCTGACGTAAGCTTTCTTGGAAAATATGTCTATGACCGTTAATAAATAATTGTACCCATCGTTATAATCCGATAAAGCCTGCATATCACACAGGTCGGCTTGAAATTGGTTCAAGGGACGCGGGGCAAAAACTCTATTTCCACAGACGGCGGCTTCCCCTTTTCGTCTCGCACGGCCTTTCGCAGTTTTTCTACCCCTCCGAAGCTACCGGGGTCGGCCGGATCGTAATATGCTTTTTTCATTGCACGCTTCTCGGACATGGCCGAAATGAGAGAGAAAAAGGCGAGGATTGAGATTCAAATTCTTTTTATACACACAGAGAGAGGCGAGATTCTTTATTCAGACTCTTGTAGTAAAGCGGGTTTATGGTTCAGCTACCCACTAGATGGCAGTAGGTAGTTGTAAGGGGATTTTCATGTTCGCAGGGAGTGAGGAGCGAGCGGCCGCATGCGACAGAAAAAAAGCAATGTTGTTGTTAGCTTGGGGCGCTTATTTTCATGTCTTCAGGTATTGTTAATAAAGACATAAGATACAGAACTGTTGGCTCGGCGTTACTACAACTTTTTATTCAACTTTTTTTTTTGTACACACAGAGAAAGGCGTGATTCTTTATTCAGAACTTTTATTTAACTTTTTTTTATATATACACGCAGAGAGATGCAAGATTTTTTATTCAGACTTTTTGTTCAACTTTTTTTTATACACACACAAACGTTATTAATGTTTTATCATAAACAAAGTTTGAACCAAGATTGAATGACCCAATTCAAACAAGTACCCTGTTCCGTACTGTTTCCAACATGTTTTCCAGTCTCTCAAAGTCAACGTCGCCGGGGAAACTCTTTGAAAAGACTCTGTTCTCGATAGACCATCTCATGTGTTCTAACAGCCGAGAGACGACCGCTGCCTCAGGTTCAGTCGCAGGTTTTCTCCAGTATTGTCCCATTTTCAAAACACACGCTCAACAAAAAGCGTATATAAGAGGTAGTAGCAAAAACATACTGAATAATTGAATATATAATAGTATAGAATAAAATATAAGAGGTAGCAGCAAAAAAAACACACTGAATAATCGAATATATAATAGTATAGAATAAAATATAAGAGGTAGCGGTAAAAAACACACTGAATAAATGCATATATGATGGCATGGAATAAAATCAAGTTAAACAGGAATATCGGCACTTGGTGACTAGCTTTTGGAAATGCTCTATTCTCTCCTCGTCAGGTTTGATATCATCGTACATTCGGTAGATGCGCTCGTAGATCGATCCTCCTGATATATACCCCAGCAAAAGAATCTCGTACTTCTCATAAAATCCGTAGCTGTCCATATATTTCTCAACGGCTCTGATGAACAGCGGGTTCCACAGCTTCCGCACCACACCGTGAAAGCTGGTCTGATAGACGTCGTCAGCCGGGTCGAGCAAGCACGTGTGTTGTCTCTGGCTAGGATGACTGATCTGACAGCCGTTGCATTTGGATTCGGTGTACAATGTCAGAGCCTTGTTGAGTAAATGAAGCACCGCTGATTCCAGACATTTGAAAAACTCGATCCTACACAACCAGCCTGAGAGCGGCACATCAGGGTCGTCGATGAACCTCTGCAGCGAGTCATCCGATCCGCAGGGTGAGTTCTCCTTCGAAGGAGTATCCTGAACGTCCATCTCCGCCGGATCCTCGCCAGTGTCCCCCGAGACGACAGTCTCCTCGTGCCCCGGTTCCTTGGAGCGAGGGGGTGAAAGCTGTTGCGAGAACTCAGGGGGCTCGGGGGTGGGGTCAGAGGCAAAGGAATGGCGTAACTCTCCTCCGGAGATGAAGGATGGTCGGACATACCGTCGTCTTCTTCTAACCCCCTCAACACGAGCCAGGTAGGCCTGATTCTCTTGCATGCGTTCGCAGCAGTTCTCCATGTTTCTCTTTCTCACTCTCTCTTTTGCTCTTCTCCTCTCTCGGTCGAGTTTTCTTTAATACCATAAAACGAAGTAGAGCCCGAACCTCCCCCCCACCAAACACCGCAGTCTGAGCATCCAGATAGCCATAAACCTGACTTTTCGCTCTGAAACCTCCGGGGTGCTGGGAAAAGTCTCCGGGAGAGAGGCCCTCCCATTCCCTCTCCATTTTCGTTCATCCTCGTCAAAATTCTCAAGGACAACCTTCTTTAACACACCCCAGTCGTTAGAGGATAACGAGGCTGGACACCTCGAGACCCCCGGTCTCTCTCCACACTTCAGCTGATAAAGCTGCAATTCCCCTATTTCATATCTAAACACATAACCCCATCATCCGCCCTGTCCGCAGAAATCCAGAGGCCATTCCTTGTACAGCGGACCCACCGGCGGTGCTTGACTGCGGCGAAGATACACGCTGGTTTTCCACGGGCCGTCTTTGTCAGAATCTTGAAAAATCTAAATAATAGTCTCACTGATAATAGAACACCCGTAAATAAAGTATTAATAAAAGATCCGAAATCACACAATACACGGGGGGAAAAAAAAAGTTTAAGAGTGGAACGGCATGACACTAACGGCCTGAAATCTGACCTCGCACACTGGCCGGATAATTTGCACGGACCCCAGACCGGAGAGGGGTGAGAGAGAAAGGGGGTTGAAGCGCGTGAACGGACCCACAAAAATCAGGGAGGGGGATCGGGGTGGGACATCCGGAAAAAAAGAAGAATCTCATTGGTCGAAAGGGGGCGGGACTTCCTGACACGGCACACTCTGATTGGATAGAAAGGGGGAGGGACTTCGTGACATGGCATGCTCTGATTGGACGACCTTTCACCTAGAACTGTCAAAATGCAGTTTGATGAAAAGTATGTAGTATTCTTTTTTTCTGGTCCTGAACAATCTAACGAGGTCTCTATGTCATTTTTTCCTTTTTTAGCACACAGTTTTTAATTTTATATTGACATACAACTGCACAGCTACAAATCTGGTAACTCAGTGTGTATGTATATACTACCAAAAAACTGCAAAGGAGCTTCCACCACAGCAGAGGGCACCCTATTTTCTTCCATCCTCTCCTTTTCTCTCATTGCTCTCTGGTGCCCCTTGCTTTTGCCTTCCTCCTTCACCCACTTTGTTGTTTTCATTGTTCTATTTGGCCTGGTTTCCCACCTTTTCCACATGGCTTCCTCCAAGGGGTTCTGCAGAGCCCTCTTGGGATTTTGACAATCTCCTTTCCCTGTTTCTCTGCTCTGGCTTCTGTCTTCCCCTCCACACAGGCTGCATTTTTTGGGGGTACTACACGCCACTGTCATATGCTCCTCTGAACCACAGAAGCAGCATCTGCTGATGTTGCAGGAGGATTTTATGTGCCAACCACTCCACACTTGCTGCAGGTCACTGACAGCCTGCAATAGTAGATGAAACCTCTGTGGGTCCAACGGCGAAAGACACTGGAGGCTGCATGACTCCACTGGGAGATGACGGATCTGGCCGAAAGTGCACCTGCTTTTTTCTTTTTCCCATCCAGATCCCAAAAGTATTGAAGATCTTTTGCCAAGCCCCCCCTCTTCTTACAGAAATATACTGATGTCCACTTCTTCCACAAAGGGGTTGTATATATGAACAGACAAAGACACATACTCCCAGATGTAAAGGGGCCTTACCTTTAGTCCAGGGCAGGATGTTGTTGGTTCTTCTCCCAGACAGCCACAAGGGCCAGGCAGGAAGCCATAGCCCTGAAGGACACATCCATGAAACCAGCCTGTCCTGCATGCAGACAACTGAAGAGGGAGGTCGGCTGCGTTGTTATATGGAAAATTATTTAATTTCATACTTCTACTAATGACAATCATTTATATATTTTTATTTCACTTATATATTAGTTATTTCACTTATATATTAGTTATTTCTTAATTATACTTAGTTTTCCTCATGTACTCCATAGACGCAACACTTTTATGGGTGCCAAGAAGTTTAATGCACTCTTCCTTATACTCAGATTTGTGGTATGTGAGATAAAAGGAAAATGTTCTGAAGGATCTGATTTAAGGTATAGAGAGAGGCCCTCTCCCTCTATAGATATTTAAGACACCTGATGTCTAACTGGCCATGTCTTATTATGTGTGATAAACAGAAAAAGAGTATGACCTTAAGGTGAAGATGAAGTAATTCTCATCAGCAGTTCTTACAACTGCAGTAATCTCAGATTTACACCATATATTTCTAACACCGTATTTCCTTTCCTGTTAACTATGTAATCTTTTATGCTAATGAATGATGGTCTTATCCTATTTTAACCAATAAGTATGAAGTTCTTTGTTTACCTTTATCCAATCATCAAACACTAGCTATGTGTAGTGAACTAAATAATGGCATGTAATACTTTGGTCAACAGAGCTGTTCTCCCCAGCCGTGATGAGAATAAACATATTGCTTTGGAGTCAACTGTGTCTCAGTGAGTTTAACTTCTATTTGTCTTCAAAAGGTAATATTTTCAACTACAGTTACACCCTGCAGAATCCCCTTGACCAGGTGCTCCACATTGAACATTGACCTCTCAGCTTGACTTCTGTAGCTCAACTCTCACAGAATTTCTCAGCTGTGTCACTCGGATCGGCCCATGAACATCACCTTTTGCCATTCTGATAACCTAAGTGATAAATTGAATTGAATATTCCCCTCAATGTAAATATTTAGTAAAAGGCAATAGATTTATACATGAATGAAGAGAAACCAGAGCTATACAAGGTTGAATCAAGCCTTTGAAACTCTACTGGAGGTCTAGAAAGCTGGCCTAGGGTAAGATGCCTTATGCAGACCTACTCCACCTTGATAGATTTGACAGATATTGCAAACAGGCAAAGCAATATATGGACAATTGCTGTTTAAAAAAATGGAAGGAAAATGAAAAACTGTTGAAAAGGAACAGCTGAGAGTTGTGTGTTCTGTCCGGTCAAAGGGTAGGGGAAAGAATAAGTTGAAGCACAAATCCTAGCAGAGGCTCACCATAGAGAAACCCTAACCAACATCCAACCCCAGGGAAAGGGCGAATGTAGTCAATCAGTGACAAAAGAAGAACAGATAGCCAGTGACGAGGCTAAAAGAAAGATAGGAGGAGGTACTGCAATACTAGGTCGATGCGTGGAGCAGATGGAGCAAGCCCCTCTTTCGGCTCTCTGCTCTAATAATTCATTTAATATAATGTTCTCATATAGAGGATGTGTCAGATATTAAACTGATAACACAACATGAAAAGACAATGTCAGGCACAAAAATCTCTTTAAATTCCCACCCAAAGCTTTCTAATAGAACAAAGTCCCAGACCAACTCAAAAACCAGATCCAAACCAGAAATTTAAAATAAAAAAGACATGACATAAAAAACAAAACAAACCACAAAGGGCAACAATGAAACAACATGAAACCAAAATCATAGACCCCTCAAATTCAAAGCTTATATACTCAAATATACAACTTGTATACACCCATGAATGCACACCAACAGTATGTACGCGTTAGGCTTTAGGCTTTTATTGTCATTGTAACATGCCACTTGTACAACGAAATTTGAAAGTGTAGATCAGTTTAAAGTGCGCAGTCATACATACATTCAACTTTCAACCATATAAAAGAAAATACTAAATAGCATAAAAAGATAAAAGAAATACTGTACTAAAATAAGTTAAAGCAAGTTAAAACAACCTAACCCACCCTCATACATACTTCCCACTTATTGCGCATTCCCGTGTAAGCAGCGTTTTATTGAGTGTAGTTATGGTTGTTGAGTGTAGTTATGGTTGTAGGATAAAAACTATTTTTCAGTCTGTTTGTCCTTGCTCTGATTGTTCTGTATCGCCGTCCTGTCGGTAACAGTTCAAACAGAGAGTGCCCGGGGTGTGATGTGTCCTTGAGGATGTATTGGCCCTTCTTGAGACAGTGGGAACTGTGTAGTTCTTCCAGTGTTGAGAGAGGGCAGCGGATGATCTTCTGGGCCGAGTTTATGACCCTCAGGAGTGCTTTTTTCTGAGCCTCTGTGCAGCTGGTGAACCATACACCGATGCAGTAGGTCAGGATGCTCTCTATGCAGCATCGGTAGAAGGACAGCAGGAGTCTCTGAGTGATGTTATTCTTCCTCAGCACCCTGAGGAAGTAGAGTCTCTGCTGAGCCTTTTTCAGCAGTTCAGAGGTGTTTGTGTTCCAGGTTAGGCCTTCCTCTAACTGAACTCCCAGGAACCTGAAGTCAGCTACCCTAAAACTTGGGGGCAGGAGTTATATGATACGGCTCCGGACCAGTTTTTCAAAGCACTTCATCACTATTGGTGTGAGTGCAACTGGCCGGTAGTCATTCAGGCTGGAGATGTGGGATTTCTTTGGCAGGGGGACTAAGATGGAGGATTTCAGACACGGTGGAACAGTGGACAGGGCCAGGGACTGGTTGAAGATCTTGGTAAAGATTCCAGCCAGCTGATCAGCACAGACTTTCAGTACCCGGCCAGGGATGCCCTCTGGTCTGGCAGCCTTCCTCGGGTTGATGTATGTGCTTGGATATGTCTGTTCATATATGCACAGGCATATCCAAGCATATACATCCTTGCATATGTAAACATACCCCTACCTCTATATACACTCACCATCCACTTTAATAGGAACATCTGTGCACCTGCTCATTTATGCAGCTATCCAATCAGCCAATCATGTGGCAGCAGCACAATACATAAAATCATGTAGATACAAGTCAAGAGTTCAGTTGATGTTCACATCAAACAGAATGGGGGAAAAAGGTGTGATCTCTGTGACTTTACCTGGCATGGTTGTTGGTGTCAGATGGGCTGTTTTTTCAGCATTTCAGAAACTGCTGATCTCCTGGGAATTTCACATACACAACAGTCTCTAGAGTTTACACAGAATCTCTCAGTCTACCATCTAGCCGGAGAGAGACCACCAGTGGTTCGATGGCCAGGACATACATTCTTGGGGGCATTCTTGCTGCACCCCTCCCACCTGTTGAAGTGGTCTTGAAAGAGACCCATTGATGCAGACCCAGCTTGTTACCTTGTCTAATCTGAGCAGAGCAAAAGGTAGCTGCATCTCTCTAACCATTGGGTTACAACCCGCAACAGACAAAGATTCAAGCAGCATGCATGGCCCACAACGCTGCATATCACTCTGTGTGAATGGCCATCTTGGCCATCACCCAGCACAGTCTGAGCATCACTGCCTTTGCAAAGATCCTGTAATCTGCTGTCAGGAGGGTAATTGGGAGTCAGGTTGCTAGGTCTGATCGGTCCCCCTTCTTTAACAAGAGGGAGATGCATCCTTGTCCTCATGGAGTGAGAGACAAATTCATCCATTCATCAAGGTCTGATAGCAGTTCAACAGATATGGTCCTATCAGATCCCATAAAGTGGAGTAAAACTCCGACAGACTGTCCAGGCCAGGAGCGGAGCCACGATTTAAAGATCATTTTGCCCTTTGCAGCTCCTGAGGAGTAAGGTCTGCTTGCAAACTTGCTTGCTCCTCCTCCAACAGCCTTGATGTCAGTCCCTGCAGCAGCTGCTCAGCATATAATTCTGCAGCAACCTCTATCATGCCTGCTGTGGAAGTTACCGCCCTTCCCAAATGGTCTTATGAGTGACCCAGGTATCCTGCCTACTCCTGTCAATTGGTCTAATCACCCATTCATAGAGGGAACAGAGATGGCAGAGTGGGTGACAATTCCAAGAAAGTGACCACTCCCAGAGGAAGATCTGGAGAACAAACCTGCATGAAACATCACAGCAAATAGCAATTGAATTTCAATGAACCTACCACTGGCAGAAGTGGAGAAATAGGGGTCAACTGAGCCTTCTCCAAACTTCCCAATTCCAGAGTGGGACAAAGAGGTGTGACGACATAATTTTTCCACCGCTCCTCACACAACTGCCGGCAGGGTGCTGAAACGGCATTGTCTTTTCAGCACCATTATTTTGGCCAGCCGGAGTGCACGTGGCCATAAGGTGGAGCAGCCTAATGCAGCACATCTGGCAGCCAATAAAAGCAGCGGCCAAAAACCACCCTCATAGAGGAAACCGAGGGATATAAAAGGAACGCAGCTGCTCTCCAGGTGAGGTAGGTGAGTGCTTCATACCCGCTAACTCTGCTCTTTTTTTCCACATACAGACAGAGACGTAAGCGGAGAAGATGAGCCTCACACTCTGCGCAACAACCGCCCCGTTCTCTGAGAGCGCCCGCCGTGCATCCTCCGTCCTGCCACTGCTGCTCGCTCGCCACACCACCCCCCAGGACAAGCTCGCACCGCCACCTTCACGCCACCTTTCACCACTCTCTTCTCCACTTTCCCCCGACCTCCATTAAAAAAATAAAGAGCAAATTTTGCACATCTCTGCCTCTGGAATCTCGCACATCACAGAGAGTATGAAAGTTCCTTTTGATAGGGCAGTCAGGGGATGTGGTTCAGGAGCTTGCACAATTGTGTAAGGAGTTCTGCCTATTAGATGCCTATGTCGTATGCAGTGGTCAAAGAGTTAAAGCCACTGTTGAGATGCTGTCTAGTTGTAACATGCTTCTCTTTTATAAATATTGTGTTTGGCTGTGAGTCATACCTGTGTTCAATGATGGTGAGAGAGACAAGAAGGCAGGTAGGCAGTCAAGCAGGCAAAGGGGTAGGCAGGCAAGTATGCATGCAGGTGATACACAGTGGAATCAAAATCAAATTCCTCAAAGGATCAAAGTTCCAAACAATAAAAAAATGTGGTTCCAATGTAAAGAGTGACAGAAGCGGTAGAACAGAGCAGGGGCTCGGGCTAAACATGGCGTAACTCCAGGGGGATGGCTTCTAGGCTAGACTATCTTTTCTTTTCCAAGTGGGCAAAGTTGAGCAGCTTTGTGAACTACCCAGCATGGGTCTCTGACTATATGATGATAGGAATACGCATGATAGGGGTTTCTGTGTCCTTAGATGGACTTAGAAGGGGTCAAAGTTTATGGCAGCTGAAACTGAATGCTATGGACAAGGAGTTTTGTGAGACTTACAGGGCCTGGCACAAACAAAGTGGATATTATCCCTCCTGGGGCACTTTTGTCTGAGGTGGGCAATGCAGTCTGCCCAAAAGAGGCGTACTGAAGTCCAGGCCTCCTCATGCAAGCTGCAAACATGTGGTCACACTTCTTGCTGGGGGGTCTGTAGACTGGGTGCAGTTTCAGGCATTTAAAGACTCATTGCATAGGCACTTTGAAGGTCAGGAAAGGAATTTCATGGTATTGGTATGCAAGGCCGCAGAGGACGAAAGGCCTTCTTGTTTCATCTTTCAAGCACTAAAAAGAAAACTTCAGAAAAGTTCACTGATCGAGGGCGATCGAGAAGATAAGGTAGTTCTCTCCCTGCCTCAAGCTTAAAACTGTATGTGTTTTATGGTTTAACACTAGAGATGGAATGGTTTTTGTTTTTGCCTGTCTGGATTCAAGAGGACTCAACTGTAGGGGCCTGTTGGGGTTGAGTCTGGCTGCTCAACCCTTTGTAGCTAATCCTTTCGCAACTCCCTGTGCAAGGTCCTCAAGCGTGAGTTAAGGTCCTCATTGTGTGCTACACTATGGTTTTACTATGCCAAACTATGGACTGGCTCAGCCACACTATGGTTTGACTGCACCGTACTGTGGTTTCCCTATATTTCCCTACATTATGGGTTGACTACCCCACCCTATGGTCTGACTATGCCACTCTATGGTTTCTAAACGGCACACTATGATTTTATTATTCCACGCTATGGTTTCACGACACCACACAATGGTTTAACTAAGCCATACCATGGTTTCATTATACCACACTATGGTTTCCCTACGACACACCATTCTTTCACTACACTGCACAATGTTCTGACTATGCCACACTCTGGTTTCAATACTCCACAATATGGTTTCACTACACCACACTATGCTTTCACTATGTCTCCATATATTTTCACCTCGCCATACTGTAGTGTGATTACACCACACTGTGGTTTCACTATGCCACACTGTGGCTTGAAAATGCCATACTATGATTTTACTACCCCACACTACAGTAGTACTATGCCACACTATGGTTTCACGAAGCAATACCATGGTTTCACTATGCCACACTATGCTTTCAATACAACACACTATGTTCAATACACCATACTATGGTTTCAGTATGCCCCACTACGTATTCACCATGGCACACTATGGTTTTACTATTCCACACTATTGTTTCGTTATACCACACAGTGGTTTCACTATGCCACACTATGGTTTTGCAACACAATACTATGGTTTGAAGATTCAAAGAACTTTATTAATCCCAGGGGGAAATTGCTTTGCCATTTTACAGTTGTTACAAATGTTCACTATGATATGCTATGCTTTCATTATGCCACACTATGGTTTGACTAGGCCACACAATGTTTTCAATATCAAAATAAGGCATTCAGTCTAAAGCCATGCACGGTTTTCTTCATTTTTCCCCACAGTCATAGTACATCAAAACTGTTTCAGCAGTGTTATAATGGCAGAAAATCCCTCTGCATGCCCTCATTCAGCACCAGTAGTGGAACTGTGCACTTCCATGTTATGAATGCTGAAATGTACATAGTAGTCTTTCAAAACTTCAGGTGCAATAGTGAACAACGGCAGATAATCAATGTTTTGTCACTGCAGCTTCCCTAAATCCACAAATAATTCATGCAAACATCTATAATTGAGCTTTCACTCATTTCCTACTGATGTGCTTGTGAGAAAGAAACAGCATTATGCTATTCTCCGGGAAAAGCATTTTAAGATTTAATGAGGCGACATGTAGCCAACATTTAAAAAAAACTGACTACTCCAAATTTGAATGTACAGATCAAACATCTGTTGTCCAGGAAAATGTTCTTTTAACAAATTCAGAAAAGCTAGCAGTCTGCTATCTATGCAGCTGTTTCTCATTCAGAGAGATGATTATATATATACACTGCCCTCCAAAAGTTTGGAAACGCCTGAACAAAATAGGGTTTTTGGGCAATATCAGCATAAATTCTCTTTAGTTAGTGACCATTTTGCATTGATAATAAGGGACAACACAAACTATGAAAACATATTTTATTAAATAAAAAGTTTATGAACATAAACATGAACATAACATAGAAAAATACTCAAAT
>CM040980.1:6975346-6993611 GCA_022985145.1 Pangasius djambal | reverse complement strand
TGAGCCTGTTCTATTGGCAGCCATACATGCCCATGCCATAACACTGCCTCCATCATTCTGGTACAAGTTAATCTTGGTTTCATCAGTCCAAAGAATCTTATTCCAGAACATGGGAGGCTTTTTTAGATGTTTTCTGGCAAAGTCTAATCTGGCTTTCCTGTTCTTGAATGTTACCAGTAGTTTGCACCTTGTTGTAAACTCTCTGTATTTACATTCATGAAGGCATCTCTTGAGTGTAGATTTTGACAATGATACGCCTACTTTCTCCAGAGTATTCTTGACTTCTGTTGATGTTGTGAAGGGGTTTTTCTTCACCAAGGAAAGGATTCTGCGATCATCCACTTTAGTTGTCTTCTGTGGTCTTCCAGGCCTTTCCATGTTGAGCTCACCAGTGCTTTCTTTCTTTTTAAGAATGTACCCAACTGTTGATTTGGCCACACCTAAGGTTTTTGCTCTCTCTCTCATAGATTTATGCTGTTTTTTCAGCCTAATGATGGCGTCCTTCACTTGCACTGAGATCTCCTTGGACTTCATATTGGTATCGCCAGTCGAACAGCTGCCAAATGCCAACTCAATACCTGATATCACCTCCAGACCTTTTATCTGCTTCAATTGTCTTGAAGTGACGAGGGAATGGACCGCACCTGGTCAATTAACTTCTTGTCAGTCAATTGTCCAAATACCTTTGAGCCCCTGAAAATGGAAGTACTTTGATTAAAATGACTGTAATTCCTAAATGGTAAATTTTTGTGGAACCTCTTAAAATAAAGCTGAAAGTCTACACTTCGATCACATCTTGATTGTTTTAGTTCAAATCTATTGTGGTGGTGTATAAAGGCAAAATCACAAAAACTCTTTCATTGTCCAAATACTTCCGGACATGACTGTGTATATATGTGTGTGTGTGTGTGTGTGTGTGTGTGTGTGTGTGTGTATATGTATATGTATATGTGTGTGTATGTATACATATATATATATATATATATATATATATATATATATATATACATATATATATATATATATATACATACACATACATACATACATACATACATAAATATATACACACCCAACAGAAGTGTGAGCTGGATAGTAGCATATGCTGCCATTCCAATGGAGCAGTCTTGACCTCAGGATGCTGCTTTCGCCTAGGCAGCTGTCTCCTGATGGGATGTTTCCATAGTAACAATACTGTGCATATTCAATTTCACTTTACAACCATACAGTTATCCACACATCTGTCATACAGTCTATCATTGCTGTCCATCAGCCTCTAACAGGGCTGTCAAAACCTGATAAAATGACATTAAAATTTTAATAACTTTAAGGATGTAGTATTGCAATGCAATTAAATATTAATGAGCCTGTAATAACATAAAGTCCAAGACAGAGTGAGCATTAGAAATAGTACATCATGTATTTTATTTATGTAACCCCTAAAGTTAAAAGCTTTATAAACCAAAGAAAATTGCAAGGTCTCTGCCTAAAGGAGGCTGTCCACTAAAAGTCAGTGACCAGGTAAGGAGGGCATTAGTAAGACAAGGCTAATTCTGAAGAGATCCACAGCTCGGATGAGAGAAGTTGTTGGAAACTCAGCAAACATGGTAAACAGTTCTCTGGTATGATGAGACGAGCATTCAACTTTCTGGCTTTAGTACAAAGAGCTGCACATCACCCCGAAATCACTATAACTCAGTGAAGCATGATGGTGGTAGCATAATTTTGCGCGTTACCCTTGGCCTATTGGTTGCTTCTCTGATTAATCTCCTCTTTACCCAGTCACTGACTTTTGAATTAAGCCAATTTCAATTCCAGGTTGTGACATTACATAATGTGGAGTAGTTCAAGGGGAGTGAATACTTATGCAAGGCACTGTAAAAGTAAACCATGCCTCTATATCTGTAACTGCTGTTCTAATACTTATGTACATAAAACCGAAACTACCTTCCAGCATACACCACACATTCTTGTGTTCTCATGTTCTTTTCATCTTTTTTCCCCAGATGATCCCCAGGTAGCAGGGACGCCCACCTTTTCTCCGGTTTCCTCCCCTCATAAAGGCCTTCCTCCTCGGCCTCCGTCGCATAGCAGGCCTCCTCCTCCTCAGTCTCTGGAGGGTCTCAGGCATCTGCACTACCAGCGCTGCGACTACGACAAATCTCCCATCAAACCCCGCATGTGGAGCGAGAGCTCACTTGACGAGCCCTATGAGAGGGTGAAGAAACGTTCCTCCCACTCCAGGTGTGTACCAATCAGACAACTGGAACTGTAGTCATGGTTACCACTGGCATGCTAGCACAACAGTATAGGATATTGCTATATATGCTTTATATCATCAATACAAATTAATTTTGTTTAATTATACGTCTCAAAAAACGTGATTTCATAGGTTTGTTCATATTTATTGAAAAAAAATACCAAATAATATTGCGTAGCTCATATAGAGTGGGCATCCAACTTCAATTCAATTCAATTCAATTTTATATGTACAGCACTTTTAACAATGGACATTGTCACAAAGCAGATTTACAGAAATAAATGGATTCACAAAAAATATATTGTAAATATTTGAATTTATCACTGTGAATTTATCCCTATGTATGTATATGTGAACTTATATTCAGAAGCAGAGTGATGTGATTGTTTGCTTAATATGCATTAAGGACATTTGAAATACATTTTGCTGAGACTGAAATTATTCATTGTAAACACATTCAGTGTGACTGAGCACTCAAGTAATGTTAAAGCTACGTTAACTAATGCTAATATTAGCTACTCATTATAGTCTTCACAGTGCCATTGTTGTTATGGTAAATCTCGATTCTTGTGCATGCATTAGGTTCAGATTATATCTAAAATAAGCGTATAAATGCAGATTGCTGAGTGCATATGAACAGTTTATTTGGAATCTGAGGGAATTCATTTGCATTGACAGAAATCTTTGTAAGCTATAGCAAATGATTCAAAATAAAGGTTTTGGGTAGTGGATTTATATTTTGGTGAATTTTCAGGTATCCTCTGTTTTTTTTTTTCCTCATTCTCTCACGCTCTGTCTGTGTGTGTGTGTGTGTAGCAGTCACAGGCGGTTCCCCAGCACAGGTAGCTGTGAGACTGGTGGGAGTAACTCTTTGCAGAACAGCCCAGTGCGCACGCTGCCTCACTGGAACAGCCAGTCCAGCATGCCCTCTACTCCTGACTTGAGGACCAGGAGCTATGTCCATTCAGCCAGGTACACACATACATACACACACACACATTTGCAAAGTGACACAGTTGCTTGGAGATCTTAACAATATTTGAACCTCTTTCTCTCAGCCTGTCTCAGCCTTTCCGTGGGCGGAGCTCCAGTCTGGAGTCTCAGGGGAAGTTGCTGAGCCTAGAGGCGGGACCAGAGGCGGAGCTTAGCCCAGACCTCTTCCTGTCAGGGCCACAGCGGGCAGGAAGCAGCGGGTCAGTAGTGCCAGATGACTGCTCGTCATGCACCAGCCATTCAAGTTCTGAGCACTGCTGCCCACCGGCAGGCGCCAACCCCAACTACCGCACCCTAGCTGAGGACTCACCTTCTAGAGCACGCCAACGTCAGCGCCAGCGTCACAAATCCGCCGGCCACCTGGGCACCTCGAGCTCAGGCAGCATGCCCAACCTGGCCGCACGTAACGGTGGGACACCCGGAACAGCCCACCAGGGCGTCTACCTGAACAGCCAGAGTCAGCCATCATCACAGTACCGCATTAAGGAGTATCCGCTGTACCCGGCAGGCAGCAGCCCGGGCGCTGTGGTGGTCCGCAGCCTGGAGAGTGACCAGGAAGGCCACTACAGTGTCAAAGCACAGTTTAAGACGTCCAACTCGTACACAGCCGGTGGCCTCTACAAGGAGGGCTGGGGGTCAGCAGGGGAGGATGGTGAGGGCGGCAGTGCCAGTGGCAGTGCCAGGCTCACACCCTCCAGGTCTCAGATAGTGAGGACTCCGTCTGTAGGGAGGGAGGGAGGAGGGAACAGAGTGGCCGTGTCTGAGGAGCTACGGTGCTGGTACCAGCGTTCGTCCGGATCGCTCAAAGAGCACGCACGTCTCACGCACACCAGTTCAAACACAGGGAGAATTGGCACACTGGCTAAGGGCTCACCGGGTAAGACATCCTGCTCTCTGTATAGAGTATGTTTTGTCTTCATATGGCATGATGTGTTAGGGTTATTCCATATTGCTCATGTACATCTTGTTAACAATCTATTTGATATGGTTGTCAAATCACTTGAAAATTGTACTCGAATTCAAACATTTAGTGCTCGAATATTAATCAGCTTGTAGATTTATACTGCCAAGAGAGAAGCAATAAACCTGTGCATTTATTTTCTATAAATCATGATTGATTTAAATTAGTCATACTTTAATGGTTTAGATTCATTTTTTTATTTAATCTTTCTTTTTTTTTATTTTTTTTATCCATTTCTTGTTTTTTAGCGTTGAGATTTAGCTAGATTTAGCCTCCAACACACCAAATGCCTGTTTGGTAGTTGTTAAATACTCAGTGTTGTATCATACTTTTAGATTTAATTTGAAAAATATTTTTAAAAGGGAGAATCAAATATAAGTCTTAAATAAAATGCATTCATTCCGCCCCATGTCGTAAGTCTACTAACAAGGGCCATTTGCCCAAGAAGTTAAAGAATTGGCCTGTGTTACATGACTAAAAGAAGAATATAGGATATATTGAATTCTTTTTTTTTTCCAATTTAAATTACATAAATATGAAAATTAGAGTAAGATTCAGTCATCTTTCTGACCAAATTTGAAATTAATTGAAGGCCACAACATAAGGCAGCATAACATAATGTAACATAACATAACGTAACATAATATAAAAGATGTTTTGATCACTTTACGCATCTTTTTCTGTTTCATTGACACACTTCTTGTTGCATTCAGAGCATAGTGATTAATACCTCCTCATCAGTATGTGGGGGGGACAATAGTGTTTATTAGTGTGAGTTAAGCTAAATGCATTCCTCTGTGTGAGGGAGTGAGATGCTGTCAGGGTGGTCTGCACTGTGTGTGCGTGTGTTCATGTGTTCGTATGTGTGTGTTGGGGGGGATAATGGCTTGCCCTCTGGCTGACTGAAACACTCTGGGATTTAATCCCAAGATCTGTCATGTGGGAGTGTCAGTGACAGACTCACTTTATTTATGTTATATCTGTTATAGCTCACTCCAAAAGTGAGAGTGCATTGTTGTGTGTTTCTGTGAGTGCATAAGTATGTAATAACTGTGTGTGTGTGTGTGTGTGTGTGTGTGTGTGTGTGTAGCCGCCTCTCCACACAGCCAGAGAAGTGGAACTCCATGTAGTGAGTCAGCAGCAACGCCACCCTGCAGCCCCCAGCACATCCTCAACTGGCAGAGCGGGTAAGAGTGAGAATCATGTATTGGATCAAATTTTTTCGATTTTTAATTTAACGCAGGCTTTATGTTTTTAATGATAAATTGTGTAAATTGTTGACGTGCTTCCCGGTTTATTTTTCATCTAAGTGGACCATCTAGATGGTTTGATAGTCATCTTTAGGATCTAATGCTAAAATCTATACCAGATAGGCTGCAGTGATTGCTGTCGTGAGCCTTCATCATATCAGTTTTAGCAAACCGAAACCAGTTTACCTTAACACTGTAAATTCAGAGACTTTAAAATAACAGTTTGTGCAGTCGTAACCCCATCATGAGCTGAGTGATACACTTCTACCAGGTACAGGGTAAGTGTGTGAGTCTTGTGAGTCCCTAAATCCAATAGTGATTTATTCTATTCCTAAATACTGTACAATACTGTAATAGTGGATTTAGGTATAGTAATGTGCAGAGGTGGTATATGTAGTATTGTAATAACAGTGGCTTTAGGTGTAGTAACATTGGTTTTAGGTGTAATAACAGTGGTTTTAGGTGTAATAACAGAAGCTTTAGGGGTAGTAACAGAAGCTTTAGGTGTAGTAACAGAGGCTTTAGGTGTAGTAACATTGGTTTTAGGTGTAATAACAGTGGTTTTAGGTGTAGTAACAGAAGCTTTAGGGGTAGTAACAGAAGCTTTAGGGGTAGTAACAGAGGCTTTAGGGGTAGTAACAGAAGCTTTAGGGGTAGTAACAGAGGCTTTAGGGGTAGTAACAGAAGCTTTAGGGGTAGTAACAGAGGCTTTAGGGGTAGTAACAGAAGCTTTAGGGGTAGTAACAGAGGCTTTAGGGGTAGTAACAGAGGCTTTAGGGGTAGTAACAGAGGCTTTAGGGGTAGTAACAGAAGCTTTAGGGGTAGTGACAGAGGCTTTAGGTGTAATAACAGTTGATTTAGGTGTAATAACAGTGGTTGTAGGTGTAATAACAGTGGTTGTAGGTGTAATAACAGTCAACTTAGGCATAGTAGTAGAGGCTTTATGTGTAGTAACAGTGGATTCAGGTGTAGTAACAGTGGTTTTAGGTGTAGTAACAGCAGAGTTAGGTTTAATAGCAGTGGCAGTAGGTGTAGTAATATGGCTGAGTCTGTACTAAACACTTCTCTACAGTTAAGTCCAATAGTCCACAGGCAAAAGTTTTTTAAAGTTTTTAAGTTAAAAATTAATACAGTTCTGTCCTTTATATTTCTCATATAAGTGTGTAGATAAACAATAATGCCTGAAAGAGCTACAAGATGGATTTGTATTAGTGTTATCTACAATTATTCAGTCTTTCCCAATTCCTACACACTAGCTCAGCCGACCCATCTCTGAGAAAGTAACACATGCCACCTCCAAGACATAAAGCAAAAATAAAAAAAAAAAAAAAAAAAAGTGTCAAATTTTGGGGTTTTTTTTTGTAATCATTAAATAAAATCTAGTTCTCAAAAAGCAGATGCAAGTGTTCAAACTCTACTGCATGGACTTGTGTCATAATAATAATAATAAAAAAAAAAGAGTATAACCCACATCCGTGTCTTAACCCTGCTAAGCTTAAACACTGCTCTTCTTTCACTCGCTAACTTCAATCACTGTTCACACAGCTGCTAACCTCTGTCTCTCTCTCTCTCTCTCTCTCTCCTTGTATCCTCTCTAACCAACTTCTGCTTGGTTTGGCCTGGGTGTGTGTGTGTGTGTGTGTGTGTGTGTGTGTGTGTGTGTGTGTGTGTGTGTGTGTGTGTGTTTGGTGTTTTCTTCGGGGCAGTGATACAGCTGAAAGCTCTCCTACTGAGGACCGCTCTCCCTCTCACCAAAGCACTGAGCAGTAGAGAGGTACTCTTACTTTCCTCCTCTGTCTCTCTGTCTCTCTCTTTCTCTCTCTCTGTGTGTCTGCCTTTTTGCATGTTGACTCTGCCTCTTTTGCACTGTGTACGTTTCATGCTTCTTGTTTATTGATTGTACGCTGATCAGATATTAACCACATGAATTCAATCATGTAGTGGAATGCATCTTCCATGAACTAGAGTAACGTGCAACTCAGCTGTTGTTTTGTTCCTCGTTTCTAGTTGTTTCATGCAAAAGATGGTGGTCACATCTTTTTAAAAATTTTTAAGAATGCCACATTGGTGTTCATGGACCATATAAGATATGATGTATTGGGAAGAGGTTTGGTGATAAAATGTGGCTTGTATGGATGACTGGAAAGATGGATGTTTATACATCTGGCTAATTTGTTAAGCAGTTGGATGGAAAATTTGTTTTGAATGTCTTAGCTGCACTTTTTATCTTGCATTTTTATCTTGATAATCCCAATCTGGATATAATGCTAATACTCAAGACGCATGAAATGACCCCATGTAAATGCATTTGCTCTCGGTAACTTTTACTGTGTCTTGAGATTTAACAGTATTAATATAACAGTTTTTTGTCACGAAAAAAAGAATGGCCGTAATATGACCGTGTGTGTGTGTTTGTGTGCATATGCTTGCTCACAGATCATTCAGCGACAGCTGTTTCCTGAGCAGTCCCCTGTGCTCTGAGCTTGCCGACGTGCAGTGGTATGGACACGAGAAGGCCAAGCCAGGAACTCTCGTCTAAACCCATTCCCCCATCCATCTCCTGCTTCATCCCTTTCTTCCTGGAACAGTGTTCTCTTGGCAGATCTGTCCACAGGCAGGACCTCAACACATATTATAGACATACGTACGGGTGGAGCCAACACCCCTTCACCTTCTCTCTCTCTGTGCATATCCAGCAGTACAGTGGCTCTGGAATTTGGGATCACGGAGGTCGGACCGAACTGGACTAAACCAAACCTAAGTTGATTTTGCTGACCCTCCCAATGCGGATCGTATGAACTCTGAACTGTGACCCAGTTAGCTGCCAGCCAGTTGCTCCATATGCACAAAAATCTTCATCCAATCCCATCACTGGAGTGATACACCAGGGGTGTGGCCTCTCTCTTTTGGAGATGTGTTTGTGTGTATGTGTGTGTGTATGTGTGTGTGTGTGTGTATGTGTATGTGTGTGTGTGTGCATTCTAGTGAACTGCCCCCATGTATGCATACTCAAACGCACACTTCAGTGTGTAATTCTGCATAGAAAACAAGGAGCACACACACTCTTGCAGAACGTTGCTGTTGGCCATTCTGTTCGTATCCTTCATGTGCACTGTTCTGTTGGAGTAAATGCGATGAATCACACACATCCCAGTCCACCGAGTGAACCATGAAGCCTGTTTCCCCATTTTATAGCGTTCTTTAAAATTCTGTGCGTAAATAAGTGAGACCACAAGACCGCAAGATGACAGAAACACCCTCTTGGATGTGAATCATTCAAGAAAAGCAGCATTATTGGCATTTCTAATTTATAAAAATGGTCATGTTAGGAATTAGAGGACTTTCCAGCACTTCCCAAAAGTGAGTGATCCCGGAAACACAGTAAAAGTCGAACCGCAAAGCACTGCAATGACAACTGAAATCGGGGTAATTAGTCCTGAAAACACTCCAAAACATATGGTTACAATAAATAATACATAAATAAATGACAATTCTGACATCAGTACATTTACAATTTTAGAGGTGGTCAGTGTACAAGTCAGAATACTTTTTGTATCTATTGAATTCCTCCTTACAATGTGACAATTAAATCTAATTCTAGGGGATAAAACAAACTATGTCCTCCAACGTCCAACATCAAACAGTCAGTAGAAAGAAGCACCATTTCAGAAAACTCCACCTCACTAGTATTTAAGTAGCATGTTATAAGCAAGACACTGAATGCAGATGTTAAACCGGCAAGCTTTTGCTACCACATAAACATTTTGATAACCAATAACATGAGCTGACATTGTATTATAATGCTCAAACAGCAGTATACAGGGCATTACTAATATAACTGTTTCGCAAACTTGAATAAACATCAGAACCAGCAATATTAATATGAAAACAAGTCGCTTATTAATGTACTTACTTATAATGTAACTTTAATACAAGTAAATAAAGTGGTTCTGTTGAAATCTTGTTGATGTCATGACCATCCAGGAGTGCTTAACGTCACATCACATGAACTAGGGATGTAACCAAATACAAATACTGATCCTGTGTGCTAAACAGATACAAATACAGACACAAATAGGTGTACTATTGTTTGTTTGGTTTTGTGCCATCTGATTTAGACTTGAGGTGTGTGTCAGGACCGGGATCCTGTGAGACAAAAAAAACATCATGCAAGTGGAAGGTTTTTACGTTCCTGTGGGTTAGTTTAAATTCAGCTGCTAGTTTATCATATAGTTTGGAACTAAGTTCATTAGACAAACAAAATTAGACCGGTGCAAAAAAAATAAATAAATGCGTGAGCAGGATTAAAAACAGACCAGATCAGATTAAGACCAGTTATGAACTCTAGTGATCTGAGTTTGAGGAGCTATTTAAGGTTGAGTGCCAGAACATCCAGAACAGGCCACACCCACTTTGGGTTTAAAGCAGAAGAAGCACTAATTAAATACAGATACAAATACTGTGTTCACATACTGACAAGTGAGTGATTAGCCTCACATTAATGGGTGCAGCTTTACAATATAATGTAAAGAGACATTATTGGTGCTTTAAAATCATTTCCACTGATCCAGAGAAGTCTGTGTAATCTTAATTCTGGCTGGTTTTATTGGCAAAGTGATATATCAATCAAGCCCTAACAGAAAATAGGATGTGTGTTTGTCCAGGTGTTCCAACAATTATTCACCGGTTTAATGAAGCAGAAACACTGTCGCTTTTGTGATCGTTGTCATTGCAGGGCTGTGTGTAGACTTGTAGGGACTCAGCATTTGACATCATTATCAGACATTTTTGCAAAGGGTGATGATTTTGAGGCTTGTGGTCTCTATATATTTGTCTTTTTTTTTTTCATTTATCTGCATTTCATGTAGAAGTTCTATCATACAATAGCTGTAAAGTTTCCCAAAAGCCATGTGGTGCCATATTTGATCTGCTGTTTTAGGGGAAACTCCTCCCTGAACGCTAGCTAGATGTGAGCTGTGTGTTAGTGTAACCTTCTCAGACGCTGAACGCTGAAGTACTGTATGTGCCACTCACTCTCTTGGGCAGCTCCACCAGCCTGCTAGCCACCATGGTGCTCTGAGCCTCTACTGTACTGTACACCGATGAATTACAAATCCCATAATCCCCCTGCTCTGAGCCCACAAGTAATCCTTGTACCTGACATCTTCAACATAGGGACCTTATTTTTTAAAATTTCCTTACTGACGGAGTTTTTCTGTACTGCATGCAGTTAACACCAGACTGTTCATACTCGGTTAGGGACTGGACGAAACTATAAGAGCACAACGTAAAGGGGCACACATCATACAGAACAGCCACTGACCAACAAACTTCTCTATAATTGATCTTACCTCTGTGCCATTTCAAGAGACAGCCTAAGCATTCCAGTATACGAACAGAACACACACATCCGGACCTCGGTTCTGAAAGCAGAAAAACCTCCTCACTCACCTTAGGCTCTCAGACGGAGAGGAAAAAACACAGGGTGTTTGTGTTTTTCTAGGCAGCGAGATTTTAAGATGAAACGATGGTGCTCTTCTCCTCAATCTGTCTCATGTGACGGGGAAACACGGCAAGCCATACGGTAACAACCATGTCTATATACTAAACACTCCGCCTGGTACAACATCACACACACTCGGAAATGGACACCCTGCAGCAAAGGACTTTAAGAGATTTCTAAAAGCACACTTTTTGTTTTGTTTTTTTAAGTATACATTTTTCCCTTACTATAGTGTATGTGCATTATGTGCCATCAGACCCTTCATAACAGAGTCCAAACCTAACACCCTGCAATGTGAAATCAATTGCTGTTTGTGTGTTACTTTTACGGATTCAAATTCAACCCTTTACCCAGAACAGTGTAATGTTGCCTCTCTTCCAGGCCTGGACGGTGACCCATAAGTGCAAAACATATTCACAAACCAAAAAAATGCAACAGCAAATCAGAAAACATAATAACAAAAGTTTTTTAAAAAAAAAAAGTAACAGCAAATGAGAAAACAAAACTAAAAACGCAGCAGCAAATCAGAAAACGCAACAAAACTAAAAACGCAACAGCAAATCAGAAGTCACAACAAAACCAAAATCTTAGCAACCAGTCAGAAAACAACAAAACTAAAACATCACATGCTCGTTCATGATTGGACACGGCCTGTGACTATCACGAGGAAAACAAATTGCACTTTTTCAGTCTGTTATCTACTTAGCCTAGCAAAAACAATTTAATGCAAAGTTGCGTATATTATTATTATACTGAGAAGTTCTGTTCTGAATAAACTGGCTTCCTTCAGACAGGTTTTCTGCATTCGCATAATTAGATTCATGCTGTGCAAAGTTGGCACGGTATCTAAAATATCACATGAAGGCCCTTGATAAAAGTAAGCAGGAAAAAAAGCATGAGTAAATTCATTTCATATTTCCTCTAACTGTAAACATCCTCTAAATCTGTTTTCCACCATTACCAGACGTACGCTGTAGCCAATCAGCAACAAGCATGTCATGCTCTCGAAGGAGCTCCCTTTCTGTTTGGAGATAATGTTAAGGTGTTTTCTGATTTGCTGTTTTGTTGTTTTTTGTTTGTTTGTTTGTTATTGGTTTTATTGCATTTTCTGCATTTTCTGTTGCGTTTTGTGATTATTTTTGTGTTTTTAGGTTGTTAACGTGTCTTGCACTTGCAGGTCACCGTAGGCCTGAGTTCAACCCATGATGGTTCAGAGGCAAATTCAGTTGTCTGGTGTTAATGAACCCATAAAAACTGAGCTGAAGCCATCCGTAACCCTTTCACGTGAAGATGCCGTCTCATTCCCACAGTGCTGTGATTCAGCCCTCATGCTTATCTCTCCACTGAGAAATAAGAAAACGTGTATTCTCTCCTCATGCCCTCCTTCCTACCTGTATTTAATAAAAGCCTAAACATTTTATAACAAAAGAATAAACTAACACATTTATCAACATATATGGAAAAGACTATGGAAACCTGTCTGGGTTATTTTACAAGACAAAAAAAAAAAAAAGATGTTCAGATGTTTTAATTTTTTTTAATCAAACAGTATTTGTTTTATTTACTTTTTTTTCCCACTATGTCAGGACAAAGTAACCCTTTCAGGTGCTACAGGATGACCAGTTACTGCGTTGTTTCCTAGCTGTAGACTTTTCCTAACCGTTGTCAATAGTTTTAATACGAGTCGTGCAAAATGAAGGATGTTAGTTACTAAACTGTGTCGCTCACTCCCACATTCCTGACAATAGAGCATGTTTTCATCACTTTATGGAGTTCAAATCGAAAATAACCGCACACGTTATAACGGTGTTGTAGAAAAACAAATGTGGAGTTGGGGAGAATAACAATGAATTCCACAGTTAATTTATTCTTTTTCTATTAAGAATTTGTATAGTAACTTTACATTTTTCAAAAACCGTGTTGTTGGCAACTGAATCTGAATTTTCCAGATGAGAAATGTGGTGGTTCTTGAGATTATGAAAATAAATTATTGCTGAATGTTCTCTAAACCTAAGTGTGACTTTTCTTTTCTGTTTTTTTTTTTTTTTCTTGCGATCCAGGTTTTCGGGATAAACATTGTTCTCACATTCCATAAAGAAGTTGCAAAAAGTCATTAATATGGTGCAAGCATGTGAGGTGCAGAATATTATGAATGCTTAATGTATAATAGTCATTATTATTCATCGGAAAACAGCGAGAGGGAGATGACAGTGACTGCTTGTGCTCTTCACCCTCTTCAGCATGTTCCCAGAGGTCATATTGAAATTACTTTCTTCATGAATATTAATTTGGGAAATTGTACATATGAATATGTAATGACTGTTGAGAGAGGCTGGCGTACGGATGTGCTGCTGGGTGTGAAGGAGGAAAAAAAAAACAGCATGCTTTGATCCTAAATGAAAATTTCACACCATTTTCCCCGAGCATTGTGTTATAATATCGGGCTTTCTTTAACTAATTTGTGCAGCAGGTTTACACACTGCTGAGAATCTGAGAATCTGACACAAACCAGAAAGAAACACAGGAGTGTTTGTGAATATAGTCACAATGTATGTTTCAGTGTACATGGCTGCCTAGCGCAGTCAAATACTTTCACAGTGAGCAAAAAGGCATGATGTGCTTCAAAAAGAAAACCTAATGACAAGAAATGCAATAAATCCAGAAGAAACATTGGCAGCATTTTGCCAACATGGAGTAATTTATTACCGGTAATTGGGATGAAGCTGGACACTTAATCAGTGACGTTGCTCCTGGACAGGTATGTAAACTCAATCTGTAGAAAGCTGTGAACTATTTGAAAGGCCTGCTTTACATAATGAATCATAGGTTCCCATTTATCACCTAGCGAGCCAGGTAAGGAAATGATTTGGATGAAGCACATCCGTGTGTAATGCTAGCAAACTCCTGTGCAGCTAACACTGCAAACAGCGGAGGTAACAATCAGGTTGCAGTAAAGCTTATAGATTCATTACAAAGAAAAACAGGACAGCGAAGGACATCTTGAGCATTGTCTTAAATCAGTGCGAGCTGAATTTCTTGTGTTTATAGTGCTATAACTTGGCTCTTTAAGCAGTGAATGGCTGTGTAGGCAAAAAGTCAGTCTAAAATGCTACCACTATCAGCAATCTCGCACATGCAGCACACAGACACGGGACTCTGATGCCCACAGCTGTAACAAGAAGAGTACCTGTGTAATGTGAATGGACAATCTGGATAAGTGAAATGTAATGGTTTTTTGCACCAAATGCAATAAATTAATGCTTGCTTATTTAAGAGTTCGGATTCTGAAAAAAAAAATGGAAAAAGATTTTTAAGGATGCATACTTATTTTGCACACTTATTTTTAAGTATGCATACTCATTATGCATACTTACATTTGTAGTATGCTTACTTATTTTGCACATTTGTTTTAATGATTAATCCTTATTTTGATATTTATGTTGCTATCAATCATGATGATGTTCATCAATAAACCTGCACTTGCATCCAAACTACTGTCTGTGCCTGACACTACTATAATATTTATTAGAGTCTTACTGACGTGTCAGTAGTGTCCTGATACACATCAGTAAGACTCTAATAAATATTATAGTTGACATCATAGAAACTAATTTGCAAAACATGAGACAAATTAGATTCTTATAAAAACAATAAATAACTCAAAAGCCACTGGCAAATTTAGGGAAGGACAAGGATAAAGTGGTTCCTGAAAGTGAGTGACTGAGCGATAAATTCAGTATAAGATAAAGTAAAGCATTTAAAGGAGCAAAATTAAGATATTTTGATTTGATCATTTAATTATATTATATTATACTCTATTTATGAGTGTGTGTGTGTGTGTGTATATATATATATATATATATATATATATATATATATATATATATATATATATATATACATATAAACATACAGTTAAGAATTGCATTGCTAAAGTAATGCTCATGAATTTACATGAACCATTTTCACATCTAATCTCAGTGATTTACCCAATTTTATTAGTTTTATTAGTTATTTGGAAGTTTTAAATATGTTTTAACAACAGTTATGTCATTTGATGTTGCTTAGTTGATTGAGGTCAGTGTGCTCTACTGGAATACAGTAGCCGCAGATTTTAGGACCCTGCGGCCTCGTGATATTAGCTCTACATACTTGGTTAGTAATCCAGATTGGTGTGTGTGTGTGTGTGTGTGTGTGTGTGTGTGTGTGTGTGTGTGTGTGTGTGTGTGTGTGTGTGTGTGTGTTTGTGCCAGCTGTTGAGAGAGACATTGCCAAGATCCACAATTCTGCTGTCATACACATATCGGCTCATTTAAATTTAAACCAAATTTTCACTTTTACTGGTTTTCAAGTCGACCTTTGCATTTATTTGCCTGCTCATTGTTACCAATTGACCAAACTAGCCTTCAAAAGAGAAAGATCTAAACTGAAAAAGATTTTTAAGGATGCATTCTTATTTTTGCACACTTATTTTTTAAGTATGCATACTCATTATGCATACTGAAATTTTTAGTATGCTTACTTATTTTGCACACTTTTTAATTATTAATGCTTATTTTGTTATTTATAGGTCATTCTTAAGATGAAAAAAATAAAAACCCATCCTCAGTGTAAAGATAAAGCTGCTGAACGTTGCTGAATATTAATGGTTTTACACACAGTCGGCCCAGTTCCCTTTAAATGTCAGGATTCCCAAACTTTTTGGGGAAACAATCCAAAATGGACATTATGAAGTTTTGGTGACCCCAAGCCTTGACCACGCTACAGATTAAAAAAAAATTCTAGATTTAATATAGGACTACTGTAACATTTGAACACTTTTATTATGTCAGTGACATGTGTACACATGTGTAAGGTAAGTGACTAAAAACCAAAGGAATATTCCTTGCACTGACGTACCAGTGTCGTGGAAAGTGTTGTGCTGTGTTGTGTTGTAGGAAAATAATCCACGCCGGGGTGGTGTGATACAGCCCTACATGAAGTAGAAGGATCTTGGCATATGACTGCAGAAGCAGCAGCAACACCATTGCCATTGTTCACATACTCTCTGAGTATCCAGAAAATTTAAAACCAGCAGCCACTAGACAGCACGCTAGAGTCAATACATCCCTGCCGATCAGATTTCCAAGTCAAACTGTAAAATGTTTATTGATTTTATGCATAGTAATGAAACATACTGACAAGCTCTGTCTGTCTTAAAACTTTCCACTGTCGTTGTTATTACTGTCATGGGCTGTGTCTCAAATCAAAAACCCGGACCTTACATTCAAAAGAATTTACTAATCTAGAAAATGCTGGTGCACAAAACAGATCTTTCGGTAGGTTTGAAGCTGACATAAGGTTTTCAAAATTCAAACACTAACTAATAGGAAACCCTGGTTAATGTTGGTACTCAATAATGGTCTTAGATATATATGTAAGTGTGTGCTTAGAGACTAGTTTGTTTAGCAGAAGTAGATGGATGGGGAAATATGTCCATTTTTATTGCTGAACTATGCTAGTGCAGTGAGTCAGGAGAGTGAAAAGACAAAAATAACATGCACCCTATTCATTTAAACATGGCTTGTCTGAATGTGACTCCCATTAACATTTTAAAATACTAGCACACAAAATCTGTCTCCGATATCTCTAATATTCATTTGTAAAAAAAAAAAAAAAAAAGGATTGAAACAAAAGAAGAGATTGTGAGTATCTGTGGTGACCCCATCTATAAATCAAGCGAACCTACGTGGGGTCACAGCTCCTAGTTTGGAACCTGCCTGGTTTAAATCCTTACCACTTCGCCTGTAGTGTATTTTCCTACTTTCCCAGTGGCTTTCTCACTTCCTGCAGTTGCAGCGTCACTATAAGGACAATAGCGTTCTGGGTGACTCAGAGGAATTTCACTTTAACCATTACCACTCAGACGACACTGTGAGAAGACATTGTCTTCCCCTGCCTCTTTCTTCCTGTTTGTGTGATCAGCTTCCAGAAGAATGTTTGCTCTTCATACAATTAGCTAAGGCTTTCCTGGAAAAGTAAACTCCGCACCTGGCAACTGTTGGTTTGATCATTGGCCTAGTGTATTTGTTCCAGTTGTACTGTTTGAGTAAACAGTGAAAGTTTCATCATTAGTTTTAGTGATACCAAAAAAAAAAAGAAAAACCCCTTATTTACTGCAATTATCTCTTAAAAACATCTTGCCCAAAGATTAGCTTTCACATCCTGATTTTGCGTTACAGTTTGTATTGAGATACGCATGTTCTCTCCATGTCCACGTGGGTTTCCTCCAGGTTCTCTGGTTTCCTTCCACCTCCCCAAAACATGCAGCTGGGTGGATTGGTTACATTAAATTGCTTCTAGGTGTGAATGAGTGTGCATGGTGCACTGCAATTTCACTGACGTCCCATCCAGGGTCTATTTGCATTACACATTTAGTGTTCCCAGGCTAGTCTCCGGATCCACCACACCCCTGACCAGGATAAAGCGCTTATTGAAGATGACTACATGCAGATTATACATTAAAGGTTTTTTTGTGATGGGTGACATAAGTTTTAATGTCACCATGTAATCATGCTAATAAAACGACTCAAGTAAGCAATTAAAAAGTATAAGAAGTTTAAAAAAAAATAGATGCATAAAAATATATTTCACATCCTGGCACGGTGTAAATAAATAGAACTGAATGATTAGACATGACTGCTTCATTAAAGGCATTTACTGCTGGAAACAAAAGTTTCCAGAAGCCGAAAGTGAAATAACAAACAAAGAAAACCAAATAAGCATGAGAGACTCAGAGCTAGCTTCCAAAATCCTGCAATTCTCAGCAATTGATAACTCACACACAACACAAAACACACACACACGCTAATAAAGTCCAGCTCTTCCTGAACAGCGTTACCGTAGCAACAGTCTAGGCCGCTGCAGAATGTTTCCTTTCGGGCTTTGACAGCAGCTGGAAGTTTTTCTCTCATGCAGTGAAAGTGTGCGTGTGTGTGTTCTCCCACATGTCGTGAGAACGCAGTGCTAGAGTGTAATGAGGCTTTTTCAGGCACTGCGTGTATGTTTGTGTGTGTTTTCCCTGTTGCTGTGTAAGTGTTTTGGTGTAGCCTCTGGTCATTGGGAGTCTGGGCTTTCTCAGTCTCTCTCCTATTTCTCTGCCATGAGGAAGGTCAACACATCTGGCCCTCTGTGAATAATTTACATGCATCCGGCTGGAAGAGTGAATAGAAATAGATAGAATATGTTTGCTGATATATAGCTGATAGAAAATGTTTGATGGTTAATAGACAGTGAGAACACCTCCATTCCTAAAGACA
>CM040980.1:6883517-6975246 GCA_022985145.1 Pangasius djambal | reverse complement strand
ATGCATGATAAATAAGTATGCAAAATAAGTTTGTAAAAGTAAAAAAAAAACTTTATTACACCCCGTGTAATTACTGCCTTTAACATCACTGCTGTATATACACACCGTTTATTTGACTTTGAGAGATGAAACACAGCTGAGTGACAAGTTAAAGGAAAACTGGTGGCTCTGTTATGTAGTAGGATTTGGGTCGTCTCGTCCCAATCAATTCAAATCAATATAAAGTTACTGACTGATCACCTTTACTCTATAATAAAACATTTTGATCCTGATGGGTGTGGTCTCCTCCAATTATGACTCCGCCTCCATTCACAGGGTACAAAGTGACTGTCATCCTCATCAACAGTTTCAGAGATGTAAATCATATGCTATGGTCTTCACACTCATCAGTTCCCAACCCAGTGCACACAGGACATTTCCACGTTAGTGAGGTATTTGCAGGACTTAATTTGTCACCCATCTATATGTTCACAAAGCTATATGTGGATGGATATTGAGCTTCAAAACAGCTAACTCCTGCCCAAAACACTGACTATAGCATTACAGACAGTGATCTGTTGTCCCAGGAGCAGGAAGTCACTCACTCTTCCTCTGATTCAGCACTTCCTGTTGTCTATCATGGCAAAAGCACTCAACACTCAAAAAGACTTTATCATAGTTGGGTGTGAATGAGTCAGCAAATACCTGCAGTGACTAAAGTCCATAAATGGACCATTACACTACTCTCCAAGCTCGAGACTCACATCCTGAACACTGACGCACATACAGTATGATCCGCTGACAAACACAAACATAATGTTCCATTCAAAGGGTTATACACAGGCATGAGGGGAAAAGATCTGGGTAGAAACTTCTGCAGTGTACCACATATCTAGGAAAATCTTCAGCAAATTATAACAATAGCCTTTTGCAAATTAAAAAAAGAAAGTAACTTTTATACTCTCGCAGATGTGTCAAGGGTCAAGAAAGTGCTATTTAACACACTTCCATAATACTTCCATAAGGTCTTATTTAAAAAGCAGTTATTCAGGCTGTTGCTTTGATAATATTTACAATATATTTACAATAGAAACAGGAGCACAGGAGCAGAGTGTGTGTGCGTGTGTGTGTGAGTCAGTCACAGAGCGTTGTATTCCACACATTTTGAAGGATCCGTGGGGAAATGCTTCTGACAGATTGTCATTAACCTCTTCAGACCCTGAACAGAGAGAGACAGAGTTAGCATCCAACCTCCTCCACAATACACACGTTAAAAATGTTTACATCGACTACAAATACATTTCCATCGATAACCAACCTGGATGTATTTTCTTTGGGTTTCGTCATTGAGAACATGAGCCACGTGTTTGGAGAAGATTTTCTCTCGGCCGGTACGAGCGTGGATTCCCACCATGGTCACACCAATGGGCCACGGAGCGTTCCCTATCGCCATCTGAAGGTACGCGTCATTCGCCTGCGCACAAACATAACTTAATCAGAATGCTGCCTCACATCATTAAGACTGTCCGGTCTCTTCAAGACGTGTACGCTAGGTAGTATTTTATGCGTTAACAATCTTCTGTCAGTTTTGTGATTCATTTATTTGCTGACAATTTTAGATAGATACATGAAAAAAAATGAGAGAGACTCATGAAGAAAATGCATCGACAGCATGTCTAATCAGAAGAAGCTAAATGAACATCAAAGCTGTTAGTTACATCGAATTATGCTAGCTGTCAGTTTGTAGCTTGCATTATTTTATTTCAATGCTCGAAAGCATTACAGACTTTGTAAGGCATCTGGCACAAATTACAAGTGTCAAGACTTCTTTCTTGCAGAACCTGCAATATGCTTCCCATGTGTTTGGCTCGTTATAGAACAACATCCTGTAAGTTTCATTTTCTAGCCAGACCAAATTGAATCCTGTAGAGCAGGTAATATTTTACACGTGTAGAAGACACCTGCAAGCTGCCAAGACACCCTACGTCCAATGTAAAGACCAGATTTAAGAGCCTAACTGCCAACATTACAGTACACTACAACTAGAGAACTTATCTGGCACTCCAGGTTCTGCAGACACGAGGAAATCTTAACCAGCTGCTAAATGATGAAACTGAAACGCTACCAAATCGGATCAGGTCTGCTGCACTCGTCATTCTCCTTCAGAATTCTGCAAAAGCATAATTCATGATTCTTAAAGCATCCCTGTATCACCATGTTTAACTATCAGTATGATAGTTTTTGGTTTTGCTTTTTGCCAGATTTCAAGAGGCCCATATCATCCAAAAAGTTCTACTCTTAGTTCATTTTTCCACAAAAAGGCTTGGGAATCATCCAGGCACTTCTTGGCAAATTTGTGTTCTTGGTTAGTGGAAGTTACTGCCTTATTATTCTCCCATGAAGCGCAATCTCTTTCTGATTGCCGAGTCACAGACCCTGACCGTAACCGAGGCAACAGAAGCCTGCATTTTTTTTGGATATTTTTTCAGGATTTGTTGTGACTTCCTGGTTGATTCGGAGAGATGTTGGCAGGTCAGCCACTACTGGGCAGATTCACTACAGTTCTGAAATTTACAGCTTATGACTTGCACGGTGGTCGTCTCCGAGCAGCAGGAATGTCTTCCAAACTCCTTTCCACACTGATAGAAATCAACTTTTTTTTCCCTCCTGAACTTTTCAGAAATGTTCTTTTATCGGGGTGTAAGAAGCTTACTGAATCTTTGCATTGGATCTTGATGGTAAGAGTTTATATATTTAGCAGGGTGGGCTCCAATGAAGTCCGGCTGTCCTCAATCAGCTGAGTCACATACAATATATAACAAGCTAAGAATGATGCGGTTTCTGTTTTATTCTATACAGAGAGCTGATTAAATCTGAAAAGAAGAACCAGCACTTCAGCCGAACCCTTCCCCCCCCCCACACACATTTCAAATTATATTCACACAAACTGACTATTACTCACCTTTACATATTCCCTCTGCAGCATGAACTTAATGATGTCTGTGATGGATTCCTTAATGTCTGCAGATAAAGTCTAAGACAGAAGAGGTAAAATTAAACTCTGTGACCTCCATTTCCCATCAGCCCACAGAGAACAGTCTACAGAAAATGTGTACCTTCTTGCGCAGCTTTCTGAACAGAGGCTTTAGGTAAGACTCTGTCTGTTTCTGTGTTGCGCTGGCCAGCTTTCCCTGTACACTCCGCTTAATATGATCCTCTCTGCTATTCAGGTCTTTAGCCCAAACACCCAGCAAGAACTGCACATCCAAACACACAAACAAATGGTCAGTAACAATCAAAAGTAACAGATTTAAAGTCTTTTATATAGGTTTCAAGGGATACTGCAAGTACTGAAAGTTGCACACAAAAGCATACATATATGACCACGCTGTAAATATCTGCCTCAAAGCACAGACAATACTGTTAAGAATAAAGTACAAATTATCTGTAAACGTGAACATTGCTATAATATCACTGCAGCAGCCATTTTGAATAAACAAATCAATTTTTTCTCCTTATTATATTTGGCATCATTATGTTCCTTAGACCCCAACTCTCAAGTTTAAGGCAGAAATGTTCCAGAAAGCTGGAGATGAAGGCTCCGTTTTGAAATTACACACAAATAAAGACTCAAATGACATTTTTCTTAAAACATGACTCACCCGCATCACTTTGTCTATAACGTCCATATCTTTTACATCATTTCCGGTGCCCAGAGATTCACCCAGAGCCTGCAAGTTATAACACATGACTTAAAACATCACAAGGATTATATTATTTAAAAAGCTCCCAAACATATAACAACATAAAACTAGAAATAAATCAGCACGTGCACATAGCATTGTATAGTAACAAAGGAACCCAGTTTGTGCTGAATTGTAAGAAGTATTAATGGTAATGTGTGTTTTATGAGTTACACCACAGCACCACCTGCAGGCTCACAGGTGAAACCGATACTCATTCCATTACAAACAGTGTTTTGTCCATTTGAATTAAACTCTGGTGCAGTTCGTTTATGCAGGTGAGAATACTCAAGTGTGGACCAAAACAACAGAAATTCTAGCGCAGTTCAATTGCAGTGACAAAATGACTCTCAATCAACCCAACTGCAGGAAGTGAAGCAAATATGCAGTGTATTTTTGGTTGCTACTTTTTTGTAGATGTGAGCTGCTAAACTGAGCCACAAACTGAGCCAAAGGACAGAGCTGGCTGGAAAAACCCTGGATGCGATACACAACATGTTTCAAACCATTTATTTATACTGTGTAATTTACTTAATGCCAGCCTAGTGTTCTCCATGCTTGTGTGATTTCTACACGCATTTGGTAAATACGTTTAATTATGAACAGTTTGAAAACAAACCAAATATCAAATACACCGACCAAAAATATCTCTTTCCCTCAACAAATGGACTCTTAAATGTGTAACATGAACAGGGGTTGAGATTTTAGATTTTCCTACCTCCAGCTCCTCGATGGTGGTGTTTTCCTCATGCACTTTAAGATCATCCTGTGTGTCTGGATCTCCAGCCTCCTGTCCTCCTACAATCTCATTCAAATACTGCTGATCGATCTTATCCATAGCAGCCTTCAGATCGTTCCTCAAACCCTAAAACACGACAATTTAGTCACAACACACACAGAGTCAGGACCGACGCTGTGTCTGTAAGGAGCTGATAAAGTTAACACGTGGTGTCTTGCCTTGTTCACTTCCGGTGCGAGGATCTCAATCTTGCGGAGCCTCTGAAAGGCATCGTAATCAGTCTCTCCGAACAGACGCACCGGCTCTCCACGCTCCCTCAGACGGCGGATTACCTGCACACAAGTTACACACACAATCAATACACCATTCAAAACACACAGAGAGGAGCAAAGTGAAAGGAGTAACTGTTCACACATACCTCCTGTCGAGAGAGGGTCATGGGTAACTTCTCCTCTGTGAGCTCCAGCTCTAGTACAGGGTTGGATGATGTGGACGGCACCGTCTCCTCCTGCTGCTGCTGCTGCTTCTTCTTCTCCAGCTTCAAATAAGGGACAGAGGAAAGATGCACAAATGACTGATTGCTCATCATTTTTCTTTTTGCTGAAGAAAAACAAAGCCTGGTTTATGCTTCATCAGAAGTGCTCCTGAACGTTTAACAACCCTGTGCGTACACAGTCTTTCAGAACAGTAGGAGGATCTTAGCTGTCCATCTAACAAGGTGGCAGGAAGTAAAACGCAAGGGATGATGTGTGAAAGTGAATCTTTTTATGGTTATTGTTGTTCAAGATATTGAACTTCTTCAAAAAAAAATACTTCAAATGAGATGTGGATGTTGCTGTTTTTGCTGTGGCTTCATCGTCATGTTTATACAGAATCACATTGTCTAATGGGAAACGTGTACTTTTTTTTCCAGAGGAACTTTTCTCAAACTAATTTTTAAACAGTACTTAGGAATTAAGTTATAAAGTAATGAAAATCCCTAAACACTAATTCCACTGTACTGACTTGAAAGGGAACAGCAGCTCCAACAGACCACTGAAATTCCTCCATCAGTTCAAAAAACATTCACAAACGTTGAGAAAATGTTACAGGCTACATGGTTTAAAAGCAGTGATGCTTTTATCTCTATAGGAAATGCGGTTAAACTAATAGACTCAGTACAACCAAGACAGCAATGTGATAAATGTGTTTGATAACTGTGTTTGTTGTGTTTCCGCTCCCTGTTTACTGACACGTTGACACTGGTCAGTCACTGAAGACGTAAGCGCCACTTCGGACGCATTGGTTTCAGAGGGCAATATTTTCATGGTGCAGTGCTTTGCCACATCTAAAGTACCTTTTGAATGGAAGTATAAATCAGGCTTAAATAATCCTCTTCTCCATGCTCTAATGCTAACGTCCTGTAGCAATGCTGGATTGCTAAAGTCTTGACATATCATATGCATCTCTAGAACATGCAGCTGCTTAAGACAGGACAGCAAAGAGCAGACTTACCACACAATTCAGCTTTCTACAGACATAAATATACACTATATGGCCAAATGTTTGTGGACACTTAACTGTCGCACCCATATGTACTTGTTGAACATCCAATTCCAGATTTAGTCCCCCCCTTTGCTTATAATAACTTCCACTCTTTTTTTTGGAGTGTGGCTTTGGGGATTTGTGTTCATTCAGCTACAAGAGTATTAGTGAGATCAGCACTGATGGTGGACGAGGAAGTCTGGGGTGCAGTCAGCGTTCCAGTTCATCCCAAAGGTGTTCAGTGGGGTTGAGGTCAAGGCTCTGTGCAGGACACTCAAGTTCTTCCACTCCAGCCTTGGAAAATCATGGTTTCATGGAGCTCGCTTTGTGCACAGGGGCACTGTCATGCTGGAACAGGATCGGGAGTTCCAGTGAAGAGAAACTGTAACGCTACAGTATACAAATTGTGTGCTTCAAACTCTGTGGCAACAGTTTGGGGAGCAACCACATATGGATGTGATGGTCAGGTGTCCACAAACTTTTGGCCATACAGTGTAGAACACACTGAGGAACAGCTGTACTTATTCCCATGGACTACTTAAACTTAAGTAAAAACTTATATTAAAAAAAAAAAAAAAAAAAAAACTAGAGGAAGGTAGATTTCAAGCAAATGCTGCTGTGGGCTTCATGCAACAGTGAAAGCAAAGGTAAGTGAAAGAAACAGATGTAAATTAATTCAATAGTACTTTCTCTAATCCATAAATTTAAAACAAGTCATGCATACTGGTGCATCCTGCCTGTGTGCACTATACCTGTGTCACAGGCTGTTCATGAGCAACCTGCACACTCGCAGAGGGACACAGAGAGAAGAACAGACATTTCAAGAGAAAGAAGTTTGAAAGAGAATGAGAAACGCACACTCCGTTATCAAGGATAAGCTGAAACTGTAGACAAAGAAGTTGATGCCACGCTATCTGACTGACATCCAGTTAATCCAAGGGATTTTCTGGGATTTTAGTTTTAGTAAGGGAGTTCATATTGTGTTAATTAACCTACATTGAATCCACATCTTTTGTAGTAGTCATCTTCCTCCTTCTTGGCTAGTTCAGCCCGCTTGAAGTACTTCTTTGTGTCCTGAAAAATTATGATGGTAAACATTACTAAAACATGCGTAGATTGATGCATAACCAACTAGCAGAGTACTAACTCTAAAATAAGATAACTTGCTACATATATACCGGTTAACAGTGATATACAATGCTGTCAGGTCCGGAGTAAGACCTTGGTTCATTTTTTGAGTGTGCAAATGTATGAGTCCATGACTTAATTAAGTTATTATTGGGTTCTTATAACTATTGGCCTGTTTGACTGGTCACTTGAATGAAATGGGTTTAATTCAAACCTGCCTGAAAAACAAGAAGGCCCATAAATAAAGTCAAATTTGACTTGTTAAGTTCTGGCAGTGGAAAGTTCATGAATAAAACCATCTATGGCTCCAATAAATATCCAAAATATTATTATACATATTTGAATAATGAGCCTAATAGTTGAATATTTTGAAAAATAAATCTGTACTGAGGTATAGGAGACCACAGATTTTTTTCTTTTATCACTAAAGGGGTTCCTGGCTGCAGAAAGTTTAAAGACACTGTTCTCTAGTACTTGGGCAGTAATGCATGATTCTGACTGAGATAATCACAATACAAGCGCCCGGTCTCTTACCAATCTTTTTCAGCACAAAACCTGTATAAAGCCTCTATTATACAGCTGAACAAGAAAAATGTCCCCTTCCAGCACGATAGCGACCCAAAGCATAAAATCCAAGTCAACAAATGAACAGCTTCAGAAGAAGAAGAGGATCAACATTTTGAAATGGCCCAGTCAGAGCCCAGATGTAAATCCTATCCAAAACCTGTGGAATGACCTGAAGAGGGATACACATCAAAAATCCCCTCACAATTTGACAGATCTGGAGAATAAAATTGCTAAATCATGATGTGCTAAGTTGGTAGACTCTTTAATTACCCAAAAACACTGAGTGCTGTTTTATAAGCGAAAGGTGCTTTAACAAAGTATTAGTTAAGGGGTGTGCACATTTATGCAAGCAAGATATTGTAAGTTATGGGTTTTTTCCCCATGTTCTCCCCTAAAACATTTCTACTTGTCTTTCACTTGAATTCCGCTTGAAATTGTTGGTTCACATTAAAGGTTGAAAAATATCTGACATGACTCATCTTGGTTTTATTTTTTGACATAAAACTATACCAGCAGTTTTACCAGGGACATATCCATCTAGTCACCTAAGCTACAGTGGATATCTGAAAAACCCAGATATCAAAAATTGCACGAAATAAGTTGGAACTTGTGTTTTTACATGATATGGAGAGAATTTTATTTACAGTATGGTGCTATGTCAGCTCCAGTCTAGGAGCCATGTCAGTAGTTAGCAACTCTGTCCTGTGCATTTAGTGTTTCCCTGCTTTAATACACTTACACCAACACAGGATTCATAAATTCACTGATTATTGCTCGAGAAAACAACTAAATACAGAGTTCACGGTTATTTCTTGACCACCAAGCTAGCAGAGGTCATTAAACCTAGCTGACTGACTAGCTAGCTAACTAAAACGAGCAGTCTAGCTAACAAAGCTAAACCGTTTAAATCTAACACTCACGTCCACGAGCTCTTTCTCTTCCAACAACTTCCGCTTCCGTGCAATTTCCGCTTTCAGAATGTCCATTTCTCTAAATTGCGATTCTCCGACTTATTTGTTAAACATGAGAAAAATCGCTTCCTAAAATTAAAATAAAATAAAAAAAATTACGCTGCTAATAGCCGTTTAAACAGGAAGTTGTGATTAAAGACTTCCGGTAAATTTTGTGTGGTTGGGCTTGCGCGTGCGCCCTCTAGTGGTTCGGCCATGTAGTGGCACGTGATCAAGTATTACGTCACATGTTAATTAAGGTGAACGCTCTTCTTTTAATAATAATAATAATAATAATAATAATAATAATAATAATAATAATAATAACGCTTTCCATTTATATAGTGCACTTTCTAACACTCAAGGTCGCTGTACACACACACACATACACACACACACACACACACACATATATATATATATATATATATATATATATATATATATAAACTGTTAATATATTAATATAAAAAAGTGAACTTCATCAAAACGCAGGTGGAAATGTGTAGCTTATATAAATTCATTTTTATTTCAGAGCATCCTACTAATTCTAATTTTATGGGGTTTTTTCTGCTTTTAGTGCATAATTAAAATAATAAAAATTCCCGCCCACTTTATTGCCTTTCTTTTTTCTAAATCATGAGCCTCCATAACAATGTTTTTTTTGTCAATAAATGTGTCTTGTGCAAAAAAAAAAAAAAAAAAAAAAAAGTTTGATTTTAGAGATCAGACAGAGTCAGAGAGAGGAAAAGTTTCTCTTGGTTAACAGGTGAGTGTGTGTGTGTGAGTGTGAGCGTGTGTTCCTGCCCACATCTCTATCCACCTCAGTGCACATCTCGGCCATTTGCACTTGCGCCCCACAAAATATTAGCGACCGTCAGGTGGCGCAGAGGACCAGATGCGACGAGTTAAAAAAAATTAACCGATTTATTTATTTGCATCATAAACGAGCGGCACTGAGGTCTCCTCATCCTGCACGCCGGATGGACAGATGCGTCTTTTTCCTCGGAAAGGCGAGCGCTCGTGCGTGCTGAGCTCTCACTGCACACTTGGCAGGATTGTGAGTGATGGAGTGGCATTATTTTCTGTGATTCAATCCTGCGCGCGTGCTCTGGATCCTCTCCGGTCTTAAACATGGAGCTGGCCGAGAGGAGACGCAGCCGGAAATCACAGAGCTTTAAACTGATCAGCGACTCAGGTAAGACATTTCATTTACCAGCGCAAACAATAAGACCGAAGGAAGCCGGGAATAACATACTGCATGTCAAACCCCACATCTCCAAATGTCCACAAAAGCATGAACCCCAAATCTCATGTCTCTGTCACACACAATTATTTATTCCTGTCGTCTCTTTTTAACCTCCAATAATAAATATATATATTACAGTCTATTTCAACCATGCTTACTTTTACTGAAACATATATTTTAATGATGAAGGGGTGTGTGTGTGTGTGTGACCTCTGAAAAGCACTAGACTGCCTACAGGTGGGATTTTAACTGCGCGGGCACGAGCATCAGGGAGCGCGCCGACTAGATTGCGTCATCCAATAATGTAGTGCATCATAACACTGCTGGTGTGTTTTGGGGTTTTTTTTTTTTTGGTTTGTTTGTTTTTAATTCACCTGATTTTATGCGCCAAAAGATTTTTAAAATGGGATGCCAGATATATTTTTTTGACGCCAAGTTGGGGTGAAAAATTGAATAAATGAATGAATGAATCAATGAATGAATCAGTCAATTAAACAAAGGCCACAAAAATACGGCATGAAAGAATTATTAGCCTTTTATTAGAAAATAAGGTAAGGAAGTTTTCCAGTTTCGACAGTAGTGAAAATGCTACCTCAAAGAAAATTTATTTCCATTCAATTTCATTAATATGGCTCTTTTAATAATGGGCATGCTTAATATGTACATTATAATAATGTCACAAAGCAGCTTTATAGAAACCCATGTATAACATTTAAATTTATATTTAAGTTTATCCCTTTTAAATGTATCCATAATGAGGAAGCCAGAGGCGATGGTGGCGAGGAAAAACTCCCTGTGGTGGAAGAGGAAGAAACCTTGAGATGAACCAGACTCAAAAGAGAACCCATCCTCATCTGGGTGACACCGGATAGTGCGATTTATAAATCGTTATTCTTCTATAACTGCATACAAATGTTACCTATAGGCCTATTTTTAACTATTAATGGCAACGTGTCTAAAATATGCTGTCATAAAAAATAGATTAAACTTTTGAGAGAGTCGCTATTTAACAAAAGAGGAGAGAGCTAAATGAGAGGGCTGGGTTATATACCAATATCTTGATGAATTACACTTAAATCAGTGCACTTTTCAGAGATATAATGGCTACATTTTGACAGAATTTGTTCCACAAACACAGACTTCATTAAGACCTACTGTAAAGAGATTGGACAATTAAAATTTTTTTTCTTCCTTTTCTTGTTAAAAACGTCACTGAAAGAATTGTCGTTACAGTTATTTTAAAATCACCTCTCTGTCACCAAATCTAAATAATATTATCTGTGATGCGTATTGTAAAAATGTCCTCAAATATCATGATATATTTTCGAAATATCACCCACCCTATGGACCACCACCATCTAACCAATCAGCATATCAGCTATGTTACTTGTTAATTCAGAAAGTTCATGATCTTTCACTAGCATTCAATGTTCAAGTCTAGGCAGTGGGTGTACCTGTGCTTTAAAATAGCCAGCTTCAATGAATTTCTGCCAAAATTACTGACTTTAAAGGTACTGTTTTGACATAGGCTATGTTTACATGCACATCAAATTCCGTTTAAGGTCTATATTCAGGTTGCAGCCATATTCCAAATACGATGTTTATATGCGTACATGCATCAGAATATTCCTGTGTACATGGTTGTTGTAAGTATACCTGTGTTGCCATTCCTAAATACCTAGCCTACAGCTAAGCATCTGTTAGCACCCACAATAAATTTCTGATTAAAAACAGGCATATTCCAGATTCCCACAGACTTTTGGGAATCAGAATATTGTCTTAATCTGAATCGGGCAATCGGATTGCGGTGTTTACGTGACTCAATACTAATTAGTATATTGCCTAATTCCGATTAATGTCGGAATATGGATGTGCATGTAAACTTAGCCATACTGATAATACTGTTTCTGTTATTTAGCCCACCTAACAGGGACATAGCCAGAACATTTACATTGGGGTGGGCCATTTTGACCCAGTGATTTTAATGTGGTGGCAGGTTTGACAGGGAAAAACTAGCATGATAAAGCTGTAGGCTATTCCATGTAAGGGAAAAAAAAACTTGGGGTGTGCTGTTAAAAGAAACTAATCAAGGGCAGAGTGGTGTGATGTGGCTTGATGGGAAAGTAGAGTTACTGTTATCACCTGAAAGTTCTCCTATATCAGCATGTCCTGAAGTGTTTCATTTCTCTTATACCACAGCAATGTACCAACAAATACAATGTTTAATTTATTAATGAATGATGCATCATACTTTAAACCATTTATATATACATTTAATATTGTGGAAGATCCACAAAACAAGTTAGTTCCCGTTACCACTTACGTTATAGCAGCTATAAACAGTTGATTTTTCACCAGCCATACACGTCACTGTGGGTTTTGTAACCATGAGCTTAGTCTTTTTTGGCTAAGTATGTAATATGATTCTTCACTAAACTATTATGAATATAAGAGGTGGCACATTCCTAATCACTTTAGTCAGAAATCACAAGCTGTTAAGAAATTACTCAGCCTAATGGAAGATTGGAGAGGCATTTCTCAAAAAAAAAGTGTAGCACCATCTGCTAGCTAGCTAATCATAATATGTCTTCTATCTATTGTTATTCAGTGTAAAACATCAAGTAGTTAAGATGAGACATTAAGTATGCTGTTATATGCTCACTCTTAGAGATGTATCACATTTTAACTTAATTGAGCTACTTTTATCTTCATGATGTTCTAATAGTTTTGCAATATAATACTGAGTGAGTCTTCTTTTTCTAGACTATGGACACAAGTCTGACAGTGTGGAGCACATGGATACAGACAGTGAACCTATGGATGCCTCTGAAAATGAAAGTAGGCTACTATACATTATGTTATGTTAATACAACATGTAAGTGATGGGTGCTGAAGTTTTAACCCCCATCTCTCTCAGCATGGCTAGGTGAGGAAGGCATGGAGATTAAGAAGCAGATTACGGGCATGATGCGGCTGCTGAGTGACAAGGCAGGCCGGGTGTACCAGAGAGTTGGCAGAGAGGGGGAAACGCTTAAAGAGGAGCCACAAGAGGAGGGTTTGAGCTGGACTTTGAGTCACAAGCAAGGCCCTGAAGAGCCTGAGCATAGCTTGAACTCAGTGTCCCACTGTCAGTATGACACACGATCCAAAACCCAGAAGATGCTGGACCAGGGCAAAAGCAGAGGTGGGTATCAATGCAGAGGAATAGGTTTCAGAGTACTGTAGCTGGAACACTCAGTAGGTATTCATGTTTCAAAGGGTACAAGCCAACAGTTTTTATATAGCACAGTCCTTATTATAATAATTAATAAATACCATAACATGATGCAATCTCCACTGATCATACTTGAATATTTCCACATTTTGTAACATTACAGCCTGTTCCTGAAAGACCCCAGCATTTGTTAGAGAGCATACCTAAACAAGCATCATGAAGACCAATGAGCTGCCAGAACTGTCCCCAACAATTTCAAAGTATCAGTCAGCAAATCCCAATTTAGTCCATTTCAGTTCCATGTTTTAACACTACAAATTCTGTAAAGGTTCAAGGGGGTGAATACTTATATTCCAGGGGGGTGAGCACTTTAAAGGCGGCAAAAAAATTTGCCTGTCAATTCTCTAATGTGTCAGCTATAATGTCATATTGTTTTTATTTACTGGGTTCCATCTAACCATAGATATCACTCCTATCCAGTGATGGGATTTTATATAATATACTTCGACAATCACTCGAAAAGAGTTGCAGGACAACCTGAAAGCAGCATGAACAACAGTTACACAGAGAACAATAAGCAACCATAATCATCTGTGTTCCTACACTCCATGCAAAACACCTCTGCCAAAAAAGAAGTACAGAGATGTGTGTCTAAAAGCATTTAGACAAATCAGAAGGTTTGGAACAATATACTAGCTTGTCATGTTTGGAGAAAGAAAGGTTGCATGTGCTGTATATTAGTAACCCGGCAAATGTTTATTCATTCTTTGGTTGCTCGTTTTACTTTATAGTTACATGAAACCACAATGTACCTTAAAATTCAACACTTTGTACTTTACTGTGTAAGATTAAAAGAGGAGAAGCACTGCACATTCAGCTTGATGCACACTGGAGGCAAAATGAAATGACAGAGAGATTTAATGTCTGAACCTGCAGCTGTGTAATTCAAAATATCGTCTAGACTGTCTAGACATTTCTCTTTCTGATGCACCCACACATGCAAAGTCAAGTAACAAGCCCATTGTCTAGTGTCCTTGCATCACTATTCAGAAGAGTGTGGCATTCACAGAAGTGTGTATGTTCTGTCTTCAGACTCCGCTCTGCCGCTTGTGCCTGCCAGCATTACGACAGAGTCCAGCTGCTGCATGTGCAATTGTAAGAGCACACTGCAGGCCATCCTGCTGGAGTTACGCACAATGAGAAAACTCATGCAGACTCAGAAAGGTACAGCATCACACATACACACAACCACTGATGGCATCTTGTTTTTCGTGTACATGCACAGATTCACCTGTGTTATGTGAACTTTAGGCCCACCAGAGAAACAGCGTGCTGTGGCCAGTGCATCTCCCACCTGCAGGAAGAGATCTCGTAAGAGGAGGGCAGTGCAAAGAATAATAGCGTTAACCCCACCCACAAAAACTCCCTTGGTGGCTGACTCGTTTGAGAAGATTTGCCATGAAAAAAGTGAAAATAAAGAGGAAGAAAAGAAACAGAGGGCTGTTCCATCCCCTCTGTCAACACCCGTATCTAATCCTCCACCGTCAGCTCACTACTGTCTGAACAGAGATCAGAACTACACAGAGGTACAGTGTGTTTGCATGTGTGTATGTTGTGTCTATTGAGCTTATGTACTTCTGTATCTAAAATTATTGGCACGTTTTGGCACAAAAAAAAAGGGAGCAAAACGGAATTCTTCTTTGGGGTGCCAATAATTTTAACCCCCCCATTTTTCCCCTCAGAAGAATGAGCTCATATTAAATATCAAATTAGAAACTCTATTTAAGGAAGAAGTATTTATATTGCAGCATATGGTACATTTAAGTTTTTAATGTAACGTACTAAAAACAATATCTTTCACTTTTTAAAAATGATGAACATTTCTTATTTTCTGTGGATACTAATAGTACTAACAGTGATTAAGCTACAATAAAACATGCATGGTATGAAATATGTGAGCTGTTTCTCTTGTAGCTGGAGGTGCAGTTGGCAGAGGAATATGAAGTGTTCATCCCGAAGGCACAGCTGGACTCCATCCTGCTGAACTACACACGCTCAGGCAGTCTGCTCTTCCGCAAACTGGTGTGTGCCTTCTTCGATGACGCCACTCTCGCTAACTCACTGCCCAATGGCAAGCGGAAGAGGGGTCTGAACGACCAGAGGAAAGGACTGGACCAGAACATAGTGGGAGCCATTAAAGGTGAGTGAACATAAGCACATGGGGGGGACAAATAAATGAAAACAATAGCAAAACTTTCAATAATTATATATACAATATATACAATATAATTATATATACAATATAATTTCACTACCCAGTAATACTGTGATAATGTTAAAACTAAAAGAGTCTTGCCTTTGCAGTCTTTCAAGTCTTGAGGTTTTCATGGTCATACTAGTGAAAGTGTTCGTTTTAATCAAATGGGAAAAGTATTTCGAAATTGGGAGAAATTCAGTTACATTCATTAAGCAAAATGTCTCAGAATGAGAAACTGTAAATCCAATTATTTAGACTAAGAAAGTACGATATTCACAGCTTGTCATGTTAAAGAAGAACCAGAAAAGGGCAAAGACCTCTGTTCTGAACAGAGAGACTCCTATTATAAATAAACATCACCTTACAAAAAAAAGTTTTTACTAAGTAAATTATAATGAATTAGAACAAGTGCATAGAACCTGTGATTTGAATTAAAGCCATCCCTACTGTCAGAGCTGCTGAAAATTAATCAACACCTTCTGACCAGTCAGATTCAAAAATTTAACAGCACTGTGATATAAATTAGTATATGGTGGATTGATTGATTGTTTTTAATTGATATGCAATATAATGAATATTACAGTAATGTGAAAGGGTAAAATAGACATGCATTAGCATAGTGATGAGCACAGTTGATCAGAATTCCATCAGTAGCTAAACTGTTTATTAATTATTTATCTGCTTATTTAAGAAAAGCAAAGCTTATTCATGATTTTGCTGCATTAATTATGAGATGTGTGGTTTGTGAGATATTGAAGCAATTGTCATTGAAGGTGCTTCGGGTAGAATCTGAGCACTAATGGTTAAAAATGAACTACGAAACCAGTGGAATGATTTGTGTTCTCCTTGACCCCGCCTCCCATGCCCGTATACAGTAAGCCCCGCCTACCAGAATATACAGTGACTGATGATATTTATCCACGTTAGTTCAGTAGATATCTAGTGAACATTTCATCATGTCATTCTACTTATGACAAAGGTAAACACGCAAACTACTGATACACCAGATAACTTACTGATATGTTCCTGCTGTCCAAACAGTTTATAACATGAATGACCATTAATGATTAGCTAATTTATTATCAGCAGTACCTCCATCTGCTTAAAACAGCTCCCAGATTTATTTGCAGTGCACATTTACCATCATTTTGTTTGTGGATTGATGTTTTATGTAGTCCTGCACACTGCCTTCACCTGATATTTTAGTTTCATACTGCTGTCTGAGTGTAGTGTTCACAGAAAAATACTGCACGGCAAACAGAATCGAGAAGCTTCCTGGTCCACGAGACTGGGTCCAGATCCTTCAAGACCAAATCAAACTGGCTCGACGGCGCTTAAAAAGAGGTCAGTGAACGTCCAGCTTATCTTGTCTTATTGCTTTTGCAATTTGTTTATGAACTTTTTGTTATTAACTGTAATGCACTAATGTATTGTGTGTGATTGAACAGCGGAGACGACTACAGACTGTGATGAGATCAACAGGACATGTACGTATAAAACAGGTACAGAGTTTGAGAAAAAGGCTTGAAGAACCCTCCCCAAACATAGTGGAGAAGAGTAATGTGGAAGCCTGGAGGCTGACCACTGACCACCCTGACCACTAGCTTGGGGAAAAAAAAAAAAAAAAGTTTGGTTGTTATTGCATTTTAAAAAAATTCTCAGTGGTTTTCAAGTGTTTTCTAACGTATCTAGTTTAAAATGTCTGATATTATTATTATTATTGTAACTGATGATCACTTACATGAAATTTTTAACATGATAGTTACTTTAACAAGGATGGTTATCTTTAGAAAAGAACTAAATTATTGCCCCTTACAGCAAAATCACGTTAACTTCACATGGTTTTATTTCACATGTAATGTTTTACATGTGGACTTTTCACACATAGTGCATGTGTTTGTTTTTTTTCCATGTGATTTCTTTCTTCTTCACAATATATTTCTTTCCACATTTCACATATGATTCATATATTTTCACATGTGATTTTTACACAATTGTTTTTACATGTGATTTTTTTTAACCTGGTTAATTTATTTTCATATCAGATTTTTTCATATGATTCATTTATTTTCACATGTGATTTGACATCATTCATTTGTTTTTACAGGTGATTTTCAGATGATTAATTTTTTATGAGTGATATTTTCACAAATTTTTCACGAGTTACACATGATTTATTCATTTCAGATTTATTCGATTTTTTTTCATGATTTATTTATTTATTTTCTCATGATTTTTATACAAGTTTCAGTATTCAAATGTGTGTGTGTGTTTTTTTTTAAACATATTCATTTATTTTCATGTGTAATTTTTTAAATGAGTCATTTATTTTTACAGGTCATTTTTACACATATTGATTTAGTTTCAAGCGTGATTTGTTTTTGTTTTATTATTCATTACATATTGTGCTCATGTTTACTTTCAGGACAAAACATGTAGAAATGCACTTTCACATGTTTTTACATGTCATTTGATAGTCACATGTGAAAAACACATGATCGCATGTGAAATGTGTGTGATTTTTAAGGGTGACTTTCTTTACTTCTTTTCTATTGTATCACACTGACATTTTCTTTAGACATGTGAAATCTCCTGTCGCATTCCTGATCTAAAAAGATCTTTTCTTTTGTTTTTTTTGTTTTTTTTTTACTAATACTGAAACAGTATCTTCTTCTTCTTTAATAATAATAATAATAATAATAATAATATTAATAGTGGTTGTCTTATAAGCCATTTATATCATGTTCACATGCTTTCTGCTCTTTACTGTAGGTGCTGATTGTCAGGTAGCTGTGGAAAATGCTTAAGGTGACTCGTGGAGTTCAAGCAGTTTGGACTGCACCATGTTCCAGTGATGTTTAAAGTATTATCAAAGGCCTCAAGGTCATTTTGTTCTTCGTGCAAGGGCTCAACAGATATAGGCAGAAGAAAATTGTGCCATTTTGTTAATCAAGGACTAGATGAACTTGCTCATTCAACAACAGAAACCTCCCTAACTCTCTGACTTCCCTACATACACTATATTTTTATGTTTCAATACAAATGCTTCTTGTTAAATTGTGTGGTTTTAAATGTGTGTGAATGACAGATTGTTGAGTTGATGGCTTAATGTATAATGTGTTTTTACTTCCTTTACCTCATTGAAGCACTTCACAAAACCAAGCTCTGATGTTAAGAAATTTATGACTGTGTGCCTTTAATTCATTCTGCTGTATGAAGTAAATCCTCTGCAGTAGGGATGCACCGATCCAAATTTATCCTTTTACAATAGGAGATTGATATCAGAGCCATGAGGATTGGCTGACATCTGATACTGATTCGATTCTGACATCCTTTTAGTGACTGAGTCGACTCTGCAAGCTTGTGTTATGCGAAATATTAGAGGTGTGATGGTGGGTTAAATTATGACAAGCTGTATCCTGTGGTCAAGCACAAGATCAGAAAATAGTCCATGGATCAGATTGGCAAATATTTCAACTCTGATCTGATACCAGTTCAGAATTTCAGGTTAGTATCAGCCCTGATATCAGTAAACAGCATCGGATTGGTACATCCCTAACATCCAACAGTATTTTAATGAACATTTTACTCTAAACTATATTGTACCATTTTCTGTTATAGTTTGTAACATCCTCTTTGCGCAGTAGACAGTGTATCAGTACTGTAACCCCAAGATCTGTGTCTACTGACTTGTGCTAAATTTCTCCCAGTGTAAGAGGATGTGTATATGTAATGTGCACAATTGTGTGAATTAAGTCCCACATCTTAGTCACATGGATTTACACTTTACTGGCTTAAAATTCTTCATTGTTTATTGTACTGTGTGCACAGATTGTCAGATGTCAAGTTGTTTAAAACTGTCAGAAAAAGATAACTTTGACCATTTTGTCTAAGGGTTTTATCTTTTTAACATCTGTAAAGACAAGAAAATAGAAAAGAAAAAGCAAACAGTAGTAAGTGCATTGCAAGGATATTCACTATGAGCAAACTGTGAATAAGGGTCCTGGGATGAGCACAGGACAATCTTTATGATTACAGCAGCAGTAAAGGTACAAATCTACAGCATACAGGTGAGCTTATCCAAGTGTGAGACTTGGGGAATAAACTGATTTTGGGAAGTGCAGCTCTTTAGGGTATCAATGTGAAACAGTCCACAAATCTTTATTCACAACACCAACCAACAACATTAATATAACATTAACAGATAAAGTAAATAACACTAACTAGGTACAGAGGCTTCAGTTCAGGTCTTTAATTTGCTTAAATAGGTAGGGTCTGTGAAGCCCAGTCAGGGGTACAAAAACTTTTTTTTTTTAATTTATGTTAAATATTTGAAGATTAACAGAACTGTTACTAGTTATTATTTAGTGCTTATATGCCCAATTTCACAGTGGCTTAGTGGTTAGCACATTTGCCTCGCACTGCCAGGGTTGGGGGTTCGATGCCTGCCTCCGCCCTCTGTATGTGGAGTTTGCATGTTCTCCCTGTGCTTCGGGGGTTTCCTCCCCAGTCCAAAGACATGCATGCATGCATGCATAGATAGATATACTTTATTGATCCCATGAGGGAAATTCTTGTGTTACAGCAGCATGGTCAGTAGCAAGATACAACATGTACACACACAAAATATAAAATATAAAATACAATAAGTTAAATTAAATGTAGTAGTGCAGATATGGAACACAGTTGTAGATATAACCAGATTTACATCAGTATTTACATAAGTGAAAACTGGCAGTGAATAATGAATATGAAGAACCTTGAGATTGTAGAATATAATGACAGCTTTCTTTAGTAGTGTAATGTGAAAGTGTGATCATCTGTCACACACAGGTGAGCTGTTGTACAATGTTATTGCGAATGGTAAGAATGAACGCATTGTCGGCTGACTAGCATCTCTAAGTTGTCCGCAGTGTGTGAACAGGTGTGTGAGTGTGTGTGGTTGTGCCATGCGATGGGTTGGTACCCGGTCCAGGATGTCCCCCGCCTTGTGCCCTGAGTCCCCTGGGATAGGCCCCAGGCTCCCCTGTGTAGGATAAGTGGTACAGAAAACGGATGGATGGATGGATGGATGCCCAATTCGGCCACTTTAATTGAATGGGTTTAAGCAAAAACTTGAACAACTTCAACATAAGAATGATATGAATTTAACTAGAAAAAAAGGAAAATGTTACTAATCTAATCTATAGATTATAATACATTTTCTGTTTCTGGGTGAAATTTTCACAGAAAAAGTTCCAAGGCCCATTATACCATATAAATATAAATAATTATAACGGTGCACATTTGTGTAATGTGTCTAGCATTTGCTGAGATTTCTCAACTGTTTCTGAGATCCTAAGGGGGATCTCTGGGATTTAATACAACAATAAAATATTATTAGAAATGAAATATACAAACCAGAAACCAAGAATAACCCATGCTTTTTTAATTAAAATCTTTGTTGCTGCTGCTCACTCACCGTCTGAGCCTAATAAATAGCGTACAAAAGGCTTAATTAAAGGTACATAACGTTTATGACTTTCTGTCGACACACTTCAAACTCTTTAAAGGGGAAGTCATGGCGCCAAAGCGCCATATCAGGACCCTTTGTGCTCCACAATATTTACTGTAATTCTTCATCAGCTCGACCCGTGTGCCTGTGAACCTGACTTTAAAGGGTATACTTCTCTTCCTCAGCACTAAATCTTACTGTATGTGTCGCGAATGTTAACTGACTCACTGCAGAATACGCCATGAACCGTGTTTTATTTCTCATCAGGCGGTTGCCAGGGGCGTCCGTTTTGCTCGCTTTGCATTGTGGGAGCGTTGCCTTTTCTTCTATCGGGAGGCGCCGCTAAAGCGAAACCGGTAAGCAGAAACGTAGCTGCACAATTAAAGGGGAAATGGGGTACAAATAAAACTGTGGCATAGTGCTTAAAGTGCGAGGAGAGCTCCTTTAGCCGTTCACTAATGCGCCTTAATGCGTGAAAATGGGGCAAAATGCATTTATTGTGTGCTATTTTGTGTTATTATGAGTGTTGTAGCACACCTCTAATGGCGTGGGGTGCCTTAAGGGTTAATTTTTTCCGCCGCCGACATTTTATAAACAGTCCAGCCTGCCTGCACGAGACAAATAAAAGTTTTATTCCAAGCCGAGAGGTTTATTTTTATGAATGCACAAATGTAGTGTAGTGCATGTGCAGAAGATTCGTGTGCATTATTATAAGTTACTTTAATGCTATGCAGAGCAGGGAGTGTGTATGAGTGTGTGCTGCAGTGGGACTCCACACACACACACACACACACACACACTGCAACTTCTACATCCTTACTTCACTCCTGCATTAGTAGCATGAGAAAATTGCAGAGCTGAGATCAAGTGAAGTGACCAGTCTGAGCAAAGATAGTAACTTTTAGCCTTGCTTTATGCACGTGTGTGTGTGTGTGTGTGTGTGTGTGTGAATGAATGTAAGGCAGGCCTGACCTGAGAGCTACACTGTAAATTAATGTACTGTTATATACTGTACACAAGTGCAGTAACTTATAGTTAGGTCCACGATTTTGGTATTCTTCACACACTTTGCAAGAGTGTGTTTATAAAGTGTGTTAAAACAGCTGTGTGTGTGTGTGAGTGAGCGCGCCTTTTTAAAGGGGAGTAGACTAGAGGTTGGACTTAACTGTTCATCACATCATTCAACCGACTTCTTTACACACATCTATATGTAACAAACCTTCTGAATTTAACACTGTTTACACTTTAATCACCCAACATTTGTATACTCAGTATTAATGTAAATTAGTGGTGCAACGCAAAAAGCCACTATCTGTATCCGTGTCTGTATCCGGATTTAAACCCGACGTGGGCGTGGCTTAAAACGGAAGATTATTATTATTGTTATTATTATTATTATTATTAAATTAAAAGTAAATTAACCCTACCATTATGAACTGTGGAGATACTTGCAGGGCCATTTACTTACTTACTTATCAAATTAATTAATTGATTGATTGATTGCTCAATTGATTAATTATATCTATACCTGTCCAGGATAATATTCTGACAAATTTACTTGGTTCTACTTCCCAATTTATGAACAGACTAGTAGCCTAATTTAACCACTGCAGATTCATATTTATAAGTGTCTTTAATTAAAAAAATAAAATAAAAAATGTTTAGGAAAAAAAACTTGTTTTCTTATTTGGTTACATCTCTACTATGAATACTATATGTTTGGAACAATGGGCATGCTGCTGTAGGAAAATAATCAATGATGGGGTGGTGTGGTTTCTAATAACAGCACTTCCTGAAGTGTTTTTTTCCTCATAGACTACAGTGATTTGCTAGTGATTACATTCTTTTATTAAACAACGACACGTTTTATTCAGAAAATCTTCTGGCCATGTCTTTGTATACAGTTATGTTTAATGTTGTGGAACGTATGCAGGATAAGTTAGTTCTTGTTATCATAGACCAGTTTATCATGATACTGAAAACCACAAAGTGTATACTCCTTTCTTGTAGACTCTTGGTAAATGTAAAATTACAGTATTGTATGTGATGGACAGAGTAGGGAGATGCTGACAAATTGTATATAGTACATAATTCTATATTTATAATGTGACCTGTGTGATGGTATGTCTGTAAAATGGCCAATAAGTGTAACTACAAGGTATAAACTGGCCAGAGACTGTATGGGCCTATGTGTGTGTTATGCTCGTTCATTTTTATTGTGCCATCTCGCTCTCTCTCTGTCTCTCACTCTCTTCTCTCTCTCTGTTCAGCTGCTGTTCTCTAACATTGTGTGGATTGGTGCAGGCTCCGGTAATCTCTCCACCATGTCAGTGCGGGAGGCTTTTAACCCAGAGAGTTACGAGTTGGACAAGAACTTCAGACTAACACGCTTCACAGAGCTTAAAGGCACCGGCTGCAAAGTCCCTCAGGATGTGCTTCAGAAACTTCTAGAGTCCTTGCAGGAGAACCATTATCAGGAGGACGAGCAGTTCCTCGGGGCAGTTATGCCCAGACTGGGTTTGTAATTGTACACATTACTCATTTGCAGTCATGGTAGCTTAGCAACTATTAGGGCTGCATAATATATTATTTATTAATTGTTATTTATTTGCCTGTGTAGGACTAAAATGTACAAACTTTCTTTAGCCATATTTTATTATTGTGCTCTATGAGAGTTTGCACTGATATCAGAGGTCTTGTTAACAGTAATAGCAGTTAGGTGATTTGTTAACATTAATGCTGACAAATGATTAATTGCAACACATATCGGATTTACCAGTTTATTTGAATATATTGAAAGGCACGTCACAATTACAACGTAGAAATATAATAGCAATATGTGATTTGTTCACTTTGTTCAGCCCTAAGAAGAACTATATTATTTTACAGAGTATATACTGTTAGATTTACTGTAAATTAAATGTATTTAAATGTAACCTAAGTTGTGTGTGTGTTCATGTGTGCACTCGTGTTTTACAGGCATTGGCATGGATACCTGTGTGATTCCTCTTAGACACGGTGGCCTTTCACTAGTACAGACCACAGACTACATCTACCCTATAGTGGACGACCCTTACATGATGGTAAATTGGACTGATAAATTATGTCACACACACTTTTCTGAGATACCGTGGGTATCATGATTTCTTTTCATAACTCTTTAAAAAGCTCCTTTAATTATAATTTGTAAAATGTTGTGGATGTAGTAATATAAAAGTATCGTCAAACTCAATTTTTATTTTATTTTTAGTTTATTTTTAAATGTAAAACTACTGTTTTGCTGGCAGTTTGTTTGCGGACAAAAGTTGCCAAATATTACCATGTATCGTAGAAACCCTTACTGAATGAATGAATTTATTTGTCAGAGAAATAGCAGTTAAATAATGCTTTATGTAAAATACAAAGTAATACACACAGTGTATTATTTTCCCCCTAGGGCAGAATTGCGTGTGCTAACGTCTTGAGTGACCTGTACGCTATGGGAGTGACCGAGTGTGATAACATGTTGATGTTGTTGGGCGTTAGTAACAAACTGTCAGAAAAGGTAAGACGTGGAAACGTTCAAGAATGTTTAAAATTGTTCTGTTCCTGTTGCTGATGTAATTTCTGACGTGTGTTTGTGTAGGAGAGGGACAAGGTGATGCCGCTTATTATCCAGGGTTTTAAGGATGCAGCAGAGGAGGCAGGCACCTCGGTTACAGGTGGTCAGACAGTTGTGAACCCCTGGATCGTACTTGGAGGCGTGGCCACAACAGTCTGCCAACCTAACGAGTTCATCATGTGAGCATTTTTTGCCTTCCCTCCAGTTTTCTGTATGTGCTTTTCCATCTCTCTGTTTCAGCTGAAGAGCGTTCTCATTATTAGATCCGTGCACTCGCATCTCATGTGTTTTGTTCTGTGTGTTTCTGTGTTAAAGGCCAGATAATGCAGTGCCAGGTGACGTGTTGGTTCTCACTAAACCTCTCGGCACTCAAGTAGCAGTCGCAGTGCATCAGTGGTTGGACATTGTGAGTCTGCTTCCTTTATTATCTTTAGGCTCATATGTACTGTAGATATACATATTAGAGCCTTAGATTGGCAACAGAGTGCACAAGCCATTTTTGAAGCCAATGCGCCATAAGTTTTGGCCTCGGCTCATTTTAATGTTTTTGAGGAGAACAACATCTGAAAGTTAATAATATAATGCACTTCGTGTTTGAAAATCTAAATAACAAACAGTCTTATAATCTGAGTTCATAATATACCATGACCTCCAGCTACTTATGCAGTTCTAAATTGGAACAGGATAATAAATAAAGTAAATGTTTACACTGATTCACATTGCACATGAATTGGCACCAACTTGCTTCACATTTACCATTCTTAGTAAAGTTACTATTCATTACTCTGTGAAGAATGATGTCTAGGTCTCTAATGTATCTAGGTCCAAATACTGGTAGTATCAGCATCAGTAGGTAATTTTCCAAGTACAGAGTTGATGAAGTGGTGTCATTAATAGTCTAATGAGTCACATTTGTGTGGTGTTTCTCTCTGTGTCTCTCAGCCAGAGAAATGGAACAAAATCAAGTTAGTAGTGACACAAGAGGATGTGGAGCTAGCCTATCAAGAGGCTATGCTGAACATGGCCAGACTCAACAGAACAGGTCAGTAAAGGACACTTAAATCCCAGCATTCACACACTGAGTGCAATCACACACAACCACATTGACGCTCATCTTCCTTCTGCTGTGTCTCTGTCTCCAGCGGCAGGTCTGATGCACACATTCAACGCACATGCTGCCACTGACATCACAGGCTTTGGTATTTTGGGTCACGCTCAGAACCTCGCCAGGCAGCAGCGCAGTGAGGTCTCCTTCGTCATCCACAACCTACCCGTCCTTGCCAAGATGGCTGCCGTCAGCAAAGCCTGCGGGAACATGTTCGGCCTAATGCATGGCACCTGCCCTGAGACCTCAGGTCAGAGATCTTTCACTTTCAGATAGATTGAGTTTCATTTTGTCTCTCTGAAGCAAAGGATTTTGAAACACTATTCAATCTGAGGGTCCCTACATACACATATACAGAGTAATCTAAGTGTTGTTAAATCTTCAATATCTTTAATAAGCGGTTATTCAAACAGTATAATATACACCAATATTGCTAAAAGCTAAATAGACCAGGCCGAAGAGTGGAGGGTATTGTAACAGCATAGGGGGAACTAAATCTGGGCAGTCGTGGCCTAGTGGTTAGAGAGTCAGACTTGAACCAGAAGGTCGTGGGTTCGAGTCTTGGGCCGGCAGGGATTGTAGGTGGGGGGAGTGAATGACCAGCGCTCTCCTCCCTCTCCACTCTCAATACCACGACTGAGGTGAGTCCCTTGAGCAAGGCACCGATCCCCCGACTGCTCCCTGGGCACTGCAGCAAAAAAGGCTGCTCACTGCTCTGGGTGTGTGTTCACTACTGTGTGTGTGCAGAATGCAGAACACAAATTCTGAGTATGGGTCACCATATTTGACCACACTTCAGATTAACGCTGTTAAGACAGTAAGTTTGAATTTTACATCACAACCTTTTACGTATATAGGATTAGTGGGTGTCACATTTATGTATTTAAAAAAAAGAAAACCCACAATTAATGTTTGCACATGTAGATCCAGAGTTCCCTTATTGTTACATTATGTAAGTGTGTGTGTAAACATGTTATTGGCAAAATAGTCATTTCGCCAGTATCAATGTACTCTCTGTGAACAGTCTTAACTCCATTCAGCTTTTTTAACAGTGTTTGTCAGTATAAATCTGCTTAGTTCTTGTCAGGTCACACTTTTCTCTTGTTCTTGTCTGTTTTCCCCTGCAGGAGGCCTGCTAATCTGTCTTCCACGTGAGCAAGCTGCTCGTTTCTGCGCCGAGATCAAATCTCCGAAATATGGTGAGGGTCACCAGGCCTGGATCATTGGCATCGTAGAGAAAGGCAACCGCACAGCTCGCATCATCGACAAACCCCGCATCATCGAGGTTGCACCCCAGGTGGCCACGCAGAACGTCAACACCACCCCAGGAACTACATCCTAAAGCTGAGCCTACGACTCCTGAACATTTAGCACGCTCTAGCACCACCACAGCGTAGAAACACACACCACCTGCCCACCATGACCTTACGGCAGATACTACATGGACACGACTAAGAGTTTAAAAAAGTAACAGGGAATTAAAGTCCATTGCTTTTTTTGTGTCGATATGTTTTCTGTTACAAAATGTTGCAGAAGCACCCAACTTTAAGGCAGCTTCTACAGTAAATGAAGAGTATGATGATAATCTGATACTGTTGATTCATTATGAATCTCTTCTGCTCCTCTTCAATTGGAAATTATGCCCCAGTCCATCCCTAATGACCCACCGACATGCGTACATTGTAGCAATATATATTGTTTTGCTTTTGACGCTCCATGTGCTAGCAGTAGTTCAGACTGTAGCCAATATGTTGAGCGATAGAAAAAGTGAGTATATACATGTTTTTTTTTTTTTTCTACTTTCACTTTTGTATGATATGTCTCTGGACTAATCAAAATAAAGTGACCCTTGCCTGGTTTTGAATGGGCTGAAAGAATCAGAAGTAATTAAACACCGTCAACTATCTTTCAAGGTGTACCATGTCTAGCCATAATGGCAGTGTGTTGACATTTTGTCAGCGAATGTAAACAGTGGAGATGCAGTTTATATATTGTAGGACGTTCACTGTCTCATACAGAAGTCATTAAATTCTTCTGTGATAGAGTTGAGTTTTTATATTCCCCTACGAAAACCTCATTATTCTCTCTCTCTCTCTCTCTCTCTCTCTCACACACACAGATTCACCAACAGTGACATATATCTTTATGCCCCCTGAATAAATCTGATCTTTTTTTTAATTTTTTGGAAATTTGTGCCTCTGTTTGTTTGTGAGAGAACAAAACATAATACCATAAATAAAATTATTGCATGAAGCTGTTATTTTCATAGTAATAGTGCAATACGAGACTTCAACTAGTAGTGGATGATGTAAAAATTAAGCGTAGTACATGACGTTTCCAAAGAAACGAAAGAAAGAATCTGTGCAAGTAAAGTGCTTCTGAGGCTGATACTGATATGTAAAGGAAAATCATTACATCAATACATGTTCAGCTCAGTACAGAAACTGTCATAAACTTTTTAATTCAACATCCAATAATTTAATAAAGTATGCATAAATGAAATAGTGGATCACTAACCTATATTTTGTCACCTGATAGAGAAATCTACATGCTTAATAACACAAATATTTACAATTATACAACCTTTCTATATCTGCATGTTGCGCAAAGCTGCCAAAGTATTGTGTAAGCTTGGTGCCTCTATTGATTTGATCAAAATATTTTAGCCCTAGTTTATATTTTTTTCAATGCTCAGATGAAATAGATTCATTAAGTTAAATAATAATAAAAATAAATTTAAGATTGGTTTAAAATGTCTGTCTGTACAATATTTTCATCAAAATGTTCTAAGCCATAGATTCATTAAATTAATTCAAATGACAAGAAATGTTTTAAAATGTCTGTACAATATTTTTTACATATTGGCCTTTTTCAGGTTCAATCTGATTTCTTTAAACTGTGTGTTGGACCAGCTGTGTGTGTGTGTGTGTGTGTGTGTGTGTGTGAAATCTGATTGTCTTCATATGGCCTTCTCCTTCTGGTTGAACAGTGCTCTAATGTCCAGTATTGCCTGTCTGATGTTCCGGCCGAAGCGATGTGAGTCCTGTGGACAGAGTGACAGCCTGGTTCATACTGTGTGTCAATGCCACACTGTGTTGTGTTTAGATACTTCACCCTGGATGGGACACCTGTCCATCACAGGGCATCATACACTCACACATTCACATCTAGGGGCAAATTAGAGAAGTCAGTCCACCTACTGGTTTGTTTTGGAGGTGGGAGGGAACCCACACAGACAGAGAGAACACGCAAAACTCGACACAGATAGTAACCCAAATGCAAGATTGAATCAGGGACCCTGTGCTGTGAGGCAACAACTCTACCTGCTGCCCAACTGTGCAACCCCTAAAAAAGCCATGTGGTGTGTTTATTGGTTTCCCAAAATTTCTTCCAGATAAACCCATACTAAAGAGAAAAGGTAGACTGATCTAAAACCTTGATTTGCAGATGATGTCTTTTAGGCCTAAATAAAAATGATCTTACAAGTGAGCGGGCTATGTGTGTCTCTCTGTGTGCCTAAAACAAAAGCTGAAGCAAAATATAAATAACAGAAACAAAACTAAAGTCACATACAAAAACACAGACTACATACACCACCATGTCATATAACATGGTTCCAATTCAGGTTTAATGTTAGTTCTGTAGCATTGCTAGTCAGGATAGCAGGGTGTTTCTCTAAACTGTGTGTGTCTGGAATGTTTTTTATATTTCGGTGGGGACACAAGGATAGGAATTTCTGGGAGTTTTGATGGGGATATTTGGCTGGTCCCCATGAGGAAAACTACTTTATTACCACAAATGCAGCTTTTATTTAAAATACTATAGGATCCAAAAGTTTTTCTTTTTGGTTACTGAGGATAAGGTTAGGGTTAGATTTAGGTGCAGGAATAGCATTTATTAGCTACATTAATAGTGTCAATGGAAGGTTCTCAGAAGGATAGTAAAACAGTAGTGTGTGTGTGTGCGTGTGTGGTCTTACTGTTTCCGGACTAGAGAATTTGCTGGAGATGTGGAATGTGATGAGATTCTCCCCAACAATAATATAAGAAACTCCATATCCATCATCAGCAACCTGCAAGCACACAGTCTATGTGAGTTTTAAAACTAAAGACTACTCCAGACTACTGGACAACAGCGTACACTGTGTTACATTCATGTAGGAATATTAACAATTAGTGAAACACTCACAGGGCCAAAGCCACCACCTGCTCCTACATATTTTGGGAACTTCTGGATATCAACCAGGTTGAGCTGCTGCTGTGGTGTCTGACTGGTGGAGAGACGCCAAGGCTCTGAAAGAACCTGCAGAACATACAATCACATTCAGCCCTTAACATTTAATCAGTTCAGTTTGACAAGGAAATTAAATCCATGTATTTCACTGCTTGTACTTGGTTGAGGAAGGGTGATTGTATATCCAGTAATTTGGAGACGATGTAGAGGCAGAAGAGATGCCGGTCGATACCGGCTCCTGTCATGGCCAGACGATACATGTTCTGATGTTTTTCCGCTGCTGTCCTGAATAGCGCGAGACGCTGTTCATTCTGATCAAGGAACAGCACAAAGCACACAGCTGTAATGAACTAGCATTTCCATAAAAAGTCCTCTATGTTCATTGACTGAATCATTTTAAATGTAAACACAAGCTTATTCCACTCCATACTTGAGATCTTATATTATCTACATTATCAGATCAGGTTGAAAACAAAATTAATGATGGATTTTTTGTGCGTGTTTGCCTTTTGTAATTAGTGAGACAGTACTGATGTTTGTGTTTTGGATTATCATTTGCTGGTACATGGTCTTGAACGAAGACTATAATCTCCTAAATTAATTATGTTGAATGGAATCAGCCAGTGTAATGTCAGAATACGTCAGAATCCTGGTCTTACCGTGCAGGTTGTGTCCTCCATGGCTCGGACAAAGGCTGTCGATTCGATGGTGCAGGAGCGCACCGTCTCTGTCCGTCCCTCCCGGAACATGCGGGTCATTGAGGACTCGTACGTGAGACAGAACTCACCTTTATCCTATTCCAAAGGCAATACATAGAAACCAGTGAAACACAAGTCACCCTTATCCTACTGTAAATACTACAAAGAAAGCACCAGTATGTGTATGTGTGTTGTACCCTGTAGTGAGCAAGCTGTAGTGCTAGTTGGATGAAAGCATCAGGGCTTGTTTTGCATTTCTTAATCAGACCTTTTCCAAACTCATCAAATACACAGCCACAGAAATCCACATCATCAGCAAGCTCCTTGGCTACTGTGAATGACGCCTCAATAATCTCCTGACACTGACAGGGTGAGAGTCAATGCACTAAGTTACATCCTACAGCAAAGCGAACTTGAATTGTTATTCTCTTTACTTTTAGTTCTCTTGTATAAGGTTTTTATCATACCGCTCCTGGAATGTCCCAAAGTAGCCTGGTTGGGGGAGCCAGACCTTTGTTAATGTCTCCTTTGCAGTGTCCCTCCTCAGTGTAACCCAAACGGAGAAAGTCGGTAGCCAAAATATCCTGGACATATTAAAGAACATGTTTACTGTCAGCTGTTAATCACTGGCCATATCTCGTAATCTTATATTTAGCCATTTTTAAGCTTCTCCCTCCTTTTAGTAAACAGATATTTTTTTCACAGTGTCTATTTGCAGCCTTAAACACACACACACACACACACACACACACACACACACACAGAAGTGTGAATACCAGAATACGTAACATTAATTAGAAACATTAACCAGACAGCTACCTAAACACAGAATTATGCTACTGTTTCCAGCTAAGCAGATCGTTTAGCTAATCTCCAGATGTAGCTATTTGCTAGGTAGATGTTTGATAACAAGCTAGGTAATATAATGCTAAGTATTATATAATGCCAATAAAACCAAGCACTATATGTCAAACATTTAGATTAACATTAACATTAGATTAACATTAGGCTAGTGTATGCGCATATTGTGTAAAAAGTATTCAGGGTTAATAGCAAGTTAGCTAACATTAGGTTAACTAGCCCTCTCAGTTGGTGGCTATTCTCTAATAAACTGATGACTAGCTAAAGAGTAGGAAATGGCTAGGGGTAAACTGGGTCCAAATGATATAAATCAATATTTTCACCCTGGTGAAATCCTAAATATGATTATAATTACAGGTAATTATATTGGGCAGGTCCCCTTTACAAACAATATTCTACCTGAATTGGATTCTCTTGGTAAAATAAAGGTAAAAAAAAAAAAAACAGGTAGACTATACATGCATGTGATAGGATTTAGATGGTTTAATTAAAAATATATATGTCAGCTGAGTACAAAATTTTATAAAATGTATGAAATTACTGGCTTAATTTGCTAAATCTACTGTACACTTTTTCCAGAAAGTGTACAGTAATATTCAGCTAATATTTCCTGGAGATTTGACCAATTTTCTCAGTTTCCTAGAATGACTAGAAAACAAGTCAATATTTACAAGCTTTCCATGATGTTTTTGGCCATCACGCCCATCACGCTGTCCTACTTACCTCCCACATGTGCCCAATAATGGGAGCGTCTGCCCATGAGTGCTCAGTATTCACCCCTATTTTACCATTCTTGTAGACAACAAGAGTGAAGGATTTATCAAACCACCTGAGAAAGAAATGCAGTGAGACGAGACTTAGTGTGCTGCACTTGCACAAGAGGTCATCCAATGTTATGTGTCTAAATATATTTTCCCTCTTGCTTAATTCATTACAGTATGCTGACTGCAGGAGACCTTTACCCCACATGTCTCAGCTCTTGTGAAGCATAAAACACAAACACTCAAATCCACCCATACCTGTCATAGCACTTTCCGTGCAGTAGGGATTTGGCATAGAGATCCATTGACCTTGGCTTTTCAGGGTCGTATCCATGTGTTTCATCATCCAGAGTGAGGAAAAAGGCAGCCGTCTCAATGGCATCTAGAGACGTCTTATTTGCACCGTCACTGAAGTATTTCTGTCGTGCTTTGGCCCATGGGACTCTAGAACAGTGTTACAGAGGTGTGTTTTGGGAATATGTTAAACTAATATGCTAAAGCACTTTGTTGGTACAGCCTACAATAAAATGGCTTACAGGTGGATAATTGACATAATTTACAAATATTTCATTTCTATTCTCTAGATCAGAACAGATCATTTAGGATGCAATGTGACTGGAAACAAGTCAAACTTCAAAAGAAAACATCTGATGTGCCTCCAATTTGAAACACTGTAGTGAATACTATATATGGCTATAGAGTTTGACTGGGTGTTGTGTTTACCTCTTCCCGGCAGTGAGAGAGGCCAGTTTGAGTTCTCCAGGCTGAGGCTCTGTGGTATCATTGAGAATATGCTGAAACTGCTGCTCCAACTCCGCTGGCAAGAGATGACGACCACCATAGTACAGCCACACCTTAAAAAAGCGTCCTCTGTGATACACAACCAGGTGCTTCCTGTTCCTTAGGTGCTGAACACAGTCTGAGGAGACAGTATTGTAGAAGAGAACATAAATTTTTTATCCAGGTCTGGTTGAATGCATTATAGTAGTAAGTTTTGGTGCCTGTACGATCATGAAGACATTTTACCACTCATCTACCAAACACGGGGAACAGCCAGATACATCTGAAAGGCCAGATACCAAAACCAGAGTATAGTCCTGCCTCATGCCCAGTGTTCCCACGACTCTGATCAGGATAAAGCGGTTACTGAAGATGAATGAATGAATGAAACTTCATAAGCATACTTATGTCCCAACACAAGGGGGCAAATCCCTCATGTCAGGAATCAGCTGTAAACCTACACCTGAAGGACAAGAGACACCTCTGAGGACAAAAATGTACACATTCTGGACAGAGAAACAACAAACATCATTAACCAGAGCAGAAAGTTAACATCATCATCACCTATCACCTATTTATAATGCTGTCCTGGCATGTTTACCCCAGTACAAACATCTAGACCCTGGAATAATGTTAATTATTTTCATCGTTAATTATGTTCATCATTAATCATTAGTGTCATCACTGGTGACTCATACAGTGTTTATATGGCAGGGATTTCCCACCATTCAATAGAACTAATGAAGCTTTTCAGATAAGTGGAAAAACCTCTTCATGATTGAATAACAGTTCCGGTCACAGGTTAATGACTGTACCTGACTGCAGTATTGGCTTTCACTCATATTGAGAGCACAGGTCATTACCTGTTTCAATGCCAGGTATTCGAGTGGTGTTGAACATTCTCTCATACTGATAGGAGCACATGGGTACCACCCCTAGAGCTCTCATCTGCCAGGACAAAATAGAGTCAGTCAAATATAGACACGATTAACTCAATAAACAAACTCTGCTGGATGACGTGTCAGCTATGGAATCTTGTGTATGTGTGTACCGGGGCATGTTCTCCTCGCTCTAGTTTGCGCCGATATTGCAGGATGGCATGCACCACGTTTCCTGCTCGCGCTGCCTGCCTGTGAGTGGGGATCACATACAGCAGGTCCTGACACACACAGAAGTGAGCTGTTAGATGGCATAACTGTAAAGATCACAGCAAGGCTTATGAATTATGTTCTGGTATTCTTCTCACCATGGTGTAGAAGTTGCTGTTCACCATGATTGGGCCCCGGCCTCTCAGGTAGATGTACTCCTCCCACCAGTCACTGACCTTGACACAGGCACAGCATGGAGTCATTATGCATTTTAACATACATCCAAAGTGCAGTTAATGAAAGGTGCAATTTGTAATGTTTAAAAGTGTTTCTAGTTTTATAATAATCATAAAATATTTTAGAAAAAAACTGTAATTCCCTATATTGCCATGCAGTGTATCTGGTTCATTTCTTCAATTTACATTTCTGTTTTCATTACATTTTTTATTTTTCACCCAGAAATTAGCCTTGCCCTAGCCAGGACAGTGATGCTCAGCATACACATGCTGTGTTCCACTGAAACTCGTAACTTGGAATTTCCAAGCTCTGGCTAGTAAAAAAAAACAAAGAAACACCCGTCAACTCAGAAGTCCTATTTGGAAAGTCAGGAAGGACTGCTTCACCCTGAGCTGAGCAGGTGATATCAAATCAACATGGCTGCTCACAGCATCAGTCAGAGTAGCACTTCTTTACTTTTAAATGAGTTATGATCTACATATGTACTAGTATTTGCTGAACAGTCAACATACAGACATTAGACTGTTTAAATTATAACAATTACTACATAGTTTGCTGTTTTGAGGAGCTAAATATATATTACTCATCACAGTCAGCTGGTAGACTGTTGTTAAATAAAAACAAACATGGAGGCATCCATTTTACCCCCAAATCACCCCTCCTAACCCCCACCCCACCATTTATGGCTGGTTGGGGGAAAAGGGAAGGTTTGACAATATTTTCATTGCAATTCATGTGGCAGGCAGCAGAAGGGTCCAAAATGTACAAACTGCTCCTTTAATCAGAATTTACCTTTCGATGTACTTACATAATTGTTGGCCCACCAGGACTTTAGCTGAAGGTATTTTTGTAATTTAGGGGCTTGGTCCTTTTTGAACTCATTGGCTACAATTTCCATCTGTTTATATCGGCCATCGTCCAGTAGTGGGCGCACTGACTCAAGATACTGAGAGACAGGTAGAATAGTTTTGATTTTTGCAAAATGTATTGTTTATATAAAGTGCAGAATTATTAGATCCAATCCCAGAGTGAACTAAAAGCAGCTTCTCACCCTGTGGATGGTGTCATCAATGCTGGGCACAGGTAGTCTAGGCAAAGAGCCCTGGAAACTGTAGAGTAAAGGCCGACGACCCGAAAACATCTTTAACAGACTCTAAAGCAAGAAACATACTTTAGATCGAAGAGATCTCTGCAAAAACTACTTCAAACAATGAAAAAGAAGACGATAGATATCACTGTCCTTCCCCAAATGTTTACTCATTACTGTGTGTGTGTGTGTGTGTGTGTGTGTGTGTGTATTTACTATCCAGAGTTTGGTAGACATGCTCATTTTGCCATGCGGCTCAAAGATCCAGCCATGGTAGGAGAGCAGAACTTTCAGGGTGTAGCGCAGCAGCATAATCAGAGAGAACCACAGTCCTGTGGCAAACACGATAGCACTCAACACCGTCTGAGTCTGAGCCGTGAAACGATCACTACAGAGGGACAAACACCATTAAAAGACAGCTTTAGTAAATGAAATGGATCTAAATAAGTGTGTTTGAATGCAACATTCAGTTAAAGATTATAAATGTCTCTAATATTATGAATTACAATATTTGAAAATCTGAAGAAGTGTATAGACCTAATGTTAACCCTTATGTTTATTAGGTACACCAGATAACATGATTTATGTGTTTGGTACACCCGATAACACAGATTTATGCATATTATTATTATTCTTTAGCAGGTGGAAAGAACATATGCAAGTGTTGTAGGACAAATAGAAAATACTGCAGCACTGAGATAAAAAGGTAAAAACAAAAACAGGCTGAAAAGTGCTTTCTCAGACCAATCAATCAAGATCAATTTATCCTAGCACAAGTGACAGTATTGTCACACTGTAGAGCCCTTATATTCTTATTATAGTGTAACTGTGAAATGTACATTTTTATAAGATTGGTTTCATCCTCTTTTGGGATGCAGGAGCTTTTGCCTAATCTGACATAATTTACTTAACTCATTAAACTCATCATACTCTTGTAATGTTAACATACAGACCTTGCAGGTAAAACCTTTTTGATGCTGTTAATCATCCCCATGGATGGATCCATTCTGGCATACATGGAACTCATTATCGCGATCACCACAAATAACCAGCTAGAGGGACTGGCCGGATAGACCCCCATTCGGATGCCATTCTGTTCAAACATGCACAAAAACTTAGTAATAGTTGTATGGTTTTGGGTGCAGTCAGGATTTGTTGCTTTGCTTTACATGATAGTAATAGTGACTAATAAAGATAGGACTAACAAAGAAAGAGAGAATCTTTATACCAGGATAAACCATGATGGCAAAATATGGTACATAATCAAGCTAACTTCACCATCTATCTCTATTAGTCCACTCACTCGGAACAGAATTGCACGTTTTCTCCATGACGTAACTCCAGCCAGGTAGATGTGTTTGAGCGCCTCACGGCTGAGGCGCAGGTCAATGCCCTCTGGTGTGACGGTGAACTGGAAGGCCACCGCCTGGTGCGCCTCTGCCATAGCACGTGCTGAAAGAATGGGACAGATATTAATTGAGTGATTAGAGTAAAGCACAACATGATTATTAGTTATAGCCTGGCAAAAGGTGACAAAGGTGCAGTGGGATACTAGGGGACAAATACTGTCCAGTAGTATGTCAGAACCCACACCCTATTCACTATAGTGCATTTGTCATTGAACAAATCATGCTAGAATAAGAAGTGTAGAAGATCAAATGCACTCATGAAGCAAAATACTAAAAAAAAAAAGGAAATTTCTAACCCTATGTACTGAGGTTTTCCCCATAGATCTAAATGCAGATGTCACTTTAGTCAGTGTTCCAATTAAAACACATCCAGCCGACTTTTATGACTGAATCTCACGAAGCTCCAATGATCAACCCTCTTTCACGATCAATAGATCTTTTTCTATAGTCATCTTGGCCTGCTCAGCCTTTTATACACTCCACAGAGCATGCAACTTAATGTTAATGTTAAGTGCTTAATTGTATCATACCGGAGGCACAGTTAAGTTTCTCCACTCATTTTTTCAGGTTTTTTTGTTGCCCATTTGTAATTACTACACAAAGCAACATTTAACATTTTGCTTCTCATAAATTCCCCTTCTGCGATAAATAAAGTGTTATCTCATCTTGTCTTTTTGCATACTTTCATAAACATAAAAAATGTAGACTGGACCAATTGTAGTACACAATGAACAGTGTAGAAGGAACAGTATACTGGTCAGAAACAGTATTTGGGGGAAAAAAAGAGATAAGAAAATGAATTACAGAATGTTGTAATTTATAAAAAATATAATAAGAAAAGATAATAATTTGGTGGTATTTCTGGATGTGATAAATGAGTTAAGATTAAAAAAGAAAGAAAATGCATTAAATATTAATTAAAATGAATTAAAAATCAAGGTTATTGTATTATACAACTTTTACAACGCAGCTATGTAGAATCACTTGAACACTTGGATGTCTAGTGTAATGCAGGATAATTTTATATGCGGAAAGAAGCATTATCACCTCTCCCTTAACATAACAGTGCTGGCAATGAGTTGAGCAAAAAGTCAACAAAGCTGTGATAAATATGAATATTTTCCTGCAGTCAGGTATGTTGTCACTGCAGGTTATGTTTTATGTGATAGGGAAAATCATGAGCACGTTTTTTTCCATGTCATGTGACTGGAAGCCGTCAAACTGGGGCAAAGTTGAACAGTCAGAAATAGCGGAGAAGCTGACGCGCATGCCAAGTACACACAACTGCTGGAGGAGATAGATGAAAAGCTGTCTCTCACATTAAATAGCTTTTACTTCTAATCATTCCATGTATTATAATAAATAAGTAATGACACATCTGCCTATTATTGTAGTGTGAGAACTGCTTACTGTTAATAAGGTAGTTTACAGAAACATGAGTCTGCAAAAATTAGACATCACATTCCACCATACAATAAAAAGTGTATTGATAAAATAATGCCAAAAATAAAACCATTGAGTATTGGTGACCTGTAAAGGCACCACAGTTAAACAGAAATGAACTGCATGCTAAACCTGAGTAACTGTCACCTGATTTAAGATTATAATATAAAACAGAAAGAAAATACATCCACAAAATATGTGAAGCTTTATGCATAGTAATAAAAAAGACAATAAAATAACATAGCAGTTTTACCTTTAATTAAAGCAGTGCACCGGTGAAGTGAATTAGAATGGCTGAGTAGATCAGGTTCCTTTTGGTTTGTTAGGAGAACAGCTCTGTACCACAGGCTGACCCTGATGACCTTCAAATAAACAATTTCCTCAAAGAGACTGTGGGAGAAAATTCAACTCCCGCTTATGGTAAAATTACTCTCTTCTGACTCTCACGTTCTTTACGTCTACCTTCTGTGCCTGCTATCACTATTTTCTTGCTCTTGCTCTCTCTGGCTCACTCTGTAGGTGTGTGTCTGTGAGTGTGTGTTTGTAACCAGACACCTATGTGGCTCAGACTATGCTAGTGACTGCGCAGTCCAGTATGCCATATAATCATACTCACTCCCAACTCTCACGATGTTGCTGCGAAGAACCAGCTGAGACTAATATTCCAGAGTACAGGAGGAAGAGCCCAAACAATGCTAGAGTTTCCATGTATCCTTGGCTGTGTGGTGTATTCTCAGCTGATGTATGCTAAATGAGGCTTGTCAGTGTATTAAGTAACATGCACAATCACTCTTGGCAAACAAATTGTGAAGTTGGAAAATGAACTGATTTTAATTAGACACCAGGTGGTCATAGGACAGTCTACAAGTAATATTTGATTCCAGTAAATGTTCACAGAACGTCTTTAACAGGTAGACAGGTCTAGAAGATATTTACCAAACTATCAAATGCATAGGCCCTGGTAGGTGTAAATGATTCAGAAAAAGAGATGGAACAAGCTCTCATAGCAAGTACAGACAGGAAGCGAGGGAAGGGTGGAAAGAGACAGAGTGTGGATGTTTAGCCGATAGATCATATCTTCCTGATTTCCCGACATGTAGACTTCTTCGTTGAACACTGTGCCTTGGCCTATTAAAGCCATCTTCTCCATGCTTCTGATCTGACCCCACTTCTGGGTCTCTACACAGAATGATGTGACTACGGTTTCAACATTGTTTCCACCAATCACAATCAACCTGTCGGTGGATCCCAGGAAGTGGAGGCTGGGCATATCTGCATCAATGCGCGTGAGAGTAGGCAGCAGCTCACTCCAGCAGTCTGAGGAAGAGAAGAATGTTTAAGGAGCATGCAAGACAAGATTTTTTTTTTCATTCATCATTCATTCATTCATCTTCAGTAACCGTTTTATGCTGATCAGGGTCAGGATCTGGAGCCTAGCCCAGGGACACTGGGTGTGAGGCAGGAATACACCTTGGATGGGACACCAGTCCATCACAGTGAACCACACACATATCCTCACACTCTTTCATACATAGGACAATTTAGAGTAGCCAATCCACACACTGTCATGTTTTTGGGAGGAAGCCAGAGAACCTAAATGAAAACCACACAGACATAGGAAGAACATGTAAAACTCTGAACATACAGTTGCCCAAGCTCAGGACTGAACCAAGGACCTTGGAGCCATAAAGTGGGATATACTGTTATTAATGTTATGAATTGCATTAAAGTTATTTAGAGATTGTGAATGAGTGAATCAATGAATGTTCAAAACTTGTGTTCAAACCTGGTGGCTATAAATAACTAAATGCTAAAAGATTCTTTGCTTTGTTCCTCTAACCCTTAAATATTTTATATAGAAGGCTAAAACATAAATATTATTAATCAGAGAGTAGTACAAATAGAACCACTTTAGAAATCTAAGAACCTTTATTTATCCAAATAACCCTTGGAGAACCCTTTTTCTATGAGTGTTAGACTATACAAACCTAGGTGCTTACACTTACTTTATTATTAAAAAAAAAAAGGTTCCCAAAGGGTTCTTTGGATGATTAATGGTTCTACCTTTCTAAAGCAGCTCTGCTTGCAACCGTTTCTGAAAGGGAAATGTTGGGCTCTCCATTTAATCACCATCACCATCACCATCCTGTGATGGTGGTCCCCCAAGAGAGAAATATCAAAACTCTTTAGGGTGCTAGATGAAATGTGTCTAGATTATAAATATGTGTGTATAAATTATAAATAAACATAAACATTTCAAAAGCTGGTACAGGCCAGCAGACTTCCTGTCTCAGCCCAGAACAAAGGTTCACTAGATGCTTCTCCTCTAGTGGATATCTGTTTAAAGTTCAAGTAATGTTGACAGGATGTTGAATACAAAAAAGTGACTTTATAATGTGTTTTAAGTAAGTCACCTGTTTGCCATACCTTGTGTGGTATCATAGCATAGCACTAGTTTCTCTCCAGTTCTCTGGATGTTCCCCAGCACATAGAGGCATGTGCCTAGGCTGGTGGTCAGGGGGGAATCATGGGAGAGGGAAAGGGTAAACTGAAAGTCCGAGAGAGGGAGCGAGGAGACAAAAGCCCATGAATCTGTCCAAGGGTCATATCGCTCCACTGCTGTATACAATCCTGTGCTGGAGTCAGGAGTCACCAGGGAGTCCAGATACCAGCCTCCTACAGCGTAGATGTACCCCTCACACACTGCTGCACTGAAGTGGCGCCTGTGCTGAGAGAAGCCACACATAGCCCATCTTCAGTAACCATAAAAATAAATGACAGATGAAGCGATACAATTTATATGGTGTTCCTATGCTTATATTCCTGTGATTTGAACATAATTAACTTCATACCTTGATAAGAGGGGCTGTCGATACCCATTTATTTGTTAAAGGATTATATCGGAAGGAGGCCATCTTGAACTCATATCCCCTCTTCATTTGTTGCCGGAACCCACCAATGAGGTAGAGGTAGTTAAACAGGACTGCTGTGGTACAGCACCACTTATCTGAACTAAATGGCAAATCTGTAACAGTACTCCATTTCCCATCATCCTCATCCAGCCTGAAAAGCCTCCTTGCAGACTCTGTTTCCTGATTATTTCGTGAAATCAGGTTCTCTTTCCTCAGGCAGCAGAGCCAACGTGAGCCCTTTGACCGGATCCGAAGGATCTCCTGCTGTAGGTGGAGGTCCAGGCCCCTGCTCAAGTGAGGAAGCTCTAGAAGGTTTGTGCTCAGGTACTTCAGCACAGTTTCGTGGATCTCAACACTGCCCAGCTCCTCAGCCAGTTGCAGGTAATCCAGGAACGTTTGCTCAGTGAGGATTTCAGACAGAGACAACAGCAGGCAACGAGTGAAATCGGGGACCAGCAGATACGTGCTGACACGCAAATGCTCCTCTAGAAGATTATGGGGAATACAGAATCTTTGTAGGAAGCAGAACTGCAGGAGGTTGTGGAACACTCTGGAGGGCACGTGGGACAGGTTCACTAGATGCTCTGCACTTTCTCTCATGCAGGAGTTACACAGAGCCCTGAAGTACTCACTACAGTCTGCCAGCCTCTCAACGTCAACCTGACACATGAAATATCAAATATATTACTCTGAGCAAAGGTGATATGTAGGCCATAAAAATGCAAAGAAAATCATACAGAAGTTGTTAGAATTAGAGATATAGAATGAGAACTTTGAGGTAAATCATTTGTGTGGGATTTTGATACGAACTTAGACTTTTAGACAGGGTTTCCTGAGGATTCCTAAAGTTAGCAACTTTCCAAAAACAGTTTATGCCCAAGTCTCAACCTTGCTTCAGTGAATAATCTCATCTTGATACTGTAGAGTTGTACAGCTAACTGCAGCTATAATCATAAAGACTGTCATGTGCATCTCTTATTCACAATCATCCTTTCAACACTTAGTACTACTTGATTTTATAGTAAAGCTAGCAGCCAAAATGCTCCTCATGCTGCATAACATACTCATGAGGAAAGCAGTATCTGCTCTCTTCCACACACATGACCTCACAGGCACCCACAATTGCTTAGTGTAGAACTGACTGACAGGATTCAAACTCTGTAGCATTGTCAGGAATCGAACTTGTGAGCCTCTGATGATAGGCCAAATGTTTTTCTGTTGCGTCACTTAAAAGCCCTGCATAGAACTTTTAAGGATTCCCACAGAGGGAGAAACTGAATCCTTAAGTGTGTTAAATGGAGTGTTGTATAAGTTATAAATAGTTAGCCTTTATGCTCATATCCCCTCCATAGAAGAGATTCTAGACAAGAAGTGGTCAGATCAACAAATTGTGAGTATATATGTGTAGAGACTCACATAGAAAACATATGTGCTGGTCTGGATTGTAAACATGGGTCCATTTCCATGGTAACGATATGTCCTAGCTTCCTGGTCCATTTCCCATGTGTCTGTTTGGTTGCCATCAGGCGTACTCATCTCATCAACATTAGAATGACTCCGTGCTGTAAATCTGTTCGGACACTTCATAACCCATTTTAAATCTCTCTTGAACCCAAAGCATCTTTGAATATACTCGAAACTGTACTTTATCCATGAGACTAGACAGAGGAATAGTGCTGAGAGTGTCTCCCAGAGAGCATCCATACTTCTAGACTCAGTCCAGAGCAATTTTATCAGAACTGTATCTTACTTTTCTGCTTTTAGTCCATATGATTAACAAAAAGTTGCATTTTTAGTGATCACTGGAAGACTCGCGTTACTTGGCAGACTCCAATAAATCTTAAGCGTTGCTATCACAATAAACCCAGGCTGCCTTACTCAGTCTCTGGTTTGGAGGTCAGTCGATCGTCTGGTCTCTCTTGTAAACTAGGCCTGTTTGTTTTGAAGGTTTCTTTCCATTATGCAGTTCAGTCTGGAGTGTACTCTGTGTGTTATTGAGCTAAAGCAGGAGGAGCAGAGCTATTTTAGGAAGCTCATTGCCCATAGCACTGGATTGAAACAGGAGCAGACACAGCCATATTGTAGCACAGTTCTCAAGACTGGAGAAAAAAAAAACTGAACAATGATAGGAAAGATATACTCATTTTCTACTCAGTGTTTTTGAAGCACAGAAATCTAGCCTCCTTCTTCACATACTCTCCAATCTTCAGATACCTCATCTGCTTTCTGTCCATTCTTCTCGGCTCTGCGCCATAGGAAATATGACTTTTGGGTGGCTGCCCCCAATCTGTGGATTATTCTTCCTCCCCATCTCACACAGCTAAAACACCATCACCGTGCTTTACCACCTACTTAATAAATTATTATGCATCTATGTGTGACCTCTACATTTTAGTCTATCTCATAGATCTTTAAACATGTAGTTTCTTTTCTACTACAACACTGTTCTGAAATGTATCTGTACAGTGTCCTTGGGAACCCTGAAAGGTGCTTAACGTCTTCCTCACAGTTACTGCTGACTATTCATCTCAGCTAAAACAGAAAGACGATCATTCTTTTGTGGTCACTGCGGTGCCGCTCTGAAACAGTCTACCAGCAAACCTCGGATATGCTTTTTCTGTGTGCCTTTTTAAATCAAATCTCAAAACATACTTCCTACCCTGCAGTCTTTGTGAATGGTAGAATGTGTATTGTATGTGTATTTGCATACTCGCCTCAGGCTTGCTCACTAGGGATAATTTTGCCTAACATCTAGGACTGTTGCATGTTTTGTTTGTTTGCGTGTTTTTCTGTTTCTTATGTTCTGTAAAGCTGCTTTGAGACAATGTTCATTGTTAAAAGCGCTATACAAATAAAATTTAATTGAATTGAATCGAACTGAATATTATTGTCTGAAACATTGGAGAGCAGTAACTGGGGAAAAAAACGTGTTTAAACACCGCACTTTGTACAGCAAATTGTTGTAAATGTGCTTTAAAAATAAGAACTTATAAAGTAAATAACTTAGTTACTTTATTGGTGGGGAAACTTTGCCTTTTGCATTTTAAGCAGCTCCATAGTTTGAGGACCTTTGGGAATGTTATGACCATATATTTTTTTGGTGCAGTATTTTAATAGAATGGAAAACAAGAATTAGACTGATAGTTAATAAACACACAGTATAAATGACATTTACACAAATGGTCACATTTAAAATATTTTTATTTGTAGTAAAAGGTTCAATGGCTGTTGTGTCCTATAAAGGCAAAGAATTCGCAGAAAACAAGTGTATACAGACCAAAACAAGTATTTGCCAAGGATTTCAACAAACACAAATACATGATAAATGAAAACTGGACCCAGCTCAATACTGTCATGGTCCTTTAAGACAGAAATACATGAGACAGATTAAAATCACTTAAGTTGTAATGAGAGATGCACTAAAAGAGTATGAATGGGGCTTAACACTCAGTATGAAACTGCTCCCAGAGTACAGAATATTCTTTGCGTTTTATTAATACATAACTAATACATCTCTCTGCATCAATTTCCATCAGAAATAACTAAACCTGGTATACTAAAAGGATGGAAATAATTTGGAACATTAATGATCCTTGTGGCCTGAATTTTGTCTTTATATATTTGAGTCCAGATTATTAAGTGGTTTTCACATTTTATATTCGGTTTGGATTCAGTACTGATCTGCTTTGGATGACTGATAGAGGTCAATAAATAATCAAATACCACACAAACAAATTGAAATTAAAAACTCAACATATAGCTACAGACTATAAATAAGAATCTGGCTAAGATCCAATCATGAGCTTGGAAAGGCTACAATAAAGCATGCTGTTCAGTCAGAAATATAGTGCAAGCAGATTGGCCATTTAGCCAAATAAAAAAACCAAACATAAAAGACACATAAAAGTTATTAACCATTCATACACTAAGTTCCAGAAATAATACTTGCCTTCATTATTTCACTTTCAGGTTAATGTTCAAACAATTGTGGTACAAACAAACAAACTGCCAGATGTGGTATACTAACCTGCAGGTGTTGATCTGAGTGTTGGCCCATTACGAGCCCCCTCAGTACCACAATTCAGAACAGTTAGAAACTGCTGTAGTAACCATAACAGTTTTCATTACAACTGAAACTTTAAAGCATTAATAATGCTCAAAACCCCTACCACGCTGTAGCATTCAGGGGTTTGCTATAGAAGTGTGGGACTGTTTTTATAATCCCAAACCCACCCACTCCTGCACTTATTATTTTGTTTGTACTTGCCCATGGTATTTCCTAACAACCATAGTTGGTTCTCCAGATTTTGAAGAATTTAGTTATTTTAAACCAGTTACCCTGACCAGGATAAAGCAGTTACTGAAAATGAATAAACAAATACGGTAAGCGTGCTGTGCAAACAAGCCACAGCACACAACAAGCTCCTATGTTAATGGACTTAACCTATCTTTGTCCTACAAGTTTCATATCTAACTGCCCACTAACGCCTATTTGAGAGTAAAATTCACCCGCCTGCTCCTGGCACTTTCCACATATTCCCGATTAAAGAGTTAACAGTCTCACAGTGACTTAAAGTAAAAAGCCAAGAATTCTTATATTACCTCAGACTACACATCAGTGCACAAACACAGCTGTGTGCTTCTTAATACTTGCTCAGAAAGAGAATAGCACGAGATGATAGGCAAAGCTTACAGTATTGTATGAAATATGGAATTAAATGTAATGAGAACTAGTGTGGACCCTCGTGTATGCGCTAAACTGTGCAGCTATACACAGAAAACAAACTTTCTCTCTCTCTCTCTCACACACACACACACACACACACACACACACACACACACACACACACACACACACACACACACACACACACAGAGTTAACATTCAAGATTCAAGAGGTTCATCATTGTCAAAAGTCAAAAAAAAATGAAAATAAACATACAGTGAATTGCAATAAATATAACAATATGTACTGTATACATAAGTGCTTGGATTAGATTAGACAAGAGGATATCTGTTGTATCTGTGGTTGTTGCTGTATTACTGGAGATTTGTGCTCCAAGCAAGACAATTAGAGAAAATTTCAGTAGATAATATTGAGCAAATTATGAAGTAAGAAATAACTGACCACGTGTTCACTGTTTGAACCGTTCACGGTATTTTTACTATTTTAAGGAAAAATAGTAAAAAGTGGGGAAAAAAATGAATGAAAGATGTGCTCATCTGAGGTCTGATCCATCCAGAAACCTTCTCCAACAGTTGATTAGGCAAAGAGCTTTTTCTGCTTGAAGTATGAATCAAACCTGTGCTGGGCATAATCCTGAAGAAGAAGAAGAAGAAGAAAAAAAAAGCAGACACATACAGAGAGATTTAAAATATGCTCCAGTTATTTAAGTTTAGACTCAAACATGAGGGACGTTTTGCTCATCAACCTTTATTTCATCTATCATGTGTGCTTTTATTTGATATTCAACATACAGTATATGAACATAAATTGATAATACCTCATAAATGGATTTATTTTTCAGACCATCTGTTCTGGGCTTAAACGTTACAGGACTCTGTTTGCCTGTACACTTTACTCTGGAATGCGCCACTATAGACATCATGTGCATCTTTCAAGTGCAGTTCAACCTTTCTAAGTGCAATAATGTGAATAACCATTCTGTGTAATACCCTATACTACACTTACATTTCCACCTGTGTACATATAATTATAATAATTACATATCTCTCTACGACCTAATGTGCATACCACTACAACCCTCTTCTGCACATGCACTTTTGTACTCTTGTCATTTGTCTGTTAATTTGTTATTTCTACCTCACTGTATTTCTACTTTATTTCTACTGACATTTTAATAGGTTTTTATACTTGAATAAGACTTTCTTGCAATAAGCAAGCAATAAGACTTGTTTTCTTATTTTATATCTGTTGTCTTACCCTTACAGTGTTGTACAGTGACAATAAAGGATATCTTATTGTATCTTATCTTATCTTAATTATCAAGTTCAGCATTAAACAAAGTCAGGAGTTTGTGTGATAAGAACCAGGGGTTAACATATCTAAATGGAAATAATGGAATTTTAATTATTATAATTGTTATAATTGTTTATCACTATTCTGTATAAATATGATCTTATCTGTATCTGGGTTGGGCTTATATTGTTCAATGTGATGAAATTACCTGTCTGAGACCTGAAAGCCCCATTGTAAGCACTTATAGTGGACTTATATATTTATGTTGTTTTTTCAGCCTAATGATGGCCTCCTTCACTTGCATTGAGATCTCCTTGGACTTCATATTGGTATTGCCAGTCGAACTGCTGCCAAATGCCAACTCAATACCTGATATCAACTCCAGACCTTTTATCTGCTTAATTTGTCTTGAAGTAACGAGGGAATGGACCGCACCTGGTCAATTAACTTCTTGTCAGTCAATTGTCCAAATACCTTTGAGCCCCTGAAAATGGAGGTACTTTGCTGAAAATGGCTGTAATTCCTAAATGGTCAAAGCCATATTTTTGTGGAACCTCTTAAAATAAAGCTGAAAGTCTACACTTCGATCACATCTTGATCGTTTTATTTCAAATCCATTGTGGTGGTGTATAAAGGCAAAATCACAAAAACTCTGTCATTGTCCAAATATTTCCAGACCTAACTGTATATTATATATATATATATATATATATATATATATATATATATATATATATATATATATATATATATATATATATATATATATATATATATAAATAAATGAGTTATTAATTCCAAATGTCTCACCATATATCCAAATTCAATCTTGGAAATCCTGGCTTGAATAATGGACCACAGACCCCAGAAGAAATGAGAGGCAAGGGCAAACCTGCATATGGGCACACATGAGTGCATGTGAGAGATTATCAGGAATTATGATGGGATTATTAGGGAAATCAGTGATGTGCAAGAAGATGAGTTTCTCCCCACCATCAGTAAAACAGATGATTAGACATCCAGTCTGCACACATTACAGAATGAAGTATGCAAAATATGTATATAAATACATATTTATATAAATATATAAATATGCAAAATATGAAAAGTCCAAGTGAACACAGAGCAGCAGGTTTACCTCAGCTAAAGAGCCAACCCGAATCATACCTGTTTGCTTCAGTGATCATCTGTTCCATCTTGGCTTGGTCTTCACGTACAGTGTCTTCACTCTCGGACAAGTAGTTTCTGAAGAAGTGCAGCTGAAGAGTGAACCGGAAAGGGCATGGTGAGAGGAGTGCCGAGCAGTGATGGGAAAAATAATCGATTCTAAAATGCATCACATTAGAGAGTCTGCATCGATCTAATCTGTGTTGTGTCAACAGTAGCAAACATTTCTAATGAAAAATAAACCCTAGAGGCCAGGGTGATCAAAATCCTCTAAAACTGCATTAGAATTTTAATTTAATTGTTCTTGACTTCACATAATATGTATAGCTTTTATTTAACATCTACAACGTTATTGCAGTTGTGGTGCTCTATACACAACAAAACAGCATTTAAGATTCAGTCACAGAAAAAAAGGACCATTAAGACTACATAGACACACATACATTATTCATTTTTATATGCAATGTAAAATGTATACATAATAATAATAATGTGAAAAGAAATAAAGTATGCCATGAATGACATGCATTTTTCCTATATCAGGTGACGGTAAGGGTAAGAAAGTTCAGGAAGCACACATTTCGACAGCTGAAACATGAAATATTTAACTTCTTGCCACATCACTGTGACAGCCCTGATGTTTTTTTAAATAAGACTAAAAACATCAGCAAGCTGCAAAAGCAGATAAAAAAATTATGGAGGCATCAAAATGCATAAAGAATCATTTTATAATTACATCCTGGAAATCTGAACTGACATTGAATCAAATTGTTTGATATTAGGAGATTCCCACCAAAAGCTCTGTGCAAACAATTATGGAAATAGTATTTAAAGAAAAAAAAAAGTAACATTTATTTAACAACTTATAAGGCATAGCAGAGTGACATGTAGCAGTATCTAAATAATCATGAAAGCACATGAGCAAACAAATGAGTTGTTCGAGATGTTGGAAATGTAAAAATGCACAATAGGATGGCAGAGACTCACCTGCTGTTCTCTGGTTGGGTAGTTGTCCAGGTTTGCCTTAAAAAAAGGCCACTTATCATATGTGTAGTTATACACCCACTCACAGAAATGATTCCCAAAGTCAAAACCCCTGCACCAAACAGACGTGAGCAGAGCAGGAGTCAACAGGTTAAAATAGATCGTTATTATAATAATAATATACAGTGCCATGCATAATTATTCACTCCCTCTTGGACTTCTCCGGTTGCTCCAGTGACCGATGCCCTCCTTACCCAGTCATTGACTTTTGTAGATGGCCTCCTCTACGCAGAGGGATGTCATTTTGCTTTTTCATGATGCTGTTTGTTTATGTATGTTCTCTAACAAACTCTAGGGTTTTCCAGGAATGGGTGTATTTATATTGATGTCATGTGACACTTTAATTACACATTGTTGGACTCCATTCAACTAATTATTTGATTTATGATGGTAACTGGTTACACCAGAAATAATTTAGAATATTTATGCATTTAGAATATTTAGAAATATTTATGCAATCTCACACAATATTACGTGCTATTTTGTGTTGCTTTATGGCATGTAATCCGAATTAAGTTCATTTCAGTTCCAGGTTGTATCACTAACAAACTGTGGAAAGGTTCAAGGAGGGGGAATACTTACGCAATGCAATAATTTTAATAATACAGTGATGATGTGTTGCAGGTAGCAATGCAATGTTTTTTTTTTTTTTTTAAATCAGGTTCACCTGTAATTATAGCTGCTGTACTCAAAGTCAATAAGCATCAGTTTGTCAGAGGAATCCTGATCCCGGCCATCCAACAGCAGGATGTTTCCTAAAGCAGAGAAAAGGTAAATCATTTGTAAATAACTTTATAAATGTTATACGAGATATGAGTGCAGTGTGGGAATGAGTAACAATTATGTAGAGCCCACCTATTAGATGGATGGGTAAAATACTGTGTATACTTATATACATGTAGATATCGTTGTGTATGTATGTAACAGAGAGAGGGGGAAAGGGAAAGAGAAAGATAGAGAGAGAGAGACGCACCTTCTTGTACATCATTGTGACAGAAGACCACAGGTGACGGTGTCTCTGCAAGCAGTGCTCTGTGATTAAAGAAGGCCAATATCATGTTACAACCACACTGTAGGATTACAGGACCACCTTTTCACATACCAGTAAACAAGTTGTCATGACAATGTACTCAGTTTGGCAAAAAAGAATGAAAGGTGTTAAAGGACGGGTAATTACAGTATCAAAAAAGGAAATTCTATCCAATCAGAACCACTGGTATAGGAACACTTACATCGCTGGTGTTTAAAAACCTGAATACCGTGAGACCAGTAGTTATGAGGAATTATTAGGAAAAATTTCCATACATGTTTTTATGTTAAGATTTTCAATGTTCATACAATTCTAAATTAATGTACATTAAATTACTATAGGCTACAGCAGAATGAAGAATATGTTAATGCTGACTCTAATCTGCCATAGCTTGGTATAGAGCTCGTAAAATTTAGTTGCTGCTCTCAAAGAAAGCAAGCTGCACATGTGAGCAGGAACAGGCCCACTGGATTTGCATAAACATGGACGTTGCTTTGTTGCAATGTAACACATACACAAATGCATTACTATTGCCATTATAACCACGTCCCAGCTGGACTACACAAGCAAAAAGAAACCAATTTACCAAATAATAAAAATGAATATTTGCCAAAAGGTATTTTTCAGTATACATATGGGACAATGTTTCTCGAGTTATGCAGTTTTGCCATGGTTGGATTTAAAATGACTTATTGAATGTACAATATGCAGATTGCTTGCCAGTAAAAAGTACTATATAACTGTACTACAGGTGTGGAATTTGGCTAAATTCTGCCTGGAAAAACACTTTCAAACAAGCTGTTTTACTTCCTGTTCTACTGATATCCAACCACCCTACTCAACCCCTACTCAACATAGCAAAAAAACACTGCTGTTATTTTCAATAATGTTACTGTTATAAACGACAGAAAATCTAAACCATGACTAGCCTAAGACATAGACATTAGATATTCAGTGTCTACGTACAGATATCAGTGCAGTATTTCTTTAAGATCGCTGAATATTCATGTTTAATAGGAAAGGAGTTTTAGGATAAGGGTTTTAGAGTAAAGTTTAAAAGGTGGCTTGCAGACAGAATCTCAGTCATACGTGTCACTACAATTTATTTTTAAGTCCCAAGGTGACTCCAGAATCTGGGAAAGCAACAAACACTCCAGTAGTTCCTGGTCTGCAGAAATGTAGCTACACTGGAGAAAGAACTAAAACACTTCCTGGAACTGTATACAGCCATGGAACTAAATGAACACTTGTTCACTTAGTGGAAATCGTGCCTCAAGTTCCCAAGCCCTTGGGTTCTTGAAAAGCTTTATACAGAAACACAGCTATACACATTCTCTCTCACACACTCACTTACACTCACTCACACACACTCACTCACACAGTATAAGCCACATTTTTAAACAATGGTTCGATTCTGCCCAGTTACACATAGACTGTATGTCAGTGTGAGTGTTTGAGAAGGCTGAGTATGAGCAGAAGCTACACGCATACACACAAACATTGACCTTCACCACACACAGACCTTGAACTAGTATTACATGTTGTAAGCCTGATAAGATCATCTGTCCACATAGCATAATCTGTCTCACATAATCACTCACACAAAGACACACGCACATTATTTGGCAAACTAGTTTTATAAAATTATGCCTAGTACATTTATTTCAGATTAGTTTTGACGTTTATCACTTAATCATGGCTTAGCATGTGGAATACAGTGCAGCATTTACAAGTCCCTTGCTTTGGTCTTCCTCAGACATTAATGAGCTGGTTTCTCTTCATACCTCTCATATCACACAGTGTCATCTCTCCTTTCCTCTCACCTCAGATTCACCAGCTCAGCCGGAAGATCGTACTTCATCAGCTTCTTGAACTTCTTGATGTGAGCTTCACGAACAAATGTAATATTGTTGATTTGCTCCATGTACCTAAACCAATGCACGAGAGGAAACACATCTTTTCAAAACCTGATCAGTGTGAAAGTCACCACTGCAACACTGGATCATTGTGTGAGTCTAGAGAGCAGCTTTTACCTCTCCATGGTCACAAACAGCCATTTGGGCTCTTTATTGAAGGGCATGACCATACGGTGGAAACGGGCCATCTTATTGGCTATTTCAGCCGAGATGTCTGGGAGATGCAGGTGCTCCGTGCACAGGCGGTTACTCTGGACCGCAGAAACACGCTTGAGTTAATGCTCATACAAATACAAAATACGTTACAGATTAGTAATAGTAAGTCAGGGCAGCTAGAGTCGTGCTAATTGTCTCAGGGGCTTTAACATTTCTGGACAGTTCTTCAAATTTATAAAACAAATTCAATCCCCTGTGAATTAAGACTGACTAGTTAACTGGAACATTTGTGTTACACGTTATGTTTCGTTTATTCTTTAAGAATGCCATAGTGTTTACATCAGTGGTAGTCAAACCAATTCCTGGAGATGTAGCACCTTTGGATTTTACTGTAAGCCTTGATTAGCTGGATTAGGTGTGTAACACTAGGGCTGTATCTAAACACAGCGGCTCAGTAGACCTCCAGGGGCTGGCTGCTCCAACAGATCTTTGCTACATATCCATGTTTATGGGAAAAAATATGTATCAAATCAGTTGCTAAACTGCCTGTGCTACTAAGCAAGACTGCCAGTTGCTCTGCACAATATTATGCTCCAAAAAACTGAAATGGAGAGAAAACTCTATATAGTTGGCAAACTTATTCACTTTAAGCTTTTGCCTAAAGTGATTGCATAAGTATTCACCCCCGTTTCTGTGAAACTCCTAAATGCCAGTTGTTCCCACACTACTAATAGCTAGCTCATAGTTAACTTAATTATTCAAGTTACCAGCAACAGAAGGGAAGAAAATGGAAAGTTTTATTAGAGTTAAATTTGAAAACCCACTGAATGAGTGGAGTCACACTGGCTAAGTTTACATGCACATCAAATTCCATTTAAGGTCTATATTCAGGTTGCAGCCATATTCCGAATACGAAATCTATATGCGTACATGCATCAGAATATTCCTGTGTACATGGTTGTTGTAAGAATGCCTGATTTTCTTAAATACCTAGCCTACAGCTAAGCATCTGTTAGCACCCACACTTCCTTGCAGACTGAGCATGTGCATATATCTCCTTTCAGTGGATTTTCTGAATAAGGTGTTTACATGCAACAAATTTCTGATTAAAACAGGCATATTCCAGGGGTGGGAATTGGAATTTGGGGAATCAGAATATTGTCTTAATCTGAATCGGGCAATCGGACTGCGGCGTTTACATGACTCAATACTAACTGGAATATTGCCTAATTCTGATTAATATCGGAATATTGATGTGCATGTAAACATAGCCACTGTTAGCTGAATACAACAAAAAAGTCCAACATGGAGAATAATAACCAATTTCATAAATCAGTGTACAGATTTAGAAAGACAGTGTACATTAACTTGTAAGAAACAATTGAAAGAGCTATCAAATAAGAAGAGTAAGCACACATCTGCTTCGTAAGTGTAACCCTCCAACAGTCCTACAGAATTTATAGTAATGCTATCATTGAAAAGATTGAAGAGGACTGCTTTGAACCCTAATAACCCTTCTCCCATCTAAAAGCCAATCAGTCACACCACTGCATTGAAATAGGTCATGTTTAATATGATTATTGTAGAAAAGGTCTAGAATCTGACTTTATATCTGCTCCCAGCTAGATAAAAAAAAAGGTCTCGGATCTGTTGGTACAACAGTCTTGAATGTACACCCAGTAATTTGTGTGCAAGCTTATTATGAAGTGTCTGTGTGTGTTTATTTGATTGCGCAGTTCACTGAATGTAACTATCTATAAGCTTGTGGTTTGTGTGAAACCAGACTCACAGGGAGATACTCTTCTAAACGTCCCTCTGGGAAGATGCCATAGAGACGAGGACCCAACTCTCGCTCTGCTAGAATGGCAAACATCACACTCTCAGACACCAAGGAGTCCACTCCCTAACACACACACACACACACACACATCTATATAACTGACAGCATTTTACTACACAAACATCACTAGTTCACAAAAATATTTTCTTATCCTCAGTGCTTTCAAATTTTTCATGCAATTCCTGTCGGTGTGTAAGTGACAGGAAGCAGAGGGATTCACCTGTAAAATGGCCCCATAGATGCGCAGCAGCACACATGAAGGTTCAGCCCCGATGGGATTCACATGACTGGGTAAGCTGCACTTGTAGAGCAGGTTGCTGAGTCCACCACTGCCAACATACAAACACACAGGACTGAGCCATCCTTCAGAATTAGTTCTTCACCATATGGACAAATTATTTTATAATGGTTATTTTTCATATGATATGGGCTGCCATGTAATAAAATGTCCTGGTGATGTGCCATGTTTAAAGACCTATCTGCATCATTTGACTGCTTTTCACTAGATCATGTGATCCCCATAAACAAGCATATGGAGCAACCATTGTGCTCTAAGCACACAATTTAACAAGGATAGGAAAAATAATCAGGTCTTTTCAGCTAATAACTCAATAATACATATGATAACTTTGATAATGTTGTGTAACCACTGCAACAAAATAAGAAAAAAAAGATCTCCTGGATGTGCTTCATAGACCCCACTCTGAGAAACACTTGTATGAGGTGTTTTTGATGAAACTGTTTAAATGTAGCAAGTGATCATTGAAAGAGAGAGAGAGAGAGAGAGAGATGCATCAAGATGCACAAAGTTCACTCCATCATACGCTACCGCCTGACTGGCATTGCATCTGACCCCCACCCTTCATCTTGCATGTGGAGATCAAACAAGATGGCTCCTAGTCACCATTTCGAGCTAAGACTGACCGGGTTACGGACGTGGCCAGGTCACCAGATTCTAACCTGCAGACACCACACTTATGCCTGGTGGGACCTGTTAGCCCTAATCCGTGCACTTAAGTCTGACTACACATTTCATTATGATTGCTGTTTGTCTGACCCACTCTCCCATCAGATCAGTTCAGCAAGTGTGGCCCTCCACTGCCACAGCCCTGAGGATCACTGAAGTGCACAAACCCTTCACCAGGATAAGGTCTTGATTCATGAAGGATATTCCCAGAGTAATGTTTTATAATCACATGTTGGTTCTCTGGGAGTTTACTGATTCCCACCCCATGTGCCTAGACTAGTTAGAGGACCTGTATGCACTGATGTAGCGATATCTCGAAAGCCGGTAATATCGCGATAACTAACGATTGTTGCTGCTCAGCCCTATTCAGAGTACATAATATCATAACAGGCTCGACTTCTTGTTTTCGTACCTTACGATGCTGATCTCAAAATCCTCCTGAGTGATGGTCTTCCACGCCCCGGACAGAAAGCTCTGACACCACGTGAAAGCTCGGCTCCTCGTCTCCCGGTCCACCCCCTCGGTCCTCCCGTCCTGGTACGATTCCGCCTCGGAGTCCTCGTCCCCGTTCGCGTCCACCAGCTCTCTGATCGCGGGGCTCTCCAGCGGACCGTTCACAGCGGATTTGTGTAAAGGGGCATCTCCCGCACACGCGGTCAAACTCTGTCCGGCCTGCATGATGTTCGGAGAAACCCAGTCAAGCGGGAAAGGTCTCTGCAGCGCTAATAAATCCTGCCAATGAGGGCACAATGCAGTTCAGGATCACCTAGTGTACTAATAAAGAGCTTCACGTAGAGAGGCAAAGTTCACCTGGATCCACTAGGAGTTGCTATGGTTGCCAAATAATAATCCTCTGAATTAACCTGTCTATAAACTGTTACATCACACATTTACAACATTTAATAAACCACCGAATTATTATCTCTGTTCAAATATCAAAATCATGAAATCCACTTTCTAACTACAAGCCTACATATAAACCGAAATCTAACTAACAGCGGACCGTTTTACTCACTTCCGCCTTCGGTTAAGTCCCAACTGTCTTCTCGCTCCCTAAATAGGTGTTCTATATAGGGTTTGTGATAACGTCTTCTACACCCTACGTAGTGCACTATATAAGTGCAACAGGAAGTCATTCGGATTTCAGCCTTCGCAAACGGGTTCTCTGGTCATCACATAGTGGCACTAGAAGACTGACAAGAATTCTGTCCAATCAAATTGCGTGTACCTTGACAGACCGGCGAATACTAATCAGTGATTGGATGTCGGAAGAGAACTAGCACCACCCCTTTATATGAAAGCGACAGACAAGCGTGTTTCAGTGTTGCGGTGTTTTACTATCAGGAGGTTATGGGGCGTTTCTAATATGCATATTTATGCATATTCGAAAATTCTGGCATTTTTAATACGGGTAAAGGTGTAGAGATGTTCTAATAATTCATTGGGAATTTAAACTATTTGTTACTCTACACAGAGTATTTTAACAGTTAAAAGTCTACATTCGGGGGGATTTACATATGAAATTCCAGAGACAGATTTCAGGGATTTCAGGTAAACTGGGACAGTTAAACATTTCTGTTCTAATAAGTTAAAACATCTTTTACAACTACTGTACGAAAATAAGAACAAAGTTCTTTGGAATAATGTACATTTGTCTATAATTTAATTCTTTTCAGTATGGTACAGGTTAATTGGGACATGCTTAAAAGAGTTTTTTTTCCAATAAAGTAAATCACACTAACATTAATTTACTCTTGCTCTCTTATAACCCAACGCTAACTATTATCTGTTTATTACAAAGTAGAATAGCATTAAGGAGACAGGAAGAGATGTAGTGAGACTGTGTGTGTGTGTGTGTGTGTGTGTGTACTTAGTGTACTGTATATCATTTTAGACACTGATGATTAGGAATTATAATTTTTTATATATATATATATATATATATATATATATATATATATATATATATATTGCTTTTTAAAATAACTAATCTGTTCCTACTGAATTCCTCAAAGACTTTGGACATTTTTTAAACCATGTTATTGTTGTTATTGCTGTAAGAAATTATTTATAGCATGTTACTTAGGCCACATTTTAATATGTAGTTATTTTTACTTAGCCTAGTGTGTTAATATAATAAAACATTATAGACAATTAAATGTGTTATTGTGGATGAAAGTAAAGACCCAAACCAATGAAGATATTCATTCCCAAATGACCAAACTTGTCATTAAAATGGTTTTTCAGTCAGTCTTGACAAAAGGAAAAGCTATGCTTCTTAAGAATATATAAACATTGTTGTCAATGTATGTGTTGGGGGATTTGTTTTATTAATGGCAGGAAAGCTTAGACAAGATGGAAGTTCCCCTAGAAGTGGTGCTGCCCAACCCAAGTCTAGATACCATTAAAATTAGTCTAATTGTATCTACACTGCTCTCTCCTCTCCCACATAACAGGAAACATCACTGACCCAATGACCTTCAGTGCATTTTAGAGGAACATCTTGTTCTCAGCTCAAACACTCTCTGCATTATACATCACACTCCAGGACCCTCAAACACTCCCACACAAATGCAGTAGCTGTAAGCAGAGGACAAAGAATCCACGACTTGTCCTAATGAATTAATGTGTGCATGCTGTATTTTTTCTGTCATTAACTAGAGAAAACTCTGGCACGGTCGTGAAAGACCTATAGGCCTGTGATCATTGTACTCAGAGGTTGCTTTTGGTGCGGGAGCGCGCATCGGCAGGGGGCGCGCACGCTGCTGGGTACTCCCCTGATCTGCAGCGATTTTCTCTGAACGGCGTCACGCGCTCTCTGCCCACGCACAGCAACAGCATCATCACGGTGCAGATCTCACGCATCCGTGTTGCTCAGCGAGATCAATCCATCTTCCCAAAGCGCGCTCTGGCTGTCCCCGTCAGCAGATTAGGCTGAGGTAGCAGGTGCATGGCCGGACTCAAAAACAGCACAGAGATTATTCTCTTATCAATTCTCTCTCTCTCTATATATATATTTTTGTAAATATTCTCTCGGCTTTTGAATCAGATCTGATACCTGAGAGCGGCGCGCGCGCCTGAATCAGAGAGGTCGGGCCCGGTAATCGCATCCGCAGTGTGGCCAGAGACAGGGAGACGCACGCGCGCGCGCGCACACACACACACATAGACAAGAGAGCGACGCTTGGTCTGCATTTGCCTCCGTCCCCGCCGTCTGTGGATGGGCCGCGCGCCTCCGCAGTCGCCGCTCCGACGCGTTTAGTGGATGAAGATGGCGGACAGAGCCGAGATGTTCTCCCTCTCCACCTTCCACTCCCTCTCTCCTCCGGGCTGCAGGTGAGCAAGCGCAGCATCCTTTTCAACCTTCTCAGCTTTTTTAATCAGCGGCCTCAGATTCAGCAGGGTTTTATTTTATCCCTTTAAAACCTACGCCGCGTTTAGAGAAAAAGCTAGTGATGGAGATGATGATGATCATCTATGCGCGAGTCTTTCGCGTCCTTGATGATGCGTCTGTTGGTTCTCGGTCTCTTAATTGTGTGGGTATAATGCACCCCCGTCTATTTATGATTAGGAAATGGTCATGAAGACGAGATTGAACTGTTGTATTATTTGTTTCCATGGCGCAGGATCTGCTTTCATAAGGAGGAAGGAGGCCCACGCCCTGTTGGGCTAACTGTAAACAGGGCAACTTAATCCATATGCAGGAGTATTATCAGAATCATAGCCATGTTGTTATCATGTTAATGGGTCTTTTCACCTTCACTGTGTTTAAAACATATCAGATCAATGTGTGTGCACAGGCATCCATAGATTTAGATAGATAGTCTTATACATGGTTATTGATTTGTCTGCTTTATGAATAAATGAATAGGGTGTTTGTCCCATTCTGTGTTACTGCAGATATAAACAGTGCTGTGGTTCTTTATCTCTTGTCTCTTAATAAGTTTTGTGGTGTATGTGAGAATCTAAATGCGTATAATCCAAAAGCAAGTGATATTCGAGATCCCTTTTCTACTGGGAGCGGCCAGCGTTGCATTATAAATAGTAAATAAGGAAACAATAACCTAAAACCTAATACCTATAAACATATTCACACATACACTGGTACAGCCATATTAATGCAGCACCACAACCTCCTCCTCCTGCTAACTGCCCCATGTCTCTGTTTTCTTCTCAGCATTAAAGAGCTTGACAAAAAAATAGTGGGTAGAAAGAAATATTTATACCAAGTAAATATACATATAGATGTTCTGAATATGTTGGCTGAAGGAAGAATTTTCTGGCATTCCGAACATATAAGCTCAATTATAATTAGATAAAAAGCTCCAAGATACAAGATATACAGTAAAAAAAAAAAAAAAGGGTTACAAGTGTTGAGTCTAGTAGTATTTGAGAATCTGAAAAATGTATACACACTGTTTTTAATTCTGTCCCAACAGGCTCAGTAGCTTTCACCCTGACTTTCTAGAGGAACATCATTCAGATGAAAGGGTATAACAGATGTCAGAGCATCACAAAATGATTACAGCAGCTTGAATAAGCAAGTAGTGGATGAGGAGACCACCCTAATACAGAAATGGAGGGTTATTAAGATGGCAGGTGGAACACATCACCTTGCTATCTCTCTGACTCATTTGTTCTTTCCCTTTTGTCTGTTCTATTAATCTCTTTTTTTCCTATCTAGCCCTGAGTTTAATACACTTTTTCTTTTTTACGATATATCCATGTACAGCCTCTCTCTCTCTCTCTCTCTCTCTCTCTCTCTCTCTCTCTCTCGCTCTCTCTTTCTGTATTTTCTAACTCTGCATATTATCTCCAAATGTGATTTCTCTTTCTGCTGTTATGATGAAAATACAAATCTGTCTCCTCATCATCCCTTTCCATCAACTCATTGCTGAAGCAACTGAAATAATAGGCACTGCTGTGCTGTCTCTAATGCTTTAGGATATGAGTCTGATAATGGAGTGTGTGTGTGTGTGTGTGTGTTTGTGTGATGATGCCTCATAGAAAGCCTGACTTTTTTTTTTTTTTTTGCTTAAGATTTAGTTAATGCTTTTGGTAAAGCCTGAGGAAAGAAATACAAGCCAAGAATTAAAAGGAAGGTCAAGGCAGAGCAGGCAGACCTTTGCTTCATTCATCTAAAATATGTATTATTTACATTTGTATTCTATTATATATTTTAGAGTAAAACAAGTCATAAACAGAAAAGCATTAATATGGTTGTCTTTGATTAAGATAATTTACATCCACATTTACACCATGTTTAAAAAATGTATTTTTTTAAAATTTTTATTTATTTCATAAGTGTTTTGGGGTTCCAGAGTCCTCAATACATTATATGTAATAAGAGGGTTAAAATATTGACAAATGTAATAATTACAAATGCATAGATAGTCTCTAATATAATGTATCTGTCCTAAAAGGCCACTGTTTACAACTGTTTTTTTTTCTCAGCTCATGAGTATGTCAGTGCTGTGGTGACTGTCTGGCCAACTGATTAAATTAAACCTTCATAGTGGGTGGGAGGAACACCTAGTTTTAGTTTCTCTGACTCCTCACATGCCTCCTCAGCTCCCCCTTCATTTCACATTTATCCACAACAATGTACAAAAGATGCAGTAATCCACTTTAAGCACTGAGCTGAGCAGTTAAAGGTTAAAAGCCTTTCTCGAAGGCTCCTGGGATTTGAATTCATGACCTTCTCATCACTAGTGCAGAACCTTTACAGCTGATCTGCCCCTTATTCTCTTCTCTGTACTGTAGCACAGCAGATTCTTAGCAGTGTGTGTGTGTGTGTGTGTGTGTGTGTGTGTGTGTGTGTGTGTGTGTGTGTGTGTGTGTCAGTACATACTCTCTTAACCACTGACTGAAAATTGAGCAAGAGTGGAGACTCATAAGCAGCGATGTTGATACAGCGGCTCATAAGCCCAGAACAGATGAAATGGAGGAATGAGCTAGATGTTAATATGATGTGTATTATGATACATCATATTATGGCATTATGAAGAAATATTATATCATATTATGGCATTATGTTTTCTGAGAAAACAAAATCTTATTTTGATCCTAACCTTACTGTAATCTCTGTATGACAGACTCAGGTAATATACAGTAATTGTATTCCAACCCTAAATAATGACAAATATAATGTTGTTAGGGTATTGTCAAAATATATAGTTTGTTTCTGCTTCCTTTCTAAGGTAAACATGCTATGGGTTAGCGTGGCTGTAGACATGAACACACACACTCATGAAATATATGTCATATACAATCTGAAAAGATGAAAGCTTTGTTGTGCAGTAATCTGTCTTACATAATGGTGTGTGTGTGTGTGTGTGTGTGTGTGTGTGTGTGTGTGTGTGTGTGAACAGAAATCTGTTGGTCTGTGAGTATAAAAGTCATCTTCAGTGTACACCACCCTTCAAACTTTTGTGCTTTTGATTAATGAGGATTATGTTTGTCTGCAATTATCTAGGTTAAAGATTATCCAGGTTTATTTTCAGGAAAACAGTATTCATTCATTCAGCATCAGTAATTGCTTTATCCTGGTCAGGGTCATGGTGAATCCCTAGCCTCTCCCGGGAACACTGGCCGTCAGGTAGGAATATATTGTGGATGGGACAATTTAGGGTCACTAGTCGATCTGTTGGAAACGTTTTTTGGAAGGTGGGAGGAAACCAGAGAACCCAGAGGAACCCCACATGGACATGGGGAGAACATGAGCAGAAAACAATGACACATGCAAATATTTGTAGCAATAACTAACTAATTAACCCTTTCATTTCTACATAAAGGTCTTTTTCAGATTTTGTACAACTTCAGCTAAATAAATGTCATCTAATTAACACCGATTTACATGTGTAAATATGACTGAGCCAAAAGATTCAAACCCACATCAAAATCATCATTGTACATCCCAAAGGTGTATGGAGCTAGTGTCTCCTTCTCTCTTTGCTGACATCTTTTCTGACATTAATGGCACTTCTAGATTTCAGCCAGAGTGAAAAACATGCAGAAAAGGCAACTATTGTGGTCATATACAAGCCACCAATCTTAAAATGGACCAAAAAAGAATGTGTGTTTAGGGGCAAAATCAAGGCAAACCAGGCCTAACCAAAAATAGACCAACATTTTATGGGCTAGACTGGCCTAGTTCTGCTTCTGTCCTCTCCAAACATCTTTTGTGATGCATTTTGGGTTTGTTGTTATTCAGTATACACAATGCACATCCAGATTCAGGTCAATTAGCCACATTAGTAATGCTACAATACTAAAACACTTTGTTTTTTTTTCCGGTGAATGAATGTTAATGGACAGTAATCCTGTGTGTTGCTGTTTTTGGCACAGCAGTAGGTTAACTAATGCAGTTTAGTTTCAGCTGTGGTTAAATGGTGTGAATCATAATCATGTGAAACTCCATACAGTAACCCAAGCTCGAACCGGGAACTCTGGAGCTGTGAGGTGGCAACATTGCCCACACTGTCAGTGTACTGTCCTGTTGTTTTGTTGTATTTCTCTAATGAAAATGATCTCATCATTTACCTGAAAGTATCTTTGAAGTGACTGACTTGAGTGTTGATGATCGTGAATGATTCAACTTTACAAAAGATCAGTTTACTTCATCATATGGCATATTAGGTTATTCTGAATATGTGGGTGTATGTGTGAAAGAGAAAGAGGAGATACAGAGAACATCTTATAACTGAGCTGCTATTGTGAAAACAGGCTTTATCTGTAATGTGTTATATGCGTGAGTTCTGTGTTGTTAAACATGTGGCGTTGGCATTTCAGTGTATCAAGCTAATTTCAGCACGTCCTTTGCAGCTACACACAGAAAATGTGTGCATATGCATTTAGCTGTGTGACAGTCAGTCATGCAATCAGATCAGAACAGATCAAGTTACCAGCTAAAAGAGGCAAGTAATGCTGTGTGTCATTTTAATCTACTACAGTTGCTGATACCACTTAGGTAATGACTCTGTATGAATGAATCGAGACACAGTGACAGCATAATTCTTGATTTAATAAAACCAAGCACACTCCTACTGACACAGAAATAGATGACCAAAGCTGTCATTACTTATTACAGTTTACTTACTTATACTATTACAATTATAGGAAATGTTCAGTCTGCTTGATTACAATATTGAAATAAGAAAATATGCGAGGCAGTCCTGGGGTTGATCAGGCACTGTGGGATCTTTGTAGCTGAGAATGAACATGGCATCGGAACGGTGTCATGTAACAAATCACATGACTACTTTATTGAACTATGTCTGTTGCTGTGCAGTAACAAACTCCTCTAGTTTCACCAAAAATCTATAAACAAATTTATGCTTGCTGCAGATGGACTATGAGTTCTCATCATTGCAATACAATAAAACTTTAATATAGTGCTTATTGTTTTTTTATTTTTTATTTTTTGCCTGGAAGCAGACATGCTCATAGCTTCAGTGTTATTTTGTTTTATGCATATGATTAATGCAGGGCTAAAAGTTGCAAAGCTTTACTTTCAGCTTTATGCTTGCAGTCTGATATAGCTGCCATTTTCTTTCTCCCTCGATTTTCTTCCTATGCTCTGACACTCTCATTCTGTGGATAAGCTGGTATTATAGTAAAATGCTCCAGCAGTTTTTGGAGAAATTAAAAAAATAATAATGGAAAATGCAGCTACATACAAAGAATTTTTGTAGATCAATTATTGGCAACTTTGAGATGCAAAAATGTTATGGTACCACCACATTTATGTTATGGCCATGTGTTTCACATGGAAATCAGAACAGAGCACATTATTCAGAAATGATTATCTGTGCACTGGATAATCAGATAAATATCTGATTATAAAGCATTTGAGTTTTTTGTTATATATTTGTGGAATTTATGCAGTCTATGTATTTAGGTGGCTTTTCTAACCGTTGCATTTAGTGCAGTAACACAGCCGTATATTCATCTGTTATATTGTTGAATAATCCCCTCTTTCCTTTCCTTTTTAGTGCCCTTTTCTTTAATCTTTCTGTTCCTTCCGTCATCTAACTATCCAGTCTCATCTCCTACCATTACATAATTTATGCAAGCACATGGCATGCAGTGCTGCAGGCTGTGTGTGTGTGTGTGCGTGCATGCGTGTGTGTGGACACATACTGCCAGTTTTTAATGAGCTTCTTCATTATTGTCGCTTAAAAAATCCTCTTCTTTGTTTTAGAGAGAGAAAGACTGGAATAATAAGGCAGGATGCAGGGAGGAGGAGAGGGAAACACTCATTATATGCTGTTAAATTATTGTGTGGTTTTAAAATCACTGTAGCATTCCCTCTGAACAATGACATGGAGTTTATATGAAAGAGGGGTGTCAAGCACTCTCGAAATCTCACTCTATTACTTTTCCTTTCCAGGAAAAAGAGAGTCTGCATATTATAGTAGTAAATAACATGCCACATCATCTTAGAATTATTACATGCTGTTTATGTATGGTAAGATATAGATTAATTGGTTAATTTCTTGGAAGATAAATCCGTAACAGCACAACGACTATATTTATTATGATTTATAGAGCAGAGAGTATACATATCACATGTACTCTCTCATATTGCTGACTTGAAACCCAAGAAGAAAGTGGGATGAGTCAGCGAATGAGCTTGTACTGGTAGGATGCAGTTGTCATGGTGACAGCTGTTAAAGGTGACCTCACCCTACTTAACGAGCCCCTCTGAGGGTTTTTCTGCTAATGGTGTGACATCACCCCTTAGCCAGCAGCAGCTACCATGGCAACAGCCGATGACAGGCAACTGATGTTACACTGCCGAGTGCTGAACAGGCCCTGCCCACTGTAATAAGGAGGGAGTGATAGGAGGCTTTAGTGGTGGGTCGCTGCAGGGACTGATTCCAGGGTGGGGTTGAGAAGTGAGAATCTACTAAATATCGTGTTGTTATCATGTGATACACACACATAAACACACACACATATTAGATATTAGCCATTTAGCACAGAAAAAAAAAATAATGTTTGAATTTTATTTTGTGACAATCAGGAAAATTGAACCAGGAATAATAGCTAGCTATGCTGCCATATGAGCAGTAAACTAATATACCCTGGATAGACCTTATTGATCCATTGACTGATTTGGTGATTCTGCACCAAATGAGTGATTCTTTCCTAGAGTTGTGTGTTCAATAGGGCTGTTAAATACCTTTGCATTTGAATTTCAGTTATGAAAACTTTTAGTATTCAAGTGCATTCAAATATTACGTAGGACTGTTTTTAATGCCACTGAACAGAATATAAACAAATTATTACCAGGATAAAGTCTTTACTGAAGCTGAATGAATGTGGTAATGTATCATGCAATGACACACAAGTCCAGCATCACATTGAGGATGCTCCTATGTTAATGATTGTGGACTTTTGTTGTCCCTCAACTGTATACCTGACCACCAAGAGAGTAAATAACATTCATTCCTGCAACTTTTTTGTTTGGTCCAGCAGGCTCCCAGATGCACACCTCTGCACAACTATTGTAGCTAACAATAGTACTGCAACAAGTGACAAGTGACAGTAAACCTTACATGAAATGGCTATGTGAAATGGGTACTGTTTGCAGCGCTGTATATCTGTATATATTGTGGATGAATATGAATATATTAGGTGTTCTTTAGTATGAATAGTATGAATATACTTGGTGTTCTTTAGTCCTAGATCATGTTCTTCAAAAAAACTAGATACCTTAATTATTTTTATATTAATTCAGAGGCTTTGTGATTCAGTTGGTGTGATCATTACATACATACTATGCGTGGATTCTCTGCCTGCATAAATAGAGAAGTTGAAAGCAACTCTGTATTTCTCCTGAATGTTTGTCATGTTTTTGACATTTAACTTCATTGTTAGGATGAGTTTGGATCGGTTTGTAGGAATCGACATGACAAGCAGATTTGGACTTCTGTGAGATTTAGGTCAGCTCAGTGGTTTAACTGATTCCAGGATGTGCAAGTGAAGAGAAGAATAACCTGATTACATACTTGAATACAGACCAGTTGATATTTGATTAACTCTTCATGTTCTGTGCTTTTACCTAGAATGCATACTAGAGATGATGATGTGCATGATTTTAATTTTTAATTGAAAGATTGAGTTTCAACATATGGTATAGGGAGATATGTTTAAATATATGTTTTTGTTTGAAAACAATTTAATGCCAAAACACTTTATTGAATTTACTTATAACTGGCAATATTGAAAAAAGAAAAAAGAAATTCCAATAAAAAGCAGTCTACCACAGAGATATTTCAATTTCCATGTAATTAATACAGGTATTAATGATGCTATGGAGACCATAGCTTCCATTAGAGATGTCTGTGGAGTGTTGTTGGTGGTGTTCAGGCAGCCTGGGCAAAGCCCACCTGGTTGTTTCCGCGGTCATACACAGAGTAGTAGGCCCTGAGGAAGACGTCGCCAAAGATCCAGAGAGGCTGGTTGTTCTGAGAGGGCAGGTAGGTGGGAGTGATGTCAACGGTGCAGTAGCCACTCTGGGTCTGCTGTGAACATATGCACAAGATAATTGAGTTTTTGGGTTCCTCACTGTTTATCTCAGTATTTATCAGAACCTGTTGGTGTATCAACAGCTGGAGAGAGGAACTTACTTGGATGTAGGCAGAGGGGCCCAGAGGGAAAGTCACTCCACTGATGGTGAAGGTCAGAGTGGGGAGACTGCTGACCTGGCTACAGTCCACAACATACTGTAAAATAGTGCAGATGATGTTCAGACAGATTTGAGGGTACATTCTCTAAAGATATTCAGGTCACCTAGCTGTAATAAGGCATTGATAATATTGACAATTCAGTACAGCTGAAAAGATTCTCTGATGCAGTCACAGGACTACATTGCATTTGGAGTTCTCTATTTATTAGTGTTATGAACACTAATACAAACTTCTGTAAATTACCAATCATGGTTTGTTTGATATTTATTTAAAGAAATACCAAGCTTTAAACATCAGAGCACTAATAATTTCATTATTTGAAAATGTAAAGAATATGGCACAAGCATGGCTTAGCCAAGTGGAGGCCATCCACCAAAAGTTAGTGACTGGGTAAAGAGGAGATGAGTGAGAGAAGCAAACAAGAGACCAAGGGTAACTCGGGAAGCGCTGGAACAATCTGCACCTCAAATGGGAGAAGCTGTTCATAGTACAACCATAGCCCAGACAGTCTGCAAAGCTAGTCTTTATGAAAGAGTGGCAAGCCTTATGAAATCATGTTTGAAGTTTGCCAAAAGGCATGTTGGAAACTCAGCAAACATGTAGATTGTCAGGTCTCATGAGACCAGAATTTAAGTGCTGGTTTTGGTGGAAACCCAACAGCAATGGTGGAATGATCAGGTTAAGAGTTACCTTTGGCCTCATCTCTGACTAATGCCCTTCTTACCCACTCACTGATCTTGGTAATTCTCTCATCTAGGGGTTGTTACATATTCTTCTCACTTTTAATAATTGATGTAATGGTGCTATGCAGGATGTTCAAAGTTTGGGATATTTTGATTGATAAGAACTTTGTCTCATTTCACAGCAACAGGGTGAATACTTACATAATCACCTTATAACTTTTAACCTCATTATAACTTTTTTTTAACATTTACATTGCAAATAAGTTTGCAAATGTTATAGATTCCCCCTCACCACTTCAATTTTATGGGCTTTTTTATGTGTGTGAGTACCTCGCCATAACTATTCTGCTGTGCCCCAATGTCCTGCATCAGAGAGGACATGATGTTGCTAGGGGCAGTAAGGCTGGGGGTACCGGTGTCCACAATGGCCTGGCAGCCTCCATACTGAGAGCACCAGCCAGTCTGCTGTCCTGAAATCTGGAACCTGAGCCAGATGAATGTTTATGATTAGTAAAACTAAATTAAAGCATGACAGTAGAGATTGTTTCAGTGATGTATACTGAGATGTATGAGTAGATTTCGGAATGATCACTAATTGTGTAGTTACTAATGCTTGAGAAGTTTCTTATGATGAATGGCACTTACTCTTGAATGCCAATCTGCCAGTAGGTCTCAGCGGTCACTGGTGTCCAGTAGATCTGACCCTGATACATGTTGGTGTCCACAGCACCGAAAGCCGCCTCACTGCCAGACCCTCCAACCCTGAACAATCAGAGCCATACATATATATATATATATGCATGGTTAAATTCAGATTATTAATGCTGTAATTCTGTTTCTCTTATTTTTGTACAATATCTCTTGCTTACGGGCTCAGATAGATTCCAAACAGGTTTTGCTCAAGGAGCCCCTGCTGCATCATGTTGTCCACGAGGGGCATGGCATTGCCGACAGCAAGAGATGGGTAGGCTAGACCAAGAATTCCATCAAATGGAGCCTCCAGGAAGGGCTGGCTTGGCTCGTTAGTGCTCAGACCGATCTCCTGATTAGAGACTTGGATGCCAGACAGCTAACAAAATTAAAAAAAGACAGGATTTCTTCTAAATGCTTTGTTCTAGAGGCTCACACATGATTTACGCCAAACAAAAGTGCATTTGAACACAGAAATCATACTTGATGGAATTTATATCAGTCAGCTAAATTCTACCACCTAAATATCAGTGCAAAACCACGTCATTGCAGTAAAGTCACTCTGCCGAGTCACTGGTCCCCACAGTCAATTCTTAAAGAGAATGAGGGAAGATATCACCTAAACACAGCTCTTGATACTGTATTCATTTTAACTCAGACCCTTTATACCATCACAGCAATATTGTGCCATATTTGATAATATTTGATAATGGTGAAAATAGGGCCTTTCATCACTTACAATGTATAACATATACAGCATGGAACATAGAAGAGTCAGAGTATATCAGGTTTAGGTTTATATGTGCTAAAATATAAGCTAGAACACTCACAGTGACAGTGTCATAACCAAAGACGCCGTAGAGAGCTCCAGCTCCGTAGGGCAGGTAGAAAGTTTGGGAGGTGCTCTGGTAGGTGGAGGACTGCTGAGGGTTGAACTGCGTTTGTGCCGCTGAGGAGAGAAATGCACAGAGCTATGTTATGAATATCTCTTTTGCCTAATTGCACACAGTATGTCTATAAAACTCGCTGGTGTCTGTGTTTCTATTGCAGCACTGTAGTAGAACTTACTGCATGCCTGGGTGCTGCAGTACACAGAGTTAACCCACAGATTGGAAGAGCCTGTGTCAAAGAGCACTTGGAAGGACTGGGGTGGTGTGCCTACACTGATCACGCCAAAGTAGTAGGACTGAAACACAGGTGTTAAGCTGATCAGATGAATACTTCAGCTGGTTTAAGAAATAAGATTGGGATTTGACTTACATCAGCATAGGTCATGGAATCAATAGTGGTAGAGGCCAGGATGTTTGGGTGCTGATATTTAAGGGCTGGATCAGTGTAGGGCAGATGGATACCCTTCTCCCTCAGACGCTCCCTGATGGACTTACCCCTTATCAGGGGAACCCTGCACAGACAGACAGAGCCTTGACTAAACACAACATAAAGCTATCACTCTTCACAACATATGTACAACTGAAGACTAGTGCAAAAGTGAAAATGAGTCAAGAGAGTCATCAACCAAATGATAAAGACATAGAACTTACTTGATGATTGCCTCCGAGAGGATGAAGCAAGCCAAAAGGATAATAAGGCCCTTCATAGTGATTCCTGTTCTATGTCTCCCCCGAATGAACGCACAGATCATTCTCACAACACAGGCTTTTTATACACACACCAGCCGCATATCATAATGCATATAAACTTGTCTTGACCTGTGCCAGCACCTTTCTCTCTTATGGAAACACTCACTTAATGCCAGACTTGACTGATAAGACACACAAACAAGATTTGTACCAGTAAAGGGATGGAGCCAAGTCTCAGAGGGTAGGCACTAAAAAGAAATAAATCAAGTGCATCCTAATTAGCTATATGTATTCTTACTTTTTTTTCCCCTAATGTAGTCTCTTTGAAAATGTACCCAAAAATCTAAACATTGTATATAAGTGCTATATAGTATGGTTAGTAAGTCAGATCCATTGCCACAAACAATTGCAATTTTACCATTGATTCAGTAAGGAATAAACCATTTCAGGGTGTGCTGTAATAGGAAATTAATCTGTGAGATGCATCTTGAAACAAAGCAAAGTTCCTGGTACCACTCCAAAGTTTATCATGCTATGCACATTCTGAAGTGTTTCATTTCACTTATATCACAGCAATTTGCCATTGATTACAATTTTTTGCATAAATTTTTGCATGACTGGCATGTCAAACTTTTTAACTATTTATAGTTATATTTAGTGTTGTGGAACATCCATGAGACAGGTTAGTTCATAACAGTGTATATGAGTATAGAGTAAAGAGAAAGGAAAGGGAAAGAATAAACTTTAAAATATCTCATTAAATACACTATATTTCAAAATATGGAGGAAATTTTAACTGAAAATGTTAATATTATTGAAAATTTTATGATATGGACCCAGTGCTTCGTGATACAAGGCTATTTTAAAAACTTATTTTATCTTCCGTATCTCTATGGAAAAGAATTATATGTTAATCTCTCCTATGATTAAACAAGAGCTTTATCACGGTCACTACTTTTGCTGTATCATTTCTTAAATGTCTTGCCAAAAGAACAAATATTCATTATCTTATCTTCAAAATAAGGGAAAATTGTAGCTGTTATCAGAAACACAAAAAAAACCCCAAGGTTACTGTTACGTTTATTTACATTTCTAGTTTTAATAATGTTTAATGTTACTGTAACTGCACAGATGTACAATAATTAAAAAAAAAGGCTGATTGATTGAACCATTGATGGCTCATCCATAGTGGTAGGTGTCCTCTGTATAAATATCAGCCATTCAACAAATGTTCATCTTCATAAACTCCTCATTCACAACTCCTTACATTTTAAATTTAACTGAAATAATAATTACCTCTTTTGCGTTGCCATGCATGCACACTGCTCCGTTTAGCACCATAGACTTATTATTGCACTTAGTGGTTAAAAATAGGCACTGCAGAAAGCGCTTATAGGGGGCCTTTGTGGCAGGAATCATGCTGCTCCATGCTTAGGGGAGAAGCAGTGGACAGGACAGTTAATGACATGTTTGTTCGATTCTGTTAGTCGCTGGAATTAAATGTAACTCATTTCCACAAAAGGCAAAGTGTAAGTGCAGACAGTATGTTTATGATATACAGAACCATATATATATTGCAAGATATATTGTAAAGATTGGGAGATATGGATGTCCATACAACAGAAATACATGTAAAAAAAAAAAAAAAAAAAAAGCTGAGAAAAAAAGTCTTCTTTTCCTAATGCCCAAATTGTTTAGGCAAGTGTCAGGTCTTTTATGTTTTGAAGATGTAGTTGGGCTGATAATTTTGCTAAAACCTGTAAACCCTGCTTAATGATATTACTTTGAACAAAGTTGAACAATGGTAACTCTAAAAGTACACAAAATTAGCTTCTAGACTGTATGTTGGATGACTTTGTTCTCAAATTTCAACTGCCTAGCACAGGGTTACTCTAAAAATTGCTGATGCTAATCTTTAAGCAATGCCATTGGTTACTACAGAAATGACAATGAGGGAAAAGGATGAAGGGCCATGTGACATTGTAATCCTATATTTGTCTTACCAAGTGTTGGGATTTCACTGCCAAATATCAGGATGTTAACATGTTAACAGGCTGAGAAAAGTAAGTGTGCATATTCTGGATCACACAAGCCTGCATCAAAGAGACAGTAAACCCTTCATGCACAGTAACTCCTTTTATTATTAGTTATATTTTTTTAGCGCAGTCAAGCGCATGGGGACTGTAATTAGCTCAAATTTATGTATCCTCCATTTACTGTAAGACTTTAAATCAGAACTCTACAGCATTTAATAAGATACTAACATGGAAATACCTGAAGTTCTTTGGTCCTAGGTCAAGACTAGTTAAAGTTAAAGGCTTGTATATATGGATTGTTTGCTCTGAAATTCTCTGCCTGAGTAGAGAGAGGAAATGTTAACAACTCTATATTTCTCTTGGATGTTTGCCAATCATGTTTTTGACTTTAAAGGTCATTTTCAAGATGATTTTGGATCAGTTTGTAGGGATCAGCCTGCCAAAAATATTTGGACCAGGGTGCAGAACCTGTGATTTTTAGGTCAGATCTCAGCCAGATTTGGCCAAGATGAAACAACAAATAAAAAAGATGTGGAGTTGATAGATGAATAGCCAAATCTATGAATTGCTAAATCAAATGTGTTTCATTAACCCTTCATGTTACAGATGCTTTTACATACAACCAAAATTTGCTTTGTCATTAGCTTCAGTAAAACAATCTGACACCAAAAAACAATAGTGCGTTTGCTTATAACTGGAAATTTTGACAATGGGAAAAAAGCAAAAGGAAAACTTTTGGCTAATCACAGTCTACCACAGAGATCTTGTCCATGCAATTAATACAGGTATTGATGATGCTAAGGTGAGTGTGGCTTCCATTAGAGATGTCTGGTGTTCAGACACCCTTGGCAAAGCCCACCTGGTTGTTATCATGATCAAAATCAGAGTAGTAGACCCAGAGAAGACTTCACCAAAGATCCAGAGAGCCTGGTTGTTCAGAGAGGGCAGATTGGTGGGGTAGATATTCACAGTGCAGTAGCAACAATGGGTCTCCTGTGAACATATAAAAAGATAATTCAGCTTTTGAGCTCCTCACTGTTTATCTCAGTATTTATCAGAACCTGTGGGTGTATCAACAGAGGAACTTACTTGGATGTAGGCAGAGGGACCCAGAGGGAAAGTCACTCCACGATGATGAAGGACACAACAGACAGATAGATAAATGTCTATTTTGCACTTGCAGTATGTCTATAAAACCCCCTGGTGTCAGTGTTTCTAATACCCTAATGCATTATTCTGGTAGTGATATAGAGACAAACTTAAAGTCGATCCACAGATTGGAAGAGTCTGTGTAAAGAGCTCTTAGCAAGACTGGGGAAGTCTACTGATACTGATCATGCCGTAGTAGAATGAGCGAACCACAGGTGTTAAATTGATCAGATGAATACTTTGGCTGGTTTAAGAAATGAGGTAGGGATTTGATTTACATCAGCATAGTTAAGAATAGATCATTGTAGGTCAGGTGGATGCTCTTTTCCTTCCCTCCTTCACTCTCTGATGGACGTACCCTTTATCAGGTGAGCTGAATGGTAAAGACATAGAATTTATGTGATAGTTGCCTCTGACAGGATGAGGCAAGCCAAAATGACAGTTAGGCACTTCATGGTGATGCTTGTGATCCATTTAGCTGAATGTACACACAGATCATTCACACAGTGTGACCCCATACGCATGAGCCACAAATCTTTATGCTTATACACCCCTTTTCCTGTGCCAGTGCTTTTATCTCTGATGGCAGTAGGCCTGTGAAAACACAAATGCCAGGCTTTACTCATGATAACACTGATAAGACAAACAACATATATGCCAGGAAAGGGATAAAATAAACCCATACAAAGAAAGCACTACAAAGCAATAAATGCATAATTAGATGATTGTGTACCAAAGTAATACCAAGAATCTAACCATTATACAGTGGCCTCAGAAACACTTAAACCACACTTACAAATGTACATATTTCACTGCTTTAGACAACATATAAAACCAAGTGGCATTTATTTTAAAGAAAGGTGCTACAAGCACACTTTTCAAGCAAAACATATAAACAAATAGGTTGTTATACTGTTCAAAATTAGACAAAGTTTTTGGACACATAAGATTATTCTGATTGTCACAGTTAATCCATACATGATGTGATGAACCACACTGTGTGGTTACTCTGCTAGGGGGACCTGTATGAAATTGAAGGAAATTGACTATATACATCCACCCTAAATGACCTTGGGAACAGCTGGTTAAAAGTAATCGAAAAAATGGCTAAGAAGAGGGAAATAATTTTTGAGAAAGGTCTCATCAACACTTCTATTGATTAGCAATTCTAAGCTGGGAAAACAATCAAAGGCTCCCTCAAATCATGCTTTGTCTGTTTTTTCCTCAGAATGGAGAGAAAAAAGAGTCCATTAACCTATCAGAACTAGGACAGCCTTGTTGACCCTCAAGTCCTTCCTACCACTTTTTGAGACACTTTCATCCCAGAGATTAAGGAACATTCTGGGTCAGCACAGTAGTGCAGCAGTCTTGCTGATGAAGTGCGTATGCCCAGCAGAGTGGTGATTGCACCCTGGGGTGGTAGTGTAGCCCTAGGCAGTTGTGGTTCAGTGGTTAAAGCTTTAGCTTGCTAATTAGATGGTCAGGGGTTCGATCCCCAACACCACCCATCTGCTACTATTAGGCCCTTGAGCAAGGCCCTTAATCTGCTCCAGTGGTGCTGTATTCTGGATGACTTTCTGCTCTGACTCCAAATTTCTAACAAGCTGGGATATGCCAGGAAAAGAATGTGACCAGTAAAGGCTTTTATTTTATTTATTCTGTTGTATGTAATCCCACATCAGTCACTGACTCTGCCCACTTGTGTTGGAGTCTTTTGGAAACCCAGACAGGATGCCTGCCTGGAAAGTGTAAAGAACTTTGAATCTTGTATTATTACTGTATAGACAGAATTTTTTGGCTGATGATCACCTTAGCATGGGGCTGAGAGAAATGCATGCCTTGGCGATAAATTCACTCACATGCACTGATGACCAGATGGTTCTGGGGTGACCATGTGACCAAACTCAGGCCTCCTACCTAAAGTTTTGTGTCACAAACCTAAGAACCTGATAATTGATGTTGATTGACCTCAAGGGTCAATCTGCAGAATATTCTCTATCATGTTCAGTACGCACCTTACAGTGCTATATGAGCGGCACCACATCTAATTGGTCATAAACCCAGCTATTCACCTGGCATGATGTCTTAACCTTATGTTATAACCTGTAAAATGAGCTCTTTCAAAGGACACCAACCCCACGCCTCTGTGAACTACAGTACCTGAGAGAGAGACGACTTTGGAGCTCTATTTTTGGCTAAAAATGATACTTCAGGCGCTTCCACGGATCTTCTCATATTTCAGTCGATCATCGATCAAGTCCTCAGGTCATTTTGTTTATTCAATTGATAAATTTAGTATTTTTTTTTTTAACTCTATGGCTTCAGATCAGACATTGTAGAACAGAGCCGAGGTGGTAAGAAGTGCTCTTGTACCGTCTTATGGGGAGGTTGTATTACTTTTATTTCTGGTTTTGTTCTAATTGTCAAAATGTTGTCCTCACTGCACCACTGTACTGTTGCTGTATGATTTTACATCTGCCGAAATATTAGACTAAATAGCTAAAATTTTAGACTTTTAGTGCAAACTGGCTAGCATTTGTAAAATTCATTTATTGTAATTAGCCATGATTAGATACCATATGTACATTTTTATAGCATTGAAATTACTGGGTTGAAACAACAGAGGCAGTAAACTGCATTTTAATGCAGCATTTTATATGGAAACAAGGGATAAAAGATAAGCAGTTCAAGAAACTTTTAGTTACATCATGCATGAAGAAACTCCACTTTTAAGTTGTTGACTTTTTTTTCAGCCAAACAAAATCAGCCAGCAGTCAGGAGGAGACTGTTGGCAGTTGAGGAGTGATATGAGCAGGGTATGAGACAAAGATGAGGCTTAGCTTTGAGAAATTGTTTTTTTATTTCAGGAATGCTTAGATAAAATATAAATACAACCATGAACGAAATAGGTTATTCATGACATATAAAAAATAGCTTTCCTTAAAACATATTTTATATGTCTTCTCATTTTCTTGTTGTTCATTTTAGACAGGCCAAGCAGTGAGATTGATGGCAGTCAGACAAGGCATCAGCTTTCCACAGGTAGTCTACATTTAAAACTAGGTTATTGGTAAATCTGTTTATGTAGTCTGTTGACAGAAGAGCAAGAATTTTAGCTAATATGTAGGTAGTTGTACCATTTTAGATTTATTAAAGGAAATAAATTTATTAATGTCCTTGTATATGACCATGATAAGCATAGGCAACAAGCTTTTAAAGGCTTAAATGGTTACAATCTTGCCCATTTATGGAAGTGCTCAAAAATGCTATACTCAAGAATGGCCAAAGTTTTGTATTCCGACAACATAGCTTTTACAAAACAAAAGTATGTTTACTTGTTTTGTAATCAAGTATTATTGATTTGTTGTTTAGTAGGTAGTGCATATTTAAGACCAGGTTATTGGTAAATGTGTTTATATCGTAATTTATAGACTGTTGCACTGTTTTGACATTAACACAGGAAATTATTTTATTCATGCACTCATTAATGTAAGTATACAAAACTACTAGCAGTGTTTCCCACACAAGGTTACACTGTCAAAGTATATTGACAGCCACCAAGGTATATTTTGTCCCATTGAAAATAAAGTATTAAATGATTCTGTCAAACCCCAGGGCACTGTTTTCAATTGGCTGTTAAAAGAACACTCTTTGAAAGAAGGTGGGAGGGTTGTAGTGAAAGTGGTGACTGAGCAGGCCTTTCCTGTCAGGGTAGCTGACTATAGTACCATCGGTCTGACAAAAAACAGCATAGGGAGGGGAGAAACCCAATGAATTCACTTGATCAGGTCACACTGTTGTTCTTAGATATCATCTAATCCTGAACTCCACATTACACATGGGTTTGCCATTATTAAACCATGAAGACACCAATATGGAAATATTTTAGGGCATTTTAGACAGCTTTGAAAAAAAGATGGGCTGAGACCCTCAAACCTTAAACTTCTAGAAGTGCCCCTGTTTTCAGATATTTTAATTTATTCACATAACCCCCATTGTGTTCTATTCCCAAAGAGAGAAATTCCATGTTTTCATGTTCATACAAATACTCTTCTCTGGAATACTACATATACATTGGCTTTCCTAACAATAGAAGTGAAGTGCATCTATTTATTAAGACGTGTGTAATGTCATGCGAGTCAACACATGTAACAATAATTATAGTGATATGTGCTGCTCATTACATGTTCAAAAACTATAGTTCTTAAATGCCAGGTTAGACTAGCATCAATTCCAATAGTTAATGCACTGTAATTGGAAAATTACAGTCAAAATTCTAGCTAATGGTAACAAACTGTTGTCAGATAAAATGGTGTAGTTGCTTTAAACAAAACGTTCATACGCTTTAAACATAAGTAATAAAAGTTACTTTTCACTTGAGTACATCTTTTGGCTAGATGCTTCCACTTTTGTTTGAGTAAGATTTTGACACATTATCTATACTTTGACTTAAGTATAATTTCTCAGTATTTTTGTCCACCCATGGGTACTAGATGACAGTCCCCATTCCTTTTTAAATAATGCAACACATTTCACTATTGCCTGCAATAGTGTTCATAAATGACCAAGTATTCTTGGACCCTGATGATTGCTTCTTGCAACTGTATTTCCTTTCATTTCATTTTTTGGTATATTTTTTAGAGAGGTCAATCTGCTAACATGAAATGGATACTGTTGTCAGCTCTAAGTATTCTGGATTGCTGCAAAACTTTATAAAGTAAGAATACTATAGCATTTAATAACATGCTTACATGTTGAATTATGGGTACATTTGGTGTTCTTTGGACTTAGATCATGTTCTTCAGAAAATTTGCAGAAGCAGTTAGAGGCTTTAAGATTAAGTTAAAAACTTTCAGAGAAATTGTCAGCATCTGAAATTCTCTTTCTGATCAACATATTAATCAGATTTGCACCAGGATGCATAACCTTTAAGGTTTAGATCAGATCTCAGCTAGATTTCACTGGGTTTTAACAATAAACAAAACAAAACAAAACAAAACAAAAAACAGCACATTTTTCAGCTGAATTCATGTTGGGTAGTGAAGTGATGAATACTTGCTTGTATCCAATCTACTTGGTGTTTGAGCAACGCTTCATGTTACACAAATGCATAGAATCAGAGAATGACTATAGAAGATATTCCTGTATGGTGAAACACAAAAGAGTTCCCCCTATCCTCAGGAGACTGCAAGTTCGACTCTCAATGTTGCAGCCATCCATGGCTCAGAGATTTAAGAGCAAATTTGGCCATGCTCTCTGGGTGGGATGGATGTGATTACTCTCTCTTCCCTGTCAGTCAGAGCAACACCAGCCAATCGTGGGCGTCTGTGTGCTCATGTACCTGTAAGGTGGCAGTTAGCTCTTTCCTCTGAGTGTGTTACACTGTCCTGTGATGCAGCATGAGCAGTATTTTGAAAAGATGTGTGCTTCATTTGTCTTGGAGGAATCACATGTTCACCCTCACCCTCTCTGGCTGGTAGCAATCATGTGAAAGAAAGAACTAGAGACAGATTTTGCATGATTCTTACTTTAATTGAAAGATTAGGAGTTTGAAATCAGTGCAATATAATTTAATATGATAAATACAGGTATTAATTATGCTAAGGAGACTGTGGATTCCGTTAGTGATGTGTTGGTAGTGGTGTTCAGACAGCCTGGGCAAAGCCCACCTGGTTGTTTTCGCGATCGTACACAGAATAGTAAACCCTGAGGAAGACATCACCAAAGATCCAGAGAGGCTGGTTGTTCTGAGCGGGCAGGTAGGTGGGGTAGATATCAACGATGCAGTAGCCACTCTGGGTCTTCTGTGAACATATGCACAACATAATTAGCCTATGGACTTCCTTACTGTTCCTTAGAATAACTCAATATATCATATAAACTTTTATAAACTCACTTGGATATAGGCAGAAGGAGCCAGAGGGAAAGTCACTCCACTGATGGTGAAGGTCAGAGTGGGGAGATTGCCAACCTGGCTACAGTCTACAACATACTGTAAAACAGAGTGAGACAGATGTTCAGGTAGAGATAGAAGATTTGTTGGAGGTGTGAAGATATACAGTCTGTGAAGATATTCAGTTCACCTGGCTTTCATAAGCCAGCAATGATACTGACATTTCGGTACAACTGACTATAAAGAGGAAAAGTCCTTTTGTATGTTTTCTTGACTAACGTCCCTCTAACACACTCACTGACTTTTGGTCCTTGTCCTTTTTCAGAATTGCATTGTTATATTTTTTTCTGTGTTTTATTGTGGAAATGGACTGATTCTTGCTCCACAGAATGATCTGTGTTTGGGATTTTTTTAAACTAACAAATTCATGCTATGTTTTGATTGCTCCTTGGTTGTCATGATGCTGTTTATTTAGGTATGTTCTCTAACAAACTCTTCCAGCAACAGATGTATTTATATTGAGATGAGGTGACACTTTAATTGCGCACAAATGGACTCTATTCAAATAATTGCATGATTTTTGATGGCAGAACCAGTTTACTGTATAGCAACAGGGTGAATACTTACATAATCATGATTGTTGTGTTTTATTTGTAAATAATTTTGCAAACTATATAGACACAGTGCCCTTTAATATTATGTAGATTCATTACATATAATTCCAAATAAGTCACTTTTCTTTGCAGGTTTTAACAGTACAAAAAAGTGGAAAATTCAAGGTGAATACTTATGCAATGCACTGTACAGTCTGTCAGTGTGTGTGAGTACCTCGCCATAACTATTCTGCTGTGCCCCAATATACTGCATCAGAGAGGACATGACGGAGCTAGGGGCATTGAGGCTGGGGGTACCGGTGTCCACAATGGCCTGGCAGCCACCATACTGAGAGCACCAGCCAGTCTGCTGTCCTGATATCTGGAACCTGAGCCAGATGAGTGTTCATGATTAGAAAAGCAAACCCATTGTATTGTGACTATGAACCTGAGACATGGCAGGAGAGATTAGTACAGCGAGTGCTAATTTGTAATTAGTAATGCATAAGAAGCCAGTTGTGATGAATGGCACTTACTCTTGAATGCCAATCTGCCAGTAGGTCTCGGCGGTCACTGGTGTCCAGTAGATCTGACCCTGATACATGTTGGTGTCCACAGCACCGAATGTAACCTCACTGCCGGACTGTCCAAAGCTGCGCGATCAGAGTCATGCAGGTTTAGCTATCAGTCCATACCAACACAGCAATTAACAAAATTGCTATATACTGTATGCATTGTTAGAATCACAGATAAGTCACATTATTAATGGTGTAATGCTTTTTTTCTCATTTATGTGGAAGATCTCTTGCTTACGGGCTCAGATAGATTCCAAACAGGTTTTGTTCAAGGAGACCCTGCTGCATCATGTTGTCCATGAGGGGCATGGCATTGCCGACAGAAATAGATTGGTAGGCTAGACCAAGAATTCCATCAAATGGAGCCTCCAGGAAGGTCTGGCTTGGCTCATTGGTGCTCAGACCCACCACTTGGTTAGGTACTTGGATGCCAGACAGCTAATGAAGGGAAAAAAAAAGTAGATCTCTTCTAAATGCTGTGTTCTGGAGGAGAGGCTCACACATGATTTACACCAACAGAAGGGCATGAAAATCAGTCAGATCACAATCACCACTTAAATATCAATCCAAAATCTATGAAAAGACATAAAAATATGCATTATAATGAAAATGTCACTCAGTAGAGTCACTAGTGCCTACACTCAATTCTTAAAGGGAATGTGAGAAGATAATTTAATTTGATATCACCTAAACACACCTTTTGATATTGTACTCATTTTAACCCAGACCCTTTATACAATCATACTGCTCTTCATCAGGTTACTATCTGTGCTGATGGTGATGAAAATATCAAGAATCTATAAAAATACTGTGCCATATTTTTTGATATTGTTGTAAATAGGCCCCATCTTACAGCGTGTACAATATTTAGCATGGAACATAGACCAGCTGTCAGGTTTATATATATATGTATATATATATATATATATATATATATATATATATATATATATATATATATATATAAACAAAATATAACACTCACAGTGACAGTGTCATACCCAAAGATAACACTGATAGATCCAAATCCATAAGGCAGGTAGCCGGTTTGGGAGGTGCTCTGGTAGGTGGAGGACTGCTGAGGGTTGAACTGGGGGTGTGCAGCTGAGGAGAGAATTGCCACAGCTTTGTTGTAAATATCTCTTTTGTACTGTCTACAAAGCTCTAGACTATGAACCTTGGTATCATTGTTCCTAATGCAGTAATGCACCACTGTTATAGAGTGTATAGAGGCAAACATACCACATGCCTGGGTGCTGCAGTACACAGAGTCGACCCACAGATTGGAAGAGCCTGTGTCAAAGAGCACTTGGAAGGACTGGGGTGGTGTGCCTACACTGATCACTCCATAGTAGTATGTCTGAAACACAGGTGTTGAGCTGATCAGATGAATACTTTAGCTGGTTTAAGAAATAACATTGGGATTTGACTTACATCAGCATAGTTTGTAATGGGTGTGATTGTGGAAGAGGCCAGGACCTTGGGAGGCTGATACTTAAGGGCTGGATCAGTGTAGGGCAGATGGATGCCTTTCTCCCTCAGACGCTCTCTAATGGACTTACCCTTTATCAGGGGAACCCTGTGCAGAGGATGACAAAACATTGTCTAAACATCACATAAAATTAACACTATTCACAACACATGTACAACTGAAGATCAGTGGGTAAAAATTAAAAGTTAGAAGAATGCTGAGTTTCATTAACCAAATGTCAAAAACACAGAGCTTACTTGATGGCTGCCTCTGAGAGGATGAGGCAAGCCATTAGGATGATCAAGCTCTTCATAGTAATTCTTGCCCTCCGTTTACCTGAAGGAACAAATAGACCATTCATGTGGCATTGCCCTTTTATGCACCAGCTGCATATCGTTCTATCCATAGTGCATAAACACTTTCCACCTAAGAGGCTTTACTCATGATAATACTGATAAGACGCACAAGCAAGATATGTACCGGTAAAATGATTAAATAGACTCTCAAAGAGAAAGCACTGAAAACAATAAATCTAATGGATCTTAGATAAATGGATTCTTACTGTTTTTCTCTAATGCAGTCTCTTTATATATAGGTCTATATATAACATTATATATAATTCCTATGTAGTAGAGTTAGAAAGTCTGATCCACTGCAAAAACTATTTTAATTTTACCATTTATCAAGTAAGTATCACATAAGTACATGTGAATGAGCTATTACTATAGAAACAAAAATGTATTAGAATGAGTGCATTAATATAAACCTGTGATTTGCTTTACATTTGGCACAGCTTTGAGAATTTGACAGCACTGTAGTTTAAAAAACTAATGAAAAATTGTATTCAGTTTATACTGAATGCATGCTGTATCTCAGTATCTTCTTTATGCACCATTTGCTTAACTTTTTTTTTCATTGTTGTGAGAAAATAAATTGCATTCAAATGTCAACATGTGCAGTATTAATTAACAATTAATGTTGATTGTTTGTGTGTTTTAACAAGTAACACATGGTATTAATTTTTTTCAAAATGTGAAGAGAATGGAAATGACAGTGTTTTTTAATTTTTAGAGCCGCATGTCATTCTAGCATATCACGAGAATAGAGCTACCTGTGGACCAAGTGCTTCTCAGTACAAGGTCATTTAAAATTTTTTTCCATGTCTCAGTGGAAAATGTTAATCTCTCCTAGGATTACATAAGATCTTTAATCTAGATGACCGCTATCAGTGTATCATTTCTTACCTGTGATTAAACTTCCAAAAGTTTATCCACAACATAAGGGAAAATTGTAGTAACACAAAACCAAAAACCTAAAGGTTATTTTAGTTTATTTACATTTCTGTTTTTTTTTTGCCAATTACTACCCCATAGCTATCTCTGTCCTATCACACATCAGTTACACATGCTTCTACCATGACACATGAATCACATCTTTTTGAACTCATGCTGTGTCACAGGGCAGCTGAACACACAACACACTTGGAAGAAAGCACTGTCTACCCTCATAAATTATAGACAAATGTCCACGATTGGGTAGTTTTACTGTGATTGACAGGGCACAGAGAGTAACGTCATTCCTTCCACCCAGACAGCAGGGTTAAATAGGTTCTCTTGAACTCCTTGCCATGGATGGTGTGGCATTATCGAGATTCGAACTTGTGACTTCCCAACAATAGGGAACAATAATTTAGAAACATTACAAATTACTTTTTTTATTTTAAGCCAGGGAAGTTTTACTTTAATTAATTTGACTAGTGAGTAGTAGACAGTGGTGAGTGAGGCCAAAGGAAGCGCACGCCTCTTAGTGTTCTCATGCACAGCAGTTTTTCTGCACCCCCAACCACCCATAAAGTTCAATTATGTTCACATGTGGGAATACTAGAGTATTTATTGTAATTTCTACTTCTTCTTCTTATTATTATTCTCATTCGTTTTCCCTAATATAAATTGTGTAGGTCAAATCCTGCAGAGGGAAGTGAGATATTTTGGGCCATATCTTGTGAAGTCATACCCTGAAAATTCTTTTCTGATTCCTTGGGTGCTACCAGACAAAAAAGCCTCAAGAACGATTTAGCTCCACCCATTTCCATGAATCTTTGGCTTAATCTCAAAATTTGCCCTTTGGGCCATTTAGCCCTAATCTGTAAGTAGACAGTTTGGTTACATAAAAATATGGCCACCGTCAACCAATCAGATTTCTGCAGTCATTTTACCTGGTTACCATTGAGCTACCATCATGAAACTTGAACTATTCTTTATTGTTCCATGTAATTTGGCAAGAACTAACCCCTGGGTGTGAGATGCTGTGGCAAAGGGTGCTCAGATCCCACAGATCCCTGCATTATTAGGGGAATGAATAAGGAGCAAGGATGAAGGAACCTTTGACATTCCTGTAATTTTCTAACAGAATGTGTGGATTTCGCTGACCAATATCACAAAGTTACATATTCTAGATCACCCAAGTCTCTGATAATGTGACAGTATTCCCTCCACAGATATCTGAAGACTTTCAGGAATTCCTTTTATTGCTGGTATATTTTTTTAGAGCAATCACTAACATGACCTTGGTATTCTTGCCTGCTGTATGTATTCTGGATATGCTGTAAGACTTTAAAAGTCAGTTAACACTACAGAAGTTTATAATATACTAACATGAAGTAAGGATACATTTGGTGTTCTTTGGCCCCAGATCTAGTCTTCAGAAAACTTGTAGAAATAGTTAAAATCTTGTATATGAATTTAGGCTTTGGTAAGATAATATATGGATTGCCAGCATCTGAAATTCTCTGCTCGGCATTGATCTACAAAGCAGATTTAGACCAGGATGGACAACCTATGATTTCTAGGTCACATCTCAGCCAGATTTGATGTGTGTATAACAACAAACAGACACTCAAAAAAGCCAACATGTGGTTCAACTGAATCCAGGCCAGCCTGATGAAAAGCCAACTAAATGTTTGCATCCCATCTACTAGATATATGATGAGCCCTAAAGAGGGCATGAAGGCTTTTGCATAGAATCAGAACTAGAGATGATTTTGCATGCTTTGTTTTTAATTTAAAAAAATAATTAATTGGGGAGATTTTTTAAATATGCATTTTCATTTGAAATCAGTTTGAAATCAAACACCAAATCACATCATTGTAAATGCTCATAACTGACAACTGATTTAAAATGGAGATGTGTGTGTGTGTGTGTGTAGTTAATACAGGTATTGATGATGATAAGGACACTGTGGCTTGTGTGTTTGTAGGGATGTTTAGACAGCCTTGGCAAAGCCCACCCAGTTGTTTCAGCAATTGAACACAGAATAATAGACCCCGAGGAAGACATCACAGGGAATCCACAGAGGCTGTTCTCGAAGGGCACGTAGGTGGGGTAGCTCGTGTCCTTCTGTTAAAACACACACAAGATAATTAAGCTTTGGAATTCCTCAGTATTGTAATATACAGTATTTCTAAGAACTTGTTGGTGTATCAAAAGCTAGAGGAACTGACCTGGATGTAGGCAGAGAGACCCACAGGGAAAGTCACTCCACTGATAGTGGAGATTGCAGAGATTGGTCAGAGTAGGGAGATTGCAGACCTAGCTACAGTCCATAACATATTGCAAAATAGAGTGAGACAGATGTTCAGGCAGAAATAGAAGAATTGTTGGAGGTGTGGGTAGATTCTGTGAAGACAGTAAGGTACCCTGGCTGTAATAAACCAGCAGCTGTACTGAAATGCAACTGAAAAGGAGCTGTTCAAGACGCAGAACTAAGATCTTGGAATTTGAGCTCAATAGCTGCCATCTGGTGTTACCAATACTGTCTTAATTTATGTAACACCAGTCATTCTTATGTTAGTTTGTAGAATATAATCTGTGAGTTAGTCCCTTCCCATAAATGTTCTGCACTGCCCCAAAAGAATACATGAGGTGAGACAGGTAGTAGCTGGTGGCAGCGATGCTGGAGGTACTGATGTGCAGCCATCATACGAAGAGAACTAGCCAGTCTGCTGTTCTCCGGTCCGGAACCTGAGCCAAATTAGTGTTCATGATTAGAATAAGCATACCAGCTATATTCTAACATAAAACATGACAAGAAAGCATGGTACAGCTATAGTGATGAGTAGGAGTAGTTTGGAGTAGGAGAGAATTTACACTAATTTTGTAGTTACTATGTTTTCTTAACCATATCTTCATGGACCTCTCTTTGTGCATAGCGGCATTGTCATGCCGGTTTGGGCTCCTTGACGTGGTTTAGTTTCTGTGTTTTTTCAGTGGTTTAGTTCCACTCCATTCTAGAAAATTGTATGCTTCCAACTTTGTGGCAACAGTTTAGGGAAGGCCGCCATTATGGGTGTGATGGAATGATGGCCACATACTTTTGGCCATATCGTGTATATACGGAAAAAAAGGTGATGTTATTCCACTGGCCACTTTATTAGCAACACCGTGCTAATACTGGGTAGGACCCCGCTTAGCTCTCAGAACTGCTTCAGATTCCACAAGGTGTTAAAGGAATCTTAAAAATTCCTTAAAGATTGTGGTTCATGTTGTCATGACTACATCATATAATAGCTACAGATTTGGCAGTTGCATATTCATCCCATTCTACCACATCCCATCAGTGATCTATTAGATTCCCATCTGGTGACTAGTACACTGGACTCATTGTCATGTTCTAGGTGGTGGACTTCAAACAATGTTTGATTGACATTAAGGAGCTGACTGTGTGCCAAGAAAACATTCCCCAGACCATTACACCACCACCGGCAGCCTGAACTGTTGACATAATGCAGGTTGGGTCCATGGATTGATCTGACCCTTCAGTATGCAATGTGCAGCAAAAATCAAAATCCATCAGACAAGGTGATGCTTTTCCAATCATTAACTATCCAGTTTTGGTGAACCTGTGCCTACTGTAGCCTCAGATTCCTGTTCTTGGCTGACAGGAGTGGGACCTGGTGTGGTCTTCCACTGTGTAGCTCATCTGCCTCAAGGTTCTGAAATGCTTTTCTGCATACCATGGTTGTAAAGAGTGGTTATTACCATAGCCTTTCTTTTAGCTCGAACCAGTCAGGCTGTTATCTTCTGACATCTCTTTCAAAAAGATATTTCTACCTGAAGAACTGACACCTGTTTACCAGTCTGTGTAAACTCTAGAGACTGCTGTGCAAGTAAATCCCAGGAGCTTTAGCAGTTTCTGAAACACTCAAACAAGCCTATCTGATATTTGCATGATTTTATGCATTGTGCTGCTGCCACATGATTGGCAGGCAATTGCATGAATGAGCAGGTGTACAGGTGTTCCTAATAAAATGGTTGGTGAGTGTATATTATGGTTAGAAAGTTGGTCTAATCCTCTGACAAAAATCCATTTCCAATTTTACTTTTTATTAAAAAGTAAAAATTAATTTATTAAAGGCTATACAAAAAATACAAAAATACAAAATTGTATTCAGCTGAAGGATATTATTCAGGAATGCATTATTAAGGCAAATAATTTGAAAAATCTTGATACTTTATGTGTTATTGTCCATATCGCTTTCAGTAAATAACAACATTGTGCCTAACATAGTGAATAATGTAATCTCTTTTTGAGAATTGTAATTAGACACAATTCTTTTAGAATTAGATCCCTGATTAAATAAAATCAGTAGGCTCAAACTTTAAATAAAACAGTGTAAATAAGTAAAGAGTAGCACAAGCAATTGCCATGGCAGCAGGTAGGGAAAGGAAGGTGAAATAGTAACCTTTAAATAAATCATTTTAAATATTTAAAAATGTGCCAGAAAATGGAAATGACTTTTTCTGACATGGCAAAAGTCAGAAATGTGGGAGGTATACATGAGAGCTGTGTGTCATTCTAGCATCAATCGTCTTGTGTTGTTCTATCACAAGAATAGAGCTAGCTATGGACTTAATGCTTCCAATTACAAAGTCATTTTAAAAGATTTTTCCATATGTCAGTGGAAAATAATTGTACATTAATATCCCCTAGGATTACAAGACCTTTACATTGACCTCTATCAAGGTCCATGCTATCTCTGTATCGTTTCACAGCTGTGGTCAAAGATATATATATATGTGTGTGTGTGTGTGTGTGTGTGTGTGTGTGTGTGATATGTGGAAGAATGATCTTTATCTTATCTACAATATTAGGGAAAAACCAAATAACCAAGTTTATTGTTGTTTATATATTTATGCTCATTTTATTATTACATAATAGTAATAAAATTTCAAAAATGTCAAAAACTCAAAAAGAAAAGAAAAAAGACTGTTTTGCTGTCTTTTTATAACACAACACAACTCTAAAACTGGAATATGCTCATATTATTCATTAGTAATATAACTAATGGAAATAAAGAAACAAAATTCATTCAGGTGCTTGGAACTCCACTTAATGGTGAATGAAGAGATGTTGAGAATCTGAAAATAATCGCCTTTTTTGTTTTATATTTTCAAACACAAGTCATTTCAAATGCATAATTCCATAATCTCTGTAATATAAATTTTATTATTTAAAAAATCATAGCTAATAGTAATACTGTCAAATACATTTTCAGCTTGGGAAAAAAAGTAGATATAAAGGTTGTCTGAATTGGGCTTTACACTGAAATTATGTACAGTATGAAATAATTAAGTGAGTATAGACAAATTATAAACAGCACTTCATGCTGCAGATCTAAGACCATTTAATTCAAAGTAAGATGTTTCCAGGCAATAAGCTTGGCACAGATTTCTCTCTATATACATATAAACGTATGTATATATACAGTATGTATTCCTCTCTCTGTAGATGGAAGGGTTTTGTGCCTAAGTCGTTTGGGGTGTGAAAAGCTGCATTGCAGCATTCCTCTCAGCGGAATGGAGTAGAACTGATGTGATCTGTATAAGAGCAGTTACTGTAGCTCAGTACTTTCTGCTATTGCCCCGAGCCATCACGCAGACGCTGTCCTCATTTAGCAGCATGCTAACCCATATAACCATCACCTAAGAGTAACCCTGAATGAGTGAGGCTGCTGAAAACTATCTGGATTCCTAGTAATAGATGTTTGATGTTCTGGTCAGTCAGACAGTTAGAGTGTTAGTCCTGAATGCTTAGTTTAGCTTTGATCTGAGCATATGTGTTTTCGCATAACCAAGTGTACGTGTATAACCAAGTGTTTGGTTAAGTGACTTTGTTATTGTTGCAAGGTTGTCATAGCTGAGAGATTGTGATAACAGTCCTTTCAAGGACACATGCCCAGAATATTAGTAGATTAGTTTCTTTTATACTACAGTATACAAATGGTCTATATAATATAATGAGAATATGTTATGCAACCCTAATTCTAAGTACCCTGTTCTGAGTTGTATATGTAGATAGCAATTTTTCTGATGTGTACTTAAAAATAACTCAGTCAAGCAAAGGACCTTATTTTCTTTCCACCCTTCTGCAGGGCCGCACATGACATCAGTCTAGAGGAGTTTGATGATGAAGATCTGTCTGAGATCACAGATGACTGTGGCATCGGCCTCAACTATGACTCTGATCCTTATGAAAAGGTAAATCACATTCTATTCTATTCTATTACTCAAAATGTAGTAATAATAATAAACAATAATAAATAACAAAACATGAAGGGATCTTCCATCACAGGAAAATAATCAACCCTGGGGGATTTGACATTAGCACTCTGAAGTTGATCATTTTCCTATAACATCACATCCCAAGGTGTTTTATTTCTCTTAAGCCCAAGCTATCTATTTAGAGTTACATTTAATATTGTGGAACATCCATGAAACAGTTTGCTTATCACTTATGTTATCACAGCTATAAACAGTTGTTCTCTCAATTTCTCTTTAAGTTAATAAGAAAGAAAAATTGCAACGGCATCTTTTTACCAAGAAACTGTATAGCACAGCATTTTGCATCCTTGGATTTTCCCCTGGGGGAAAAACTTAAAGCTCAAAGCACTGAAACTGGAGCGTCCATAAATGCTAAATAAACTTCTCCTTATAGAAAACATCACCATATAAAGTTGTGAGTAAATTATTACTGTTAATTAAATTAATTGATTAATTTTGAGTCTAATGCACAAAATAATCTCTGATTAAGGTACAACTTGATGATAGTTGCATTAACAAGATGATATTATCAGAAGAAAATCTGATTGATCAAATGAAGTGTATCCTTTGATTGTTTGTAGAACTCATTTGAGAGAAACACAGGTAAAACACAGAAAGGTTAATAATAAAGAGAAAGGTAAACAGCAATAGAATACAAATTGTATGAGAATGGACAATATACAGTAAAGATGTAGTGGAAAAACAACTGATAGATAAATAAGAGAAATGGATAACTAGTTGAATGAAGCTAAATGCACTAAGAATGTAGGCACTGTTCGGACGATATTGAGTAAAGTAGGTAGACCTCAGTGGTTATTTGGACACTGAAGATACCTTTAAGCAGAACATCTAGCTGTGCCGGCGAGTCTGCTTGCCCAGACATTGCAGAGAAATTTTTATGTATGGACAGATTTCAGCAGGAATTACACCGAAGGTCCAGCCATAGCCTCAGTTGAATCAGCTTGTCCAGCACTAGAGACAGTGGAGAAAGTCCTTTGATTCAGTGTGCACAATTGTTCAATCTAGATAGCTGAAAGTCTGAAGATCTCTAATGTGTCTTTGTCTTGCAATGGTAGAGACTGGCTGAGATCGATGAGGATGGAAATCATTAGAAATGATGGTAAGAGATCCAGGTGGATGGAGATCCAATGCCTCACTCACAAAACTCACAGATGGATATGAGCTTCTTTGTTTTGTACTGTGTAATGGTGAGGAGTGTCCATTTTCATGACTCTCTTTATTTGGTGCCACTGATTGGTCAGTTGTCCAAAGGGATATCCTGTGGTTCATTCCAGACCCCTCTAAGGACTATGCTTTGGAAATAACTTTATGTTGGTTCATAAGATGTTCTGATCACAAAATGAAGTACTGTCCATTCACAGAACTCCAAAGTTCCAAGCATGATTTTACAATGCACTTATGACCAAGCTTTACAGATGTTGCTGAGGTCCCTGTGCATTTCAGGATTGTAGATTTATTAAGCGTGCAATAATCACACAAACAATACAGGACATGAAAAAGAACATTATGAATAGCTTGGCAATTTTATATGTTCATATCTTTGAACAGAAAATAGCTTTGTTGACATATTACTAGATCCTTGGTTTGATTTCCTCTTGTATTGCCAAAGGAGCCTTATTTTTATGGCCTTGCATGGATCCTCCAAGGGCTAAGTGACCTGAAGGTTTTGTATTGAAACTTGCTGGCCATCTTGAAACTAGTTTATAGGTTTGCAGATGGCTGGTGGTCTGGTATCTGACTAATAATTTTAAGGAAGCTTCACTGGTGAAGGATCTCTGGATTTTTGCAATAGTATCTGAGTCTGCTGGGTAAGCATGAAAGATTAAAACACCAAAGCATTTCTAGGGGCTTGCCGGCAAAGTTCCTACACCAACAATTAGATGTTTTTCTTTGTTACATAGCGGCATACTTTTTAATCCATTAGTCTTAGCTTATGCGCAGCATTTTCTCTTTTTAAATTGCTACTATATAAATAACAACATATTAGAAGGAGATCATTAATATAAATATGTGATTGGTATTACAGGCAATATTATTGTCAGATCTGCTGTTATTGAAAATGAATCAACAACTTCTGACCGATCAAATAGGGAATTCAACAGCACTGTGATAATTATACTATATTTATTCATGCTGTATGTGCCTTGCATTTTAGTGATGTAATAACAATGTGGACATCTAACTGCGACTGTTTGGGGAGAGTATATGAATAAGTACAAGTTAAATGGGGAAGAAAGCTTTTGCTGTGCACTCAAGCCCTCTCTCTTACACTCTAGTTGTTTTGTTTTGTCACCTTTAGATAAGAGGCAGCAGTCTGTTCTGTACTGTAGAGTATTAAATGAGTTGTGTACATAGCTGCTATTTATATGCTTTTCTGTTTAGTGTCCCAGTGCTGTTCTCATCAAAAAGCACTACAGGAGTGCATCTGAGTTAATAACCTTTTTTAAATGAGGATTTAAAATGTGCACGTCAACCCTAGAAGGAATATAATTGAGCAGGAATGTTAGGAGTAATAAACTAATGTGTGAGCCATGTGTGTAGCCAAATGGTCAATAAAACCAACTAAATTATGACCCAAATATG
>CM040980.1:6866770-6883417 GCA_022985145.1 Pangasius djambal | reverse complement strand
TCTCTGGGTTAGGGTGTGTTTGTATGATATTTTTATACAAGGAAAAATCAGTTAGCGTCAACAATAAGTAGCCTTACCTGAGTTTTCAGGTTGTTCTCACTCCTTGTTGGTTGGTGGAAGATTATCTGCTCTCTCCTCTCCCCTTTTCCTCTCATCCTCCTCCTTCACCCCTGAAACTGAACATCATAACCAAAATGCAAATAATGTCTGAAATGGGATATAATATAGCTGGATGGTTGTCAAAGTATAACCTATGTATAAGAAACAGAGAGCCTGCCTTGTTTTTTGTTGTGTATTGTAGCTAATTACAACAGAATTTCATTTAAAACATAATATGTGTGTATGTGTGTGCTGACTGTATCTAGGGGGTGTTTAAATGTTTCATTGCAGTGGCTGTGTGCCATTGTGCCATGGCTGCCGCAGTGGAGGAAAGTGGTGATCCAGTGAAATCTCCTCTCCTCTCGTCTCCTCTCCATTCCTCTCCTCTCCACTCCTTCTCTCCTCAAGAGGCAGTTAATGCCTTAGGATTCTGCTCTGCCTCTTTTACTTCCCTTGATGTTGCCATATGTCTGATTAAGTGTGATGAGTTTATGCACATAACTGTGTATGTTTCGCTGTAATGACATAATCCCAGTGATTGTTCAGTTGACTCTGGCTGATGATTGGTTGCTTAGCAGATCGCTTGCTTGGTTTATGCAGTGCATCAACCACATTACATTTAACTGAAGATAGACACAGTAATCCCTCACCACATACACACACCCACACACACATCTCTGCTGTGCAGATTATTAATCATTGCGACTCACAGTATTCACATCTCACCTCAGCTTTTATCACAGCTTAGCTTCTTTTCAGTGCCAGTATTACATAACTGTGTTTTAAGGCCAAAATCCAAGGCTAGCATCCCTCTTCCTTCAGCTGAATGCAGTGTAGGTTTGTGGTATTTTAATGATGGCACTATGGAACACACGGTACATGTATATGTGCACAGTAATGCTATATCAGCTGCAGTACTGCTTCCTGAGTAGTAAGCGAGAAATTAACTATTAGGCTTTAAACACTGATGAGTGAGGATGTGATGACTGATTAATCAGCCAATGTTCTACACTGAATGATTAAGAGATTTGAGGACAAATCTAACAGAATGTATCTCTGTCCTTTTCCTGGGTGATATAATGTCTTGGACAGGTTTTGTGTTCTTGAGTTCTTGGGAAAGCCTTTTGTGCATGACGTGCAGTTGCTCATGTGTCCATGTTGGTGTTTTTTTTTTCTGAAATGAAAAATGTATAGCGAAAAAAGCATCATTTAGGCATGGGATTTCTTGTTTATATGTTTACTGTATGTGTAGTAAACGTTAAGTGAACGATCTGAGTTTCTGTACACTGCAGTTACTCTAACTCAAAGGCACAAAGTTAACACACTTCTATCTGCAACAGGCTTATGACAAAATACAAGGCTATACCCCCTCTCTCACTTAAGTCAGTCTCCTCTTTCATGATTTATTCATTCAGTCTGTTGTTTATAATTCCTGCTGACCTGCTGAGACTGTGTTCAGAAGGTATGGACTCAGAGGGAGCTTCAGGTTTAAATCAGTAGTTAGAAATTGATGAGGTACAGATTTGGTAATTTTCAAACAGCTTTATAAGAATAGTGATGTATGCTAGTGAATAAATCTGATTAGGGCTGTGCACTTTGGTGAGTAAGTGTGTATTAAGCTGTGCAGTGTGTAAGCTGAGGTATTAGGGTCCAGCCAAGCTGCAGTCTTTAATCAGAGATCTGAGGCTGAACTGCTTTTCCCGTAAACCTCTATGCGGAGGGAGAGAGAGAGAGAGATAGAGAGAGAAAGAGAATGAGAATGAATGAACATCATACATATACATATGACACTGTAGTACAAATACTGCAGTATTGGCACTGAATAACACGTGCCCTTTTACAGTGACAGCTAGTCATAATATTAAATGGGAGAATTAAATATAATATCTATCAATAGCTCAACAAGTAAATTGTTTAGGTCTCATTTATGGCATAATAAGAATGATGTGGGGCAAACTATTTCAGAATTGAGTTGATATTTTTTCCTGTTGTTTTCTTCTGGCTGGTGTAAGCTGAGCAGGGAGTAGGTCCTGTGTGAAAATACATACCACATATAAATCAGAATTAGGGATATGCTTATCTCAGTTTCCTGCCTCATCCCAACCACAGAAACTAAAATGAATGCTTTACCACTTACTCAGCCTCTCTTCCTCTTCAAATCGATTTTATTTGTATGGCGCTTTTAACAATAGCCATTGTCACAAAGCAGATTTAAATTTAGATCCCTAAATGAGGAAAAGCTCCCTGAGATGACATGAGGAAAAAAATGTCGAGAGGACCCAGACTTAAAAAGGAACCCAATCAACTGAATCAAAGTCAGAGAAAGAAAGTCATAACCAGATAAACCATGGAGTAATGCTCGGAATTACAAATGAAATAGTCACAAAATCTGACAATGAAAACCAGAAAACAAAGTGGTATATACTGTATATACACAGATGTAAGGAACATAAATGAAAGACAGGCGTGATCAATAGGCAGGTGAGTGGGAACTATGGAAGGTGTGGGCTGGAGTCTGTGGTGATGTGAAATGTGAAGCTGTGGCCATGGAGCTGGATGTAACAACAGGATAGAGGCATTATATATTACTCTTAAAAATGACTCCTGAATGACAGGATAGAGGGATTATATATTACTCTTAAAAATGACTCCTGAATGACAGGATAGAGGGATTATATATTACTCTTAAAAATGACTCCTGAATGACAGGATAGAGGGATTATATATTACTCTTAAAAAAACTCCTACTTTACATGTGGTCATAGTGATTAGCTCTATCACTAAATCACTCTATCACTTTTTAAAACATGGTTAAGGAATGGAACAATGTAACTAGCACTTCTTTGACAATGTTGACTCATGACGTGACAAAGAATTCTGATCCGAGAGAAAATTAGAGTTTTTGTAGTTTAACAAATTGTAGTTAAAGGATCTATATTTATGGAATTTGCCATCCAGAAATGCTCATTATATTATATATCATATTTAATTGAATTTAATTTAATAGCTTTTAATGACAAAAAATGATTTCTTACAGAGATGAGCTTGCCAGTGCTAATATTATTGGCACCCTTGGTTTTTAAATAGATATTTACTCCCCTGTGATCATAATCGAGACGTCTGAACATGACTTCCTGTGAAATATTCAGCAGCACTGACAGGATGTGATGGATTTGTGAGGAATGCTGGTTCATCTCACAGCCTGTGCCGTGTCCTACAGTCCCTGTATGTCCTCTCTGCCCCCACTGCAGCATTCTACTGTCATCTGATACTGCTTTAGCTGTGTGTGTGTGTGTGTGTGTGTGTTTGTGCAATAAAGCTCAGATTTTGCCTCCTGTGCCTGTCCCATGCATTCAGACATGAGACTGAAAGTGTTTATGTGTGTTTCTATGTGCATGGAGTTGCATAAAGACATATACTCATGTCTTTCTCTTAATATCTTATTCTCTATAATTTTCTGCCTCATTCTTTTATTCTCCTTTTGTCCTTTCTTTCTTTTTGTGTATTATGTACTAATATGTCTGTCTACCCTGTCTTCCCCCCCTTCCCTTTCATCCTCCTTCTGTGTTTTACATGCAGTCCATGTAGAGACAGAGCGTTCATTCACAAGTTCTCTGCAGGTTGGGTTGTGTCAGCAGAATAGTTTTTGCTGACGTAAGGCTGCCTCAAGCAGGGAAGGCAGTGCTGGCCAGGATGAGACCACGCCCTAGGGAATATGAGAAAAGTGGCAGTTTGTGGCATCTCTTTCTTTCAGTCTTAGATGATTATGGACTTTGGTCAGTGATTGGTCTGCTGGAGTGATGGTTGTAAGCATTATTGATCAGGTCAGGGAATAGCATTGATTATTGATTTGTGTACTTGCAGTGCTATATGTGGAAGAGCTGTGTGCATCTGATAGGGCTTGTTCATATGCTCAGTTGTAGCATATGGAAATAACTGCATTGCGATACTGCAGGCAGGAAATTAGCATTTTTAACTTTCTGACAAACCTCAAGGCACTTAATAGTAATAGGCTTTGCAGTGTCTATTATTTGTAAATGATACATTGATAACAATGATGACTCAGATATTGGGCAAGAATAAAAAATATATTCAATTCTGATTCAGATCTCTAGGAGACTCCCAGAAGTCAAACTGAAATTAAATCTTTCCAAAAGTGATATGTTTTATATAGAGTCCAAACAACAATATGAATGCTAAATAAAAGGTACATGTGAATACAGTCTTCTTCACAGTCTCATGTGAATGTGTGCTGAATATGTAATATGACACTAACTTTGCTGAGGTAGTAGGTCATAATGATGAAATACTCAGGCATAATCATGATAAAGTTTCTCATTGTTAAGAATAATGAATAGTTATTCACTAAAATTAGTGAATTGTTTAAATCAATTAAAAACTGGTAAAAACTGCAAAAGCAGACTCCCACAAATATTTGCAGATGCAATCTTCATTCCCAAAATGATGAGTAAATCACACTGTGGGTGCAAAGTTTATCTATTTGCATAGACACCATACTTATTTTGTACTTTTAGTTAGAAATGCCCTATAATGCAGTTCTTTTAGGTAGACCTGCATTTTCACTTATTCATAAACATGCTATTTTGCTATTTGAAAGACACAATCCTCTGTGGACTAAATCAGCTTCAATGTTTTCACACACACAAGCCTCTTTTGTAATGGGGCCTAAGCACAATAAAGTGCTGATTCAGTGTCAGACATACATAAGGCCTGTGATAGTTCCATCTTTTACTTTACTAGAAATCATCTCTGTTGAAACCTGAGTGACTTTTTATTGATTTCTTGCTGTTGTATCTCTCTTACTCTTGCATTGTACTTTGTTGTCTTTGATATACTGTATATATAAAATTTTGTTGCACATGTTATATTCTAAAACAAATGTATTCTTGTGTGCTTGCTAACTATAACGTTTATAGCTTTTGAGACTTAAGGTTTTAGTTTCCCCATATGCTCTAGAACCCTTAAGACTCACTTACTCTGGGAAAGTTTACGTCTGTCTGTCTGTCTATCTTGTATTGTTTTCTGTATGTATGTCAATTTATTAGTTGTTTTTAGCATTTTAATATTCACCTAATAGATTTATAGATGTGATGGAGTATAGGCTCATAATGTACAATGAGAAAGTTTTAAAAATTTAAAATCTGTTAATTTTAAATTATAAAATGATACAGTAAAATTATTTTGTTACCAAACTGGCTAAACAGTTGTGGTAGATAATAGTTGTGATCAATTTTGTAACTTTTTTACTTATCACACAGCTCTATTTTGTGCTGATGTGTTTAATCCAAGTGTGTGTCCCCTAAAACGCACACTACTTCATATAGAAATCTGCTATCCCTTCTAGAGTTTTGATCCTCTAAACCCCGTACAACAGATATATCACCAGCTTCTCTGTAGAACTCATTTTAGCCTGTGCTTAGTCACGTTCCTGAATTAGCAACACACTGCAGGACTCCATTTTGTTCTGTGAGCTTATTCTTGAAATATTAATGAGTCGTCCTGAGCTCTTACTCAGACTTTTTGAAAATGTATTTTAGTTAAATACCATAAAGCTTTACAAAGAGCACCGAATGTGATTGTCTTGTTCTGCAGGACTCCCTCATCCTGGAGAAGAGTGATGTCCACCATACTGTGTGCTCATTCCAAGATGATTTCCAGGAGTTTGAGATGATTGACGATGAAGACGAGGATGATGAGGATGACGAGGATGGAGAGGCAGATCCTGATGCTCCACCCTCTCCCTCTGCATCTCCTCCTCCTTCCCCTACTTTAGCTTCCCTTAAGAGCCGCCCCACAACCTTAAACCTGACCACTGCAGTTTCACAGGTATACACATGAAAACACCATATTATATTGCTTTGATACAACTTGAAATATGCAGCAGTAAGTCACAGATCTTTGTCATTCTTTGTCATCATAGGATTCCTTGAACAACAACAGTAGTGTATCTCCACGAAAGTCAAGCTGGCAGGAATCTCTTCGCAACTCCACTTCCCAGGGTAATTATCACTAGTAGTTTTTATATTGATTACATTGACTACTTCAGAAGCAGAATACAGGCAGTGGCAGAGGTGCCAACATCTATGGTTTAGCCAGAGTATTTATGATTTTTTTTTTTTACTGATTGTTATGGAGATACAGGAGACACCTGAAAATACAGTTTGCCTAGCAGAAAAGCCAGTTAACTGAAGAAGAAATGTCACGGGACATGAAAGACACATATTTGCTGCTGGTAGCTTCAGCTATCCTGGTGAACTTTGACCTGTGAATTTACAACTCTTGTCTCTTTGGAGTAAAAAAAAGCCATGTTGACACCTCTGCAAATGACACTTCATTTGTTTGTGGTGATTTTTATTCTGTCTACTGTTATTACTATTATTTTATTTTTATTATTTTACCATTTTAAAATTTTTTTTTACTATTTTTTCATCAATAATGATTTATTCTATAAAACAGACTAATATTTACAATATACAGTATGTATTAGATTTGGATAAGTGTATTGTTTTACATGTAGGTTATTAAAGCATTATGAGTAGATGTGTAATTTCATGAGAGATGAACATGTGCTAAAATGATTTGCAGGTATTTATCATATAAATCTTATGAGTACAGGGACTATTATTTTTGCTATGTACACAAGAGTGAAGTATGCAATCTTAAACTCTTCATGTCTAGTTCTTATACTCTTCATAACTATGGCATCAGGTCGTGTGTCTCCAGGCCACACTTGCCTTGAGGATGGTTCCCACATTACTGGCAAATGCACAGGGGCTCCTGGCACCACAGTCTCTGCCAAAGGTACTCCCCCAAACCCACCTGGCCACTGTGGTCTCAATCAGTCACCTGGCAGGCCGCTGCTGTACGACTTTGAGGGCAACAGACGCGAACGTCTTGAATACGGTACAAAAAAAATCTGACTCTGCTAGGGGCCCATCGACATGAACAAACGTTTACAACCCTGAACCTGAAGTTGTCAGCACACTTTCCCAAGAGTTCTCTCCATCACATCCACTTTGTCCATCAGAAAAGTATTTAAAATGTATAACAGTAGAATTTTCAGACATTAAATATTTTCAGAAACTTAAAATTGTGTTGTTCTTTATTTGTCTTTTTTATATAGCTCTCTTTATGTCTCTTTTTTCTAATTTCTAATGTTTTTTCCCTTCTTTACCATTCTTTCTCTATTCAGGTTCCTTTGGTCAGCACAACTCCTCAGGTGGTCCTGAAGTCACTGAGGTAAAGCCTACTGCTGAAGGGACTCTTGAGGAACGTATCTCCTCAGGTGATGATTGCCCTTCCCAGTGCTCTGATACTGAAGTTGACCATGACCTCAATGACCATGCCAAACGCCGACAGTGCCGTCCTCGACCTGATGACACATACACCATCACTACAGAGACTGCTGATGACCCAGAGAACGACCTTACGATGGATGGCACCAGCAAGTGCCTGTCCTCTACAGCACCACTAGGGAATGATGCAGAGACCCCTCTGTCAGATGAAGAGTTAGATAATGAATTTGAGATTGACTTCATGAACCAGGAGACCTTTGATCTAACTTGTAAGGAAGAAGTGGGCTCATCCTATGTAGAGTTTCCCAGCATTGAACCCACAGATCTGTCCTCTCTCTCCGCCCATGCATTGTCCAGTCAGTCTGAACCAAGAGATGAGTCCTGTGACTCGTCTCAGAATCAACCTGCTGCTGCATCAAATGACACAACATCTCCTTCCTCTGACCCTGGCATTGCTGACATGAATGCCAAGCGCTATGCAGAGTCAGACCACCACAGTGATGATCTTAGCTCACCGGGATCTGACTCTGATCTTGAGGGTGAGTTGGAGGCAGAGTTTGCCTGTGGTGGTCCACTGGTTAGTAACATGATTTCATCCATCTCTGAGACAGAGCTGGACTTGACTAGTGAGTCCAGCAGTGGAAGGTCCTCACACCTCACAAACTCAATTGAGGAGGCCAGCTCCCCAACATCTGACCCTGAGCTGGACCACGAGCTTGATGTTGAGCAAGACAGTGGCATTGTGGGTCTGAAGACATCTCTGCTTTTAGGCCAACCTGAGCCGATTAAACAAGACCTTTCACCATATCTGGAGAACAGTCCGGACATCCATCCTTTGGATGATGGACAAGCCCTGATGGGGCTACAGAATGTGGATGACGAGCAAGGGTTTGAGCATCAAGCTGATCCAGATGAGACTCTGCCTCCTTCTGTGCCCTGTGATGACAGTGCAACTCAGCAACTGCTGCTGAAGATTGAACCAGATCATAGCCTGGAAAGCTTTAAACGGTCTTTCTACCTTCCTGTTGAACCTAGACTCATGCCCTCAGACGACTATGATGGAACCACTGAAGGAGACTCTGAGTCAGAATCAGAGGATGAACTTAGTGAGAACTCAGACTCACCGTGGCTTCTTAGTAACCTGGTCAACAAGATGATTTCAGAAGGGTCCTTTCCAATCAGCTGTCCAGAGGATTGTCTCAGGCGCTCTGCCTCCATCTCTGATACCATCTCACCCTCGTCTGACCTGGAGACAGAAGCCTTCAATGAAAGTGAAGGCTACAGGACACGGATGCCAAAATATGAAGGAGACTCCCAGGAGCAGCCATCAGTGGGCTCAGATATGAGGACAGATGGCGAAAAAGAGGACAGAAGGGACAGTTGTGGATCAGGAGAAGAGCAAGAATGCAAGGCTCCCAGCTCTTGCCTGTACATGAGCAATCCTACAAATGACACTGTTGTTCCTGTGTGCTTGGAGAGATACAACTCCAACAGCACAGACCAGGACTTTACATCCCAGAGGTCGCTGAAAAATCAACAGAATGAGCAAGAGGAGGAGCCAAATAATGACTTAATGATAGACAGGATGAAGGATCTGGACTCCCCCAGCCTAACTGAGAGCATCATCAGTGACAAAGATGAGGGAAGAGAGACGAGAGTGGATCCACTTTCTCTGGAAAAAATGACAGAGGTCAAAAATAGTCTGACGCTTGATATCCCTACAGCAAAGACTAATCGCTGCTTCAGCCTCACATACTCCACAGATAATGATGAAGATGAACAGGATGCATCACCTTTCCTGGAGGCTATTCACAACCCCCCCTCACCATATGGAGATGATACTTACCTGGACAGTTCCCCACCTATCGATGAGAGTGTCCGGGAGTTGCGAAATACCTTTGATCCAGCGGGTGTCAGACCTGCGGATGACTCCTTGGCGTATGATTCAGTAAAGTATACTCTAGTTGTGGATGAGAATACTACTCTGGAGCTGGTGAGTCTGAAGCGATGCACCTCTGTTCTCAGTGATGACAGCGATGGACTCTCCACTGTTTGTGATGAAGAGGTTGCTGATGAGGATGATGATATCTATGGGCAGAGCCAGACTGTGAGAGGAATGCACCCTGATCTATTGTTGAGCTCCTCCTCAGAAGAAGATTCCTCACCAGAAGCAGACCTACCTTTCTCCAAGAAATTCCTCAATGTGTTTGTCAATGGCACATCACGATCCTCCAGTAAGTGATCTAACCTCTCAATCTCCAAATAACATTGAATAAGATCAGGATGAATAGGATTTGAGTATATTGAGAAGTATATACATACTTTTTTTTTTAACATTTTGTATTTTTTTTAGATAAATTGTAGAATTGGGGTACATATTTCCTTTTTTCATTCAAAACAATTTCAAGTGTAAATTTTCCACTCATCTGCAGTAAGCAATTTTTTAATACCTTCTGAAAGATAAGCTTTCCTAGTTGAACATAACACAAAGATATGCTTTACTGCTTTCTGTGCACCTTCATAACATTTAGATGATTGTGTAATTTAAAAATTATACAAAATAGAAGTATTTAATAATTTAAACAAAGGCATTGTCTTGGGGTACATATTCAGTATTCATGAGCTTCTTAGGAAAGACTGCTTTGGATTTACAGAACACACTCCTGCACATTCTCATACAGTATGTTCTCACATATTTACAGTCACAGAGGTTTACTTCTACATTTTGGTCACTGTTGCTTTGTGTTTTAGGCACAGAATCGTTTGGGTTGTTCTCTTGCACTATAAATGGAGAGGAGAGAGACCAGACTCACAGAGCAGTATTCAGGTAATTGAATGTCATCAAAATTTTTGTGTGATGTTAGTTTTTATTCAGTTCCTAAATGGAGAAATGCAGGCTAGCAGTAAAATCAACATGATACTAGGTGTAAAAGAAAAGCAGAATCACTCTCTGACTGGTATTTCTACAGGTTTATCCCACGTCATGCAGATGAACTAGAACTGGATGTTGATGACCCGCTTTTTGTGGAGGAAGAGGAAGATGATTACTGGTACCGTGGCTACAACATGCGCACGGGTGCTCGGGGGATCTTTCCTGCCTATTATGCTCATGAGGTCATCGGCCAAACCAAAGACCTGATGGGTAAGAACCAAGACGAGTCTGTCTTAGTAAATGCATTAAGAGCTATGTTGTTTGCTATGTTGTTTTTACAGTAAGTGCTGGTTCTTGATATCACACATTAAGGAATTCCTTCTTAATTATTTTCATAGCAATGAAGAGAAACCCAGCGTGGATGGAGAGTTTCACTGTTCAGTTTTTGGGTTCGGTTGAAGTGCCTTACCACCAAGGCAACGGCATCCTCTGTGCTGCCATGCAGAAGGTAAACAAAAAAAAAATCAACACATGATGAATATCAGTGATCAATAATATATGCTACTATATACATTAAAACTTCTGCTGTTATGTCTTTGCATTGTAGATTGCCATGGCGAGAAAGAGGACAGTGCATCTCCGTCCTCCATCTTTGTGTGAGCTGGAGATTAGCCTACAGGGAGTGAAGTTGATCATGAGTCTGGAGGATGAGTATGACCTCTCCGAGGAGGTGAGTGAGAGATATGGAAAGAAGGATGGCACAGAGAAGAATGAGAGTTTGTTTCTTCTTGTGTATTAGGAAATTGACGATTGGTTATGAGAATACAGAAAACAAATGAAAGGAAGTCTGACTGACAAAAAGAAGTTCTTTTTTAGGGTGTGTAATGCCTCTCTTTTCTTCCAGTTTGACAGATGTAGTCACTTCTTCCAGATGAAGAACATCTCTTTCTGTGGATGCCACCCAAAAAACAACTGGTAGAAACACTCTGTCATCACTATATGCTTAAATACAATATATAAAATGAAGTCTTGTTCAGTTAAGTGAGCTCTGTTGTGCTCTTCTTTGTCTTATTTTCTCTGTTTTGCAGTTACTTTGGCTTCATTACCAAGCACCCAGTCCTGAACAGGTTTGCATGCCATGTCTTTGTCTCTCAGGAGTCCATGCGGCCTGTGGCTGAGTGTGTGGGGTGAGCTGAACACTTCTAATGTAGTTTTAAAACACTCCTGACTCACATTAAACACGTACAGGAAGGGCAAGACAAAGGACTCTGAGGATTAGTTTAGGAAAAAGGAGGATGCAATGCACAGAGAAAGTTTAGGGAGTTAGAGGGATGAAGGAGGGAGGACCGGAGGGCTGGATGAGATGATGCTAATGATAATGGAGTTTCCATCACAGACCCATCTAGCACACTGCAGTGTGAATAATTAAACATTCTCGCATCATCTTGAACATAGGGAACAGACACAGAAGGAGAGTTATGACCCCTCATCAGTGTGAGAGACCCGGCCTCGTCACATTAATATGACCTCATTAACAGAGTCATCAATTACTCATAGAGAGAGAGAGAGGGAGGAGGAGAGAGAAACTGCTGGTCATCTGTTAAGTAGACTAGGCAAAGTTTCCTGAAAAGTCCAGAAGAGCATTATTCAAAATGACAAGACATTTTTTTAATTTGCATTTGAATACAGTGCTGACTAAAAAAAATTTTGTGACACCAGATTAACTTTCTAAACTAGTCTAAATAATTGCCATCACATTTATTTTTTTAATTATTCACTCAGAACCAGTTTTTCACTACTATCACTCTATGACTGTGAAACAAATATAACTTTAGCACACTAAATCAGGGATATTCGACTCCAGTTACCTAAAATTCCTTGCATACAAAGGTCCAGAAAAGCATCTGACATGACTGATTGGAGACAACAGCAGACAACATTTTGGTTAGTTCACAGCTATAAATAAGACATCAATTTTAAGTGGTTGTGTTTTATTTCGTACTACTTTTGAACTGCACCATAGGCGTTTGTTTAGAACATGACGAGGGGAGAATAAACACACACTACTCTGTCTATTCGTCTGTGAAAACACTTCCCTTTTTCTGAGCTAATAGCTCTAGTCTGGTCTGATGAGCTGCCTTCAGTTAACTCATTTACATAACTGTGTGTGATTAAATAAACGGTGACAGAGAATTTGTTACAAAAGCCAAGATGGTTGATTTTTTTAAAAACTAGAGTTGCTAAGTTGTTTATTGATTCTGCTATAGTATTTAGTATAAGTACTTGGCTCATTCGCTGAGTTCGCATCTTGATCAGTTGACAACCCCTGCTCTAAATGTTAAAACGTTTTAACATTATTACCTCTATTGCCTCCATTTTTTTGAGTTACATCCCTGACCTATTGAAATGATATTGAATACTGAAATGATATTGAATGATACTGATATTGAAATGCCAAAAAAAAATTTGACAGTTTTATATTATTACTGAAACTTGTATGTCAATTAGATATTGATGAACAGATTTGGTTAGATATTAATGAATATTAACAAAATAATTGGTTGAGAAATATTCATGCATTTAAAGGTTAATGGTCTGAAGACAAAGTAGAACCTGTATTGTTTGTCAGGCTATTACTTTTTCCTAATCATTACTCTGTGTGTGTGTATGTGTGTGCGTGTGTGTGGCTGGTGCAGACGTGCATTTCAGGAGTATTATCAGGAGCATCTTGAGTATGCCTGTCCCACTGAGGATATCTACCTTGAGTAGAGGTGACAAAAGGTTACCACGGTAACCTCTGCCCAACAACAGAAGTGTGTTCCTGGTTTTGGCCGCCTGGGGGCTCCTGGTGGCCTTTAAAGGGTTTAATGTAGGCCTCGAGTTTCTCTCTATGTTTTCACATGAACTGAGCTGAACGTGTAGGTTCAGTCTTAGTGATGCATCAATTTGTTTCACTATTTGTTTGTTTCCTCTTTTATTTATTCTCATCCTTGAAACAGATTGCCTGTTTAACTTTTGTATGACTTAGTACCTAGGATTGTGGCTCAGTTGAGATACTTTTACTTTCTCCTGGTTTAGAAACGCCAAAACTATGACATCACACATTTTAATGCATGGCTTTGAGGGTTATGCTCACAGGCAGATATACACACAGGAAATACTTATATTTGAAATTCATTTTGAAGGATGGGTTTCGTTTGTAAATATAGTACTCGTTTGATTATTCCAAAATGTGCTGAACGAGGTTTGTACTGAAATGAACATCTGGACAGGTGTTGGATTAGTAATATAATGACTATCTGCTCACTGTAGTAGAAGGTTCCTTGTGCGTTCTTATTATACCATCATGTAAATACTGTATATTTAGAAAACAGTTGGTGACTACTACAGACGTTCGTTACATCACTGTATGTAAGTAGCACCTCCATCAGCAAATGGAAGAATGAAGAGGATTGCAGGTGGCCAGGAAGGCATGTTTGTTAGCCTGAGAATGGAGAGCCAGATAGCACTGGCCATGCACGGTCCTGTAAATTACTATCCTCTTACTAAATTACTCAAGCTCTGCTATAGCTCCCTATTCCCAGTGACTCTTTCTTGTGACTCTTTGTTGGCCATCTTGTGTAATTCTCAGACTGTGCTTTAGTGCTTTATGATGCTGAGTCTATTTAGTCACTCTCTTCATTCATTGAAGGCTAACAGGTAAATGTACAGCCAGCCACTGGCGGACTGCAGTCATCAGCCAGATTACTTAGCAAATGGTGGAATTTACCAGATTTACTTAGGGAAAGGCCTAATTAAATTCTACAGCCATTCTAGATAAGGATATTAAAGATGATGTTTAACAACAAATAAATTGTTACATGAAAATCATTTCCCTAAAAATATTTTTTTTTTACTATTAGCATTAGTGTCTGATAGTATCACTGTATAATTTTTAAAATAATCTTTTCATAACCGTGCACATTTTTTCATGCATGGCCATATACAACAAGTGACAAGTCATGAAGTGGAATGATTGTACAGTGTCAGTCAAATGTTTTTGAGCACTCCACATTTTAATATTTTTGAATAAACAAGCAATTGGCTGATTTTTGAAAAAAAAAATTTTTTTGGAAAAATTGGACGATCTAAGTAAAGAACAGTTAAAAGTGAATTGAAAAAAAGGTTTGTAGTTTTGTATTTCATTGGAAAGAATGTAGATATAATTGGAAAAGGCAGAGATTTGGCACTTGTCCCAGCCAGTATATATTTGTGCAGTTACAGATGATAAACTTGAGCACTTCCTGAGTCTATTAATTATATACTTAATTTGTTCACCCTGACTTAATTAAAGCACTCATTTAGAGTCCTATTAGGATCTGAGGGTGAACAGTTAATAAGTGCTTACATACATTTAGCTCTAGTGTTCAAAATCATTTGACTGACAGTGTATATGCCATTAAAAGTAAAATATAACCACACAGATCTTACAGTACTGATTGGAAATTTAGTTTTATCTTTCTACTTTGCCCTCCTGTCTATCGGTAATTAATAGACACAGTAAACATGATGATTTTATTGTCTCCATTGTATTTATCTCTAGCCCTTTGCCTAACCTTCACTGCTTAATGGCTAGACTGTACACAGTAGAGAGCCCCCTCCTGGCCTTGTATGATTTATGTCCTGTATGATTGGAATTAAAATCTGAATTAATTTCATAAAATAGTAAAAGCAGTGAAATAGTAACAGAAGGGTTAAGGGTTAGATATTGTACCTGATATTGTACATTAGATATTGGGTTAGATACTGTACATTCTCACCTCTAATTCTGCCACAATGAAATTCTCCCAGCATTGTATGGAGAGTTTGAAACTAAATAATATATAGACTAAATGGTGACTAAAAGTACTAATAGGCCTACAATTAGATTAAAAATTTGCTTCTCGGTGTGCTGATACTTAGGAATTTCATATTCTTGTAACAAAGGACTTGATTCTTGGCTCCTGCAGGCTGGGTTCATCATCCCGGTGTCAGTAGATCATAGCGGTGTAACTTTTTGACTGGTCCTAATTGCAGTTGTAGATGAACTCACTGCTCACTGCATCACACACACACACACACACACACACACACACATGACCGTATACCAGTGGCCTGCAATCTGATTCCATCATTACTTGTCCATTTGTGCTGATGCCACATGTAGGAAAGAGCTGCGGTCTTAAGACTATAAATGTGATTTGGTGTCAGTTAGATTGCTGTAAATATTCTAGTTGAGATGACCATCCTGTGTCCTTTCTATTGAGTGTTACTGAAATAAATATGTAAATTTTAAATAAATAATAATGCTGACAATGATAACCTATCACAACTAAAAGGGAGTTAAAAACTGTAAATTGATTTCCGTTTGCATTTGATATTTTGTTTCAGCTGCTTCACACTGCTGTATATCTGTGGTTGAATGTTGTCACATTGTGCTGAATAACAGATGCCTGTCCATCAGCTGTGTACGTCTTTCATACAAACACCCAAGTTTTTATGCTAACGTTAGCATTATCAGTCCAATTGTTTGATCTGACTTCTCCCAAAGGTTAGCAGAGATGGATCAGGACAGTCATCAGGACTCTGAATCTGAACTTCTGACTGTTTTTCATTAAGACGTTACTTCATTAATGTTTGTCCAGAAAGTAAATGGATTTCTCAGAATGTTTTGTCTACATTTTAGCATTTTACAATCATTGATTGGTCATTAAACCCCTTTATCTGTTGAAGCAGAGCAACTTCTGGAGTATGTAAGCTTGGACAGCTGAATGACTACAATAACTGCAAATCTTTGGACTGTAATTACATAATGCAGGCCTTTACTGTATCTCAAGATGAACAGCAACAGTATGACATACTAGCTATCTTGTATCTTTAAAATTAAACTTGTAAAAACCAAAATGGAAAAAAAATTCCCTGCCTTGTCATGGATTTGGTCTTAAGAATAAAACACTATATGCTTGATGTCATCACCGTGTTTGTGTCATTCTGTCAGTGTGTGTGGACAGTGTGAAGTACAGATATATTCATGTGACTCGATAAACGTTTCTTAACAACGTGGCAACAAGCTTACACTCATTTTAGACCAAGTGTGTAAAATGTAAATAATTTTTTTCTTCCATTTGTATATTTTCAGAATCAATACAGTGGGGAAAACAAGTATTTGATCCCTTGCTGATTTTGTTGGTTTGGCCACTAATAAAGACTCGATCAGTCTGTAATATTAATGGTAGGTGTAGTCTAACATGCTGAGACAGAATATCACAAAGAAAATCAAGAAATCGACTTTAAAGAATTTGTATTAATTTATTTGCATTTTATTGAGGAAAATAAGTATTT
>CM040980.1:6826812-6866670 GCA_022985145.1 Pangasius djambal | reverse complement strand
AATACTTCTTTTTCTCAATAAAATATAAATAAATTAATATAGATATTTAAAAGTTATTTTCTGGATTTTCTTTTTGATATTCTGTCTCCACATGTTAGAATACACCTACCATTAAAATTACAGACTGATCAAGTCTTTCTTAGTGGGTAAACCAACAAAATCAGCAAGGGATCAAATACTTGTTTTCCCCACTGTAAATTCTTTGAAGCACTTTTTAAAGACAGTTCAACATTCCTTTATTTAAAGTACACACATTTTATTACGATTCAATGCAAAGGGGAAAAAATGGCAAACATGTTAGATTAAGGGTGTACAAAATAAAAACTGAAAAAAAAATTAAACCATATTTTGAAATAACTAAAATAAAAGCAATCTGAGAATGACTAAAAATGAAGACTAAAATTTTTCCGGTGCCTTTTTACTGATATAAATAATTCCCATGAATATCATTTATGATTTTGTCATCCCTTAAGAGCTATAGCAAAAATGCATAATAGAGTAATTACTCGTGATTCTTATAATTCATTTTAATCAAAACAGAAAATGTTCTTGAATCAGTAGAAATCAGATTGCCATGACTAGGGCCGAGATGTGACTATAACAGAACGGCATCCACCCCTTTCAAATATGTCAGATCCAGTGTTAAATGATGATAAATTTAAGAGCAAAAGGGATGTTAATTATACATATTTCGCACTGTTTTATAGGCATTCAGTCTCTCTACTGATCAAACATAGCAGATGTGTGAGTGGCAGTGATTGATTTTAATACATTATACCATCTCTGGCCTGTCTTCCCTTCTAAACAAAAAGAGCTGTGATATTTATTAATGAACTGGTCAGTGTGTAGTTCCACACTGGCAGCATTTTGGTTTGGGAGAGCACTGTGGGTTACAGCAGGGTGCCAGCTTAGGATCAGTTCCTTTTCCAATCTCACTTTCTCCAAATTGCATTGAGGCCTCAAACCTGTCCTTGAGGTCCTTGATATTCTGCAGCACGCTAGCCACCTCAGGATAAGCCTTCACACTCAGCTTGTAGTTTTCAGATGGGTCGGACTCTAGGTCGAACAGCAGAGGAGGGTCGTGATACTTCAGGAAGGAGATGAACTGACAGTCCTGATCTGGAGTTGTGCCACTTTGTGGCGATCCTAAGATAGAGAAAAGGACAAAAAGTTGTTGTTCTGGGTGTACAGAGTATATGGCAGGTTCAAAAGCACATGAAGACATTTACTGATTTTGAATAGAACTCTTCAGACAGTAGATCTAAGCCAGAACTCACCCCTGGTGTAATAATGAGCTTTATATTTTCCCATTCTCACTGCAAACACACCATACTTCTCACTGGGGTCACTGGGGTAGTAAAACATGGCCTCCCTTTGACCCTGAAACCCAAAGCAGAGTGAACTGAATAAACCCATGTGATGAAAACACTTGGAGGAAACAGCTTCATTTAGGAAATAATAGCCTTATAGAGTCATGCTTCCTTACTGCTCCATGGTTGAACAATATATCAGTCATGTCCACGCCATCCAGCTGAACCTTGGGTAATGGAGCTCCAGCCAATCTGGCAATGGTAGGCAGGATGTCCAGAGTACTGGATAGACTACGAGTGACACCTGGGGATTGTGAGTAAATACTTTAATTAAAAATTAAACTAATTCATCCTATAATGAATTAGTGTCATTTAAGTAAGGAATAAAACACTTGGGGATGTGCTGTTATAGAAAAACAATTAACAGGGCGGCATCATGTCAGTATCACCCTGAAGTTGATTCTTTAAGAGTTTTATTCCGCTTATACCACAACAAATTTCCAACAATTACAGTTTTTAATTTATTAATTTTTTACCCATTTATAGTAACGTTTAATGTTGTGAAACATCTGTGAAACAATTTAGTTGCTGTCATTAGTTATGTAATAGCAGTTATAAACAGTTCTTCCCTAACCAGTCTCTTTTTTTCTCTCTCATGCAGTTAAGACAAAAAAAAACAACAAAAAAAACCCACACACAGCTTGTAATGTTTGAAATTGCAAAGCACAGCAATGCTCTACACTGCTCTGTCCTGCAGACTCTCCAGTGGTGGGAACTTAAAGTTACAGCTTCACCTGTGAATGTTACAAATCCCTAACACTGGAGACTTCTGTAAATACGTGTCTTCTTAAAGAGAACTTCACCATATCAATGATTAGATGTTTTTCTTTGTTATATAACTACACTTTCTCTTAAATCCATGTTTATGTCCATCTTCGATCGTGGAGCGTCCACTATACAAGTCCCACTGAATGAGCTGTTAATATAGAAACAATAACATACATTAATATAAACCTTGATTTACAAGTGACACTGCTGTCACAGCTGCTGTTACAGAAAATTAATCAATACATTCTGAACAATTAGAATCAAGAATTCATTGACAGATTCTTTTTGTCGTGTCTGGACACCATATCTGGAACATGTTGAAAGTCTCTTTTGTAACATATTGTGGTTTGGTATATCATAAAACAACCCGCTGTACACAACATCATGTGGTATAAATTTATTTCATGTACATTTTTGAAACACAGTGAAGTGATGCTTTTAGACTACTGTACCTGGTTTGATGACTCCAGGCCAGTATGCGATAGCAGGTTCTCTCATTCCTCCTTCATATGTAGTGCCTTTACCGCACTTCAGTAACCCAGAATTTCCTCCACGAGACATTCGCATGAGCTCTGGCCTGAAAATATGACAGAACCCATAAGAGAAAGAAAAAACACAAGCTTGGAGTTCATAGTACAAACGCAAAGAACTGCAGGAAGTTTCTGTTTTTTAATCACACATGAGCACACACAAACACTCTTACCCATTGTCAGCTGTGAAGAAGATGAGTGTGTTGTCAAGGGTGCCTGTTTCCTCCAGAGTTTGCAGGATGTTTCCTACAGTGGAGTCAAATTCCAGCAGCGCATCTCCAAATGGCCCCCTGAGCGATCGGCCCACAGATTTCCACCCTGCATACTGTGGGTAGTGAGTGTGCTACATGGACACACAGCCAGATGGAGAAAATGGCAGAGAGGAGAAGCACAATAAAAATAATTGGACGCAGTAAAATAATGTGAAACTCATGTGTTTTCAAAGCAAGCTGTATTTTCTATACCAATTTGTAGTTATGATACAGTGCAAGCAGAAGGACTGAGAGAGTTTTTCCATGCCTATGGTTTGTTATTACTGTCTGAGTATTATCTCAGCTATTATTAATAAGGATTAAACTTTAAAGTCACCCTAAACTTTATGATATACAGTATGCTTTTAATGATTAACCTCTTATACTCCCAGCTGTCATTCATCTTAAAGGATTATTGCTTAGCAGCTATGATACAGCTATGTGAGTGAAGAATGTAAGCCTGAACCTGCTGACAGGTTCTGAGAGTTTAAGTAGTTAAATCATTTCAAGGAAATTAAGTCAACAGAAAAAAAACCCTGTCAGCTGGGTGGTTTTGCTGCATTATTAAAGAAAAAACTGTAAGCTAAATGTCTCATCAGAAAAGCCGAATTATTATTGAACATAGGGGTGGGCGATATGACAAGACTATCATATCACAATACTTCTATGATATTCACAATATTAAGGTTTGCTAACAAACTGCCAGCAAAATAGGAAAAGAACCCTGAAAAACTGACATGCTAAATTCGATGATAGAAAAATAAATTATTTTCAAATATTAATAAAAAATGGGAAGTATCTAAATAAATAATATTTAACAAGATAGGAACAAATCTGTAAAAATGTAACATCTGCAAAAATGTATTGTGACATATCTTGGTATTGATATCATATCACCATATTGCCCAGCCTTAACTGAATGTACGAGAGATGCTTGTGACTGTGTCATCAAATATATGATGAACCAATCACAATATAATATACTAATGAAGGCCATGTAAAATTCTCCCTTTCATTGTATTACTGGTTACACTGGTTTAGCAGTGTTGGGGGCATTTCCAATCTGCATATTCGTAGAATGTGGATTTGTTGATTATGGTAAAAGTGTAGGTGCTTCTGCGCTCCTCTTTGTTGACATTTTCGGTGAAACTGCCTTGTGAGCAATTCCATGTACTAGCCTGAACCAGTTCTGGCTCATATCAGCTTACTAATTATTGACATCACTCTGAGCCTGACATGCTTTTCTGAAAAGCTGAACCTTTTTTCACCCTCCTTGAAGCCATTTCCCCTATGATTACATGTAGAATGTGCACTGGTGGTTATAAAAAAAAAAAGGCCAAGTGTGAAAGCAACATAAAGGCACAGTCAATAATATACCAAGAGATGATATTGCTTTAGTGAGGGTGTGGCTCCTATCTCACATGAGAAGGATAATAGAGGAAGAAAGGTTGACGTTTCTGAGCCGCACTGCGGATGAACTCCATGGCAAAATTACTGTAGGCGTCTTCCAGATGAACAAAATCTACAGGCTGTTGCGTGATGGTTTCCCCGTTCATCAGAGGTACGGTTACTGTACCGACATCACAGTAGCCATAACACTTCACATCTGGAGGGAAGCAGGTCAGATTGTGACAAGGACCCTGTACAAAAAAGTAGGTAAGAATGAAGTAATGTATAAATTGAAATGCACAATATTACCACCTTAGTAACAATGATTAAAGGAATTATTCCAAAAATGAAAAAACACAAATGTACTACTAATACTGCTGTATTTTTGGCCACTGTGCCAGACAGATCAGGGACAGATATGTTACCATGTCATGGGAGTATGGGATGCCAAGGTAGTGGTCAAAGCCTTGTCGTGTAGGCAGGTAAGTACCATTAGCCCCGTAGCCCAGGTGCCATTTCCCTATCATGCCTGTGGCATAGCCTAGTGGCTTTAGTACTTCTGCAATGGTGGTCTCGTTGAGGGGAAGTCCACCTATTGAGTCTGGGTACAGCACACCGGGGTAGATGCCAGAGCGTGTCTGGTAACGGCCCGTCAACAAAGACGCTCTGCCAAGTAAGAAGCAAAGATTTAAGTTTTGACCCTCCTTCTGGCTGTCAGATTAAACTGACATAAATTTCAACAAGCATTCTGGACCGGGTTAACACACTACTGACTGACTCTTAATACACTTGTGCTGAGGCCATGACTTAAACAATTATTTTTCATCATGTTCTACATATTTTCCAGGTTATTTGTACAAGTAAGAAATGGGCTATTGAACCTTTAATATCAACTAGCTTAAGCAACAACCACATGAGAGTGAGCAGACGTGTAATCACAGAAAGCTGAAATAAAGGCAGGGTGAAGTCGCACACCTGGACGGGCTGCACACAGGGCTGGTGGAGTAGAAGTCGGTGAACCGGAGCCCGTCAGCCGCCAGTCGGTCCAGATTCGGTGTGAGTGATGTGGGATGAGCCGAGAAACCCAGATCTCCATAACCCAAATCATCCGCAAACAACAGCACGAAGTTGGGCAGAACTGCAGCCTGGCACACAGAGAGCACCGCAAATCCGACAATCACACACTCCATGATCTCCTGAGTGAACTAACTGCTCCAGAGCAGCACGTATTTACATTATTACAGCCTGTAACACCTCATCACCTTATCACCTTATCACTTAACCCACAAAGCTGCACTAATATCTAACTAATGCAGCCCATAAATGACGCCGTTTAAAATAAATTATCCACCAGTATAAGAGGAACTCGCAGTTCCCTGCTTAACTGTGTGGTCATGTGAAAGTCATGTGATCAACTTCAACGCTTACGTCACCGCAAGGGTTCATGGGATTTGGAGTTTCTGTCATTTCCATGCTTCAATTTAGCCTACAAGAAAGAAAGAAAGAAAGAAAGAAAGAAAGACGTAGAAATAAAATAAGATCATATAAAAGACTTTCCGGGGTATGTTCCCCCAAGACAGGTCAGATGTATTTATTTTGTTATCTAAAGCATGGATTAACACATTTTTGTATCCAGAGACACCTTTAACTGTAAAATAAATTCTACTGACATCTTTAGTACGGGTTTACATATTTTTTAAAATCATTTTAACATGTTTGTCCATTTTTCTTTAGAGCCCGAAAGCTTTTTATTGCTGAACCTTCCACCAACAGGACATTAAATTGTTTTTAAATTATTGAGGTTAATGAGGTGGTGAATTAAACCAATTCAATTTAAGTGCCCAGTCACACAGGCCAGTAAGTATAACAACTCCAAAATATAATCATTTTTAATAAAGCTAAGTTGTGATTTCCACCACTGTACCCCTGGCTATACTTCACGGACCCTTGGATGAACAACCCACAGGAGAACCACTGCTCTAAACAACATTAATGTTTTGATGGGAGCATTGCAGTTTGCTTCCAGATGCATCAGGTTTGGATATATTTAATGAAATCAAAACATCATTTTTGGCTAGAAGGCTGAAATTTAGACCTATAATCAAAACCCAGCTGAGTTTTGCAGCCCGTAATAACAATATAAATGTTATGACGTCCACAAATACAAATTAAAGGGTTCCAAGACTTTTTGAACCCATTGGGGGCTTTTTTTTATTCAAACATTATGTGTTTTAAAATATATATTGTATATTAAACTATACAGCATCCCCATATGTTTCAGCTGAAACCCATTTTACATATTCATGTTCCTGAAAGATGCCAGGAATTAAAACCTTAGAATTGACTACATACTCCAAAGCTTAAAAAGAGTGCTTGAGTATAGATTATCCCTTTTCATGAATGTATTCTGGCAAGCAATTTCTATATTCCTTAATGTGGGATATTATTATTACAAAATAAAGTAAAATATTTATCAAAGCATACATTTCATCTTCTCTTCCTGCTAGAAGAGAAATGTGCTGTAAGCTAATGGAAAAGGCTGCTTGTGGTGGGCAAAGTGATACTCTGCCACTGAGGGTCACTGTTTCCCTGATGGTGCTGCAAGGACTTCATATATTCAGCTATAGCACAGATTCTCAACCTGGAGAACCCCCTGTCCTGCACATTTTTAGTGTTTTTCCTGCTCTAGCACACACTTTAATGCAGAAAGGGCTGTTAATTAGCTGATGAGTTGAAGTATGTATGTGTGTGTGTGTGTGTATGTGTGTGTGTGTGCGTTTTAGAGCAGGAAAAACACTGCTAAAATGTATATGACATGTGGTACTACATGACCAGGGCTGGGAACCTGTGAGCCACAGGAATGAGAAATGGTTCAAACATTAATCAGAAGAAGAAGAAGAAAGCCTTATACACATTACATCCCCATATACATTACAGTACAGTGAAATTCCTTTCTTCACCTACCCCAGCTTGTTATGAAGTTGGGGTCAGAGTGCAGTATAGCACCCCTGGAGCAGTTAGGGTTAAGGGCCCAACAGTGGCAGCTTGAACCCCTGATCTTCTGATCAATAACCCAGAGCTTTAACCACTGAGCCACCACAATCATTATGATATAATTATGGCAGGAGGGAGTGAATGCATGCTTGCTGCTTTGGTAGTTATCCAACATGACAAACTGGAAATTAAACAAAATCTTCTAGAACTAGATGTTCTAGAACTGTTCTAGTTCAGCCAACATGGCTTAGCCATGGGCTCTAGGATACTGATTACCTAGCAAACACAGAATGTTTCCCTAACATTAGCATTTGGTTTATCTTTCATTCTTTTTTGGGAGCATTTCATAATGCTCTGAGAGCCAATAAAGGTTAGTTATGTGAACAAAAATGGGGACTGCCTAGTGGTCCTTGATGACTGGACTGGAATTATTAATTGTGAGACGTACACTATTACTCTGATAAAATAGATAGTCTAGCAATGAACTATGTACTAAAACATAAACATTATATGGAAAACCTACAGGTAATGGTGAATCACATGCAAACACATGCTCACATGCTACCTAGGCTGAAACACCTGGGTGGTGGTTTTTCAAATGGGCAGGTTTATTTTTTTTATTTTATTTTTTTTTAACAGGACCTCGGGCACCACAGGGGCCAGATTTTCCAGAGTTTTATCTTTGATCAGATGTTTTATTGATGCCTGGAATGTGAGGAGAAAGTGTTCTGACTTCACTGACCCCACCTCTTAATAAGTACTTTATTATGTATTGAGCAGAGTTAAAGAGTTTAATAATTCTTAAGTAAAAGTTCCACGTCTTCATTAATTAATGTAATTAATGCAATACAGCACAAGTAGTCACTTACTTTACACTACTGCAATTAAACAACTGTGAAAATAAATAACTCCCTGATTGAAGAGTGTATCCGACAGTGTGGGGAAATGAACGTGTGTTTAGGAGGGGGTGAAGGGATAAGCATGGAAACACTCAGCATTTCACTGATGTTCTAGGTTTCAGAGTTGGGGCTCTGACTGAGCAGTCTGGACAGATAAAGGTGTCTTGATGACTGCCACAGCTGCATACTAATGTGTTGCTAGGTAGGTAGTTTAAGCTATTTTCTTTTTTGGTACAAACACATTGACTCATAAGATTCTTCTTTTTTAGTGAATTAAAGTACAAAATTCATTAGCCTACTGTAGCGACCTTTTAAATAAAGAGATAGGATTAATCAATTTCCAATAATATTATTATGGAGAGACAGTCTCTGTCATACTGTTTTAAATAATTTTACAAAGCTAACTCACAGTAGGTTGTGATACTAATGATTAGAGCTTTATTATTATCTGTGCAAGGGTGGCACGATGGCACAGCTGGTATTGTTGCTATCTCAAAGCTCCCAGGTCCTGTGTGGAGTTTTGCATGTTCCTCATATTTGCATGGGTTTCTCTCAGGTTCTCTTGTGTTATATGCCGGTACTATAAATTGCCCCTGGGCATGTATCAGTGTGTGAAAGTGTGTGTGCATGGTTTCCTGTGATAGACAGGTGTCCCAGCCAAGATATACTCCCACTTCGCACCCAGTGTTCTGAAGCCACCATGACCAACCACTGAAGTCAAACGGATGTTATATCCATGTGTCTGGTCAAAGGAAAGGCGATGCATTTACTATTCCCTTTCACATCCCTCTACAAAGCTGACCTACATTCAGCTCAGTGTGATTGTGCATGTAGTAAGACTAATGAAGGGAGGCAAAAAGAGAATGAGAGAATAAAAGAGAGGGAGGGGTGAAGATGAAAAATCAAGATGGTCTAAAATGTCTCCTTTTTGCCCTCCGAGCCCAACCAGGATTTTTAGGGGGGGGGGCTGGAGTGTGGATGGGTTTAGGGGGGGTGGGGGGGGGTGGGATCTTTGAGGGGGGTGTCACATCTATACTTACAATTGCTTTGTCCCAAAAACATCCATTATGCACTTATGAATACTGGTTATTGTTTGGCTTCCTACTGAGCATTCCAGACTCTGAAAACTAGGTTATTGGATTGCTTTCTGACGAGGCCTGTGTGTATGGTCATGTGTTTTAGTAAAGCTATGATAAAAATGAAAATTTGCAGAGCACGTCTTTGAATTTTGCCACTATGTTAAGTAACGGCTTGGTGAAGATCAAAGGTTGGCTGATGGTAATCTGTTGTAATAAATCTATCCCTTAGGGGAGCATTAAGTGAGATTTTGCTATTCTAAATGTGTAGTGCTTTTGAACATCCTCATATAACGTTCCTCATTACAGCTCTAAAGTATCACTTTGATCAGTCTCATTTGCTACACTGTATTCTAAGTGCTGTGTCTTGGAGTTGGAGTTGGATTGTAATGTGATATTGATTTCATCATGTTCCTCTTTTTTATGCTCACTTAGGGCTGTATTCAGAGTTAAGCATATGTAGTGAGAATTTAATATCGAAAATCTGCACATTGATATTCAGAAATCAGATGTAACTACAGAATATTACAGAGTTTTGCACATGCACAGAGTTTGTCAAAAACAGAGGTGTGCCTCACTTATGCAGAGCTCTGACCCTGGACTTTAGAGCTTTTTTTTTTTTTTTTTAATGATGTTGACTCAATGAACAGTATTAAGTCCATCTCCACTGTCTGGCAGTTTAATGTAATCACGTCTCGTCTCACTGAAATTTATGTTTGTGGCTGTAAATGCAATAAAAAAAAAACAAAACAATGGAATGGCATTTGAGTTTAGTAATAAATAAATAAAATAATTAATTAATAGTATTGTACCTTTAAACAGTGAGGTCTATGTGCTCTTTTGCATTCATCTCTCTCTCTCAAAGTTTTCTTTATGATAAATGCATTTTATAAAAGTTGTCGGATGATACTGATCAGGGTGTGATTGGGTTTATTGACAGTTTATTGACAGCTATTGTACAGCTGATATTTTTCCATTGTGAATGTTGTTGTACTTTCTATTACCTGACAGCTTTAAGTAAAAACCCATAGCACTGAGGTGCTATATTTAATGCCTGTGTAAAGTTGTCTGGTTTATATTGAACATATAAGAGCAGGCTGCAGCATTAATTTAATCTGTGGGCAAATGTCCCCAGTAGCTCTATCGCAGGTCACTGCTGTTAATATGGTTATTGCTCTACATTTATGTAAATTAATGGCTTTCAGCAGAGGCTTCAACTGCAGCTTGTGTGAACCATCAACCACGCATTTGCATTTTTTTTTATTGCAGTAAGATATCTGTGGTTTAGTTTAAAGTGTACTTGAGGCAGGTGGGCTACAGATGGGAACAGATTCTTGTTCCTGGCTGACAGGAGCGGAAGCCAATGTGATCTTCTGCTATTGTAGCCCATCTGCATTCTGAGAGGCTTTTCTGTTCACCACGGTTACTAAGAGTGGTTATGTGAGTTGTCCTCCTGTCAGTTCAAACCATTCAAGCCATTCTCCTCTGACCTCTCTCATTAACAAGGTATTTCCACCCACAGAACTGTCATTTACTGTAAGTATTTTTTTTTACTTATTATTATTTGCACCATTCTATGTATACTCAAGAGACTGTTGTGTGTGTGCATGAATGTGCAGGCGTACAGGTGTTCCTAATAAAGTGGATGGTGAACGTACAGTAAAGATTAGGCTGAGAAATTGGACAATTCCTTTAATGTGTAGGATGTGCAGAATAGGGTGTAGACTGTGTATTGACATTTTGTTTTATTGAACAAACCCCATGGCAATAATGAGTAAACAGTAGGCCTTACCTGGAGAGAGAGAGCAAGAGAGAGTGCGAGAGAGAGAGAGAGAGAGAGAGGGAGAGAGAGGGAGAGAGAGATAAAGCTGCAAAATGCACAATGCAGCACTTTCTTTGAACTGAGATAGCAGATTCAAATTAAATGCTCAGGTCACACAGTCTGTCATCTTTACCTGATTAGATTTGGGTGCTTAGAACCACTATCCCGTAACTGAGTTAAATTAAAGCGGCTTAAAGGAAAGCATGCTTGTGTTGAATGTGAAATTCTCAGTGAAACAACTAAAAAAAGAACAGTATGTGAGCAATGACATGTTAGATATGTGAGGAAAGCATCAGACTTGACTGGCTGCAGAAATGTAACCTTGTCCACTTTGTATTCAGGCTGTGTGTATCACTCTGCCTGGCAGATTCATACATAAATAAGTTGTCTGAATGCCTGTGGGATATCCCCCTCTTACACAGGTAGAAGCACACCCCTAATGTATTACCTATTAATGAAACAGCAATGTGAATACTGATTTAAAGATAAAGGGTGGTTAATTATTACATTGTGGAGTCTGATAGCAAAGTGCTTTTATATATCAATCCCTAATTGCTGTTCACAAAATCGCACATGATCTGCCACCCAGCAGTGGATGAATAATTGAACAAGTGGTCGTGGCAGGAAGGGAGGAGAAGCCGGGATTAAAAACACCTTACCTTCGTCTCTCTCTCTCTCTCTCTCTCTCTCTCTCTCTCTCACTCACACATGTTGTGGGACAGTAGATAAGACTGCTGAATAATTCAGATAGTGAGCATTTCTTCTTGGCTGACTGTTTACTGCTCTTTGGCATGGATGCAGGTGTTCTGTTCTGGGTGAAGAAAAGATGGAGTGAAAGAGAGGAGAAGGGAGAGTAAATGATGATGTCTGTGTTTTTGAAAAATGTTTGGAGTAAAATGGTGAATTTCTGGTTTTTTTTCGATTAGGTGAGTGCTGTGTGACAGCAGTTACCTGTTTGCGAACTATTAGCTGGTTTGTGTGATTCGGCTGCCATTGTAATATTACTTTTCCTCTGTGGTAGGTCCATTAGACTCTCTTAGATATGTCACTAACCCAGACAGCCCCAAAAATCTATAACTGGAGTGTTTGTTACAAGTTAAACCCTAAGATAGAAGGGTTTTTCCCACTTTTTTAAACATCACTGCTCTATGATGCCTATCTTCTGGCCTGTTGTTGCAGAATTTTATTTCTAAACCATGCACTGGTATTTCAACATCCATGATGTCTTTGCTGTAGCTTTACCCATGTACTTTATCATTAACCTACAACAAATATATTGCAGAAAGTACAAGAAGTGTACTGCAAAAATCTGCTTTCAAAAATAAAGAGAAGTAGACAGTAAAAAACTATATCAAACCAAGACCTGCTTAGGCCTTTAAAACGGCATGCATCAATTCTCTTAGGAACTGTTTCATGCAGTTTTATAAGGAGATCCAAATTTTATAAGGCTGTTCTAAGCATCTTGCTATTTTTTCTGCTGACTATAGCTCTCAATTGCTTCAATATTTGCAGGTCCCAGGATGGTCTCCTTTATGTCTTTTTTTTTTATTATTAACCTAAAAGTGGTCTATTAATTAATATCTGAATTTCTTTAGCATAATTTCTCACATAATAATTAATTTTTTTATTTGGAAGTGAATATTTCAAATGTTTCAAGTTTCACTTTTCTACTGACACACTATTACAGAAGATATAATAATATCTCAGATGAATTTTCAAAAAAAAAAATAGTGTGCCTAAGACTTTGGACAGTACTAAATGCTCAGATCTATCAGTCGGTTTTTTACAATGCAGTATGTAGTAGGGTTTAAGGGTTAATTAAGGGTTGTCATGAAAGTTAGCCATTTTCCAAATGTAGTAATTGATTAGTATTTTAACTAGCCAAAATATTTCCCCAAATACTATATAACTCAGTACATTCTGAGTCTATATAACACATATTAATCAATCATTCTTTATTAATTAATTCTGTGTTGCTGAAACAAAGACACAATGACTCATTACTGCAGAGACACTGTGTTTGTGTGTGTGTGTGTGTGTGTGTGTGTGTGTGCGCCATTTTCTGATCTGCTAATTGGATCTTGAATAACCATGAGTGTTTGAAACTTATAAAACAGATTAAACAGTCGACAACAAATAATGTCTTTTGACCTTCCAATAACACTGATGGTGTTGACTAAAACATAACATAGCTTGGGTCATTATATCCAAAGACTTTGCAACCTGTCAGCCACTTTTCGCTGTTTTTCTTTGACTTTTCCTCATTATTTTCTTCTTTGCTGTCTATTCTGTAACTATGTGACCTGGTTGTTTCACACTAACAATATACAGTTGGGATTTCTAAACTCCAGCAAGGTGATTATAAGTAAAATGTAAATATCTAGTGTGAGTATATGTAGTACATATACATAAATAATGGGAAAAAAATGACAGAGTGTGCTGTTTCATGAAAATATTCAATGTGGTGGTGTGATGTGGCCAAACACAAAAGCAGAGTTACTGTTCTTTGCAATAAAAGCATGTCCCAAAGTGTTTTATTCTCTTACACCACAGCAATTCGCCAGTGATTACAATTTTTTAAATGTATTAATAAGCAACACTTTTAACCATTTTCAAGATTCAAAGAACTTTATTAATCCCAGATTAGGGGGGGAATTTGCTTACATTTAATTGCTTACAGTTACATTAAATGTTATGGAAATTTAGTTCCTTAGCTCCTGTTGTCACTTACAGCAGCTACACCAGCCTCTCTTTTTTGCTTTATCATGAAGTTAATAAGACAAAAAAGCAGCTTGCATGTTACCAAAAACCAGAAATGTCCTGAAGACTTACCTGTAATGGAAAAGTAATTTACTGATTGTTACAAAGTGCTGACACTGGAGACTCCTTCCAAAAATTTTAAGTAAATGTGTCCTTACAGAAATCTTTTATTATATCAAAGATTAGGCATTTTGTTAAATAACATGTTTTTATAAAATCCATTTATTATTAGTCTTTGATTAATTGTGGAGTGACCACCATACAAGTTCGTGTGAATGAGCTGCTACTATAGAAATGGTAACATACAGTATTAGAACAATTGCAATAATATAAACCTTGCAGCTGGCACTAATTTCAGAGCTGCTATAATAGAAAATTTATTAATTCCTTCTGACAAATCAGATTCAATAATTTAACAGCACTGTGGTATAAATGTTATATAATACTCACACTTTTTTAGCATAAGCATCATCATGTTATCCACAAAATAACTGGTTACCTTCCAGTTCCAAATTGTATCCATATTTGGCAGGTGAGAGTGTTAATTTTAAGCCCTGCATACACATCAAGTTTAATATCTCTAATAATCAGTGGATTATTGTCTCAGAAGACTCCTGTTTACTCATTTTCTGCTTTAAGCTGTTGGCTGGTTATATCCTTTGCCTACTAGTTTTGACTTTGAGTTTGAATTTATCTTGTCTGTGATCTCATCCCTGCTACAGGCCTTGATTATGATTCACCAGAAATCCTAGATAAAAATGTGTCATGTGTACATCCACTGTCTCTAGTTCCTGTACACTGCACTTACATTTCTTTACATGGACTATGAGTTCTTTATTAAAAGGTATTGCTACATGAGGATGCAGACATGGCTCAGCTAATGGGTAAATTCATGGGTGTCATAACTAATTTGCTGTCTCTCACATCATATTTCATTGTAGATGGATGCTAAACAGATTGGACATCCTTTCAGAGTCACATCACACGCTTACTGGATGACAATGTGTTTGACAAGTTTGCTATTCAAACTGACTGAAGGTCTTCCTTTTTTTTTCTCTGACATTAAAAATGTTGTGCAAAATAGTTCTTGCTCTTGAAATACCACTTACATGACAAACTAGACATGTAGTATTAGATGAACATGACTGAAAATGACTGAATAGGAGATAAAGGTGTCTTTAGGTGCAGGTTTATCAAGGCAGGAGTAACACACTTCATGGTTATTCTGATGACCTTTAAGTATAAAGATATGTGAAGCCAGTCAGGGGCCAGTACAAAGCATTGTAAAGCCTCTGAATGTTGTGCATCTAGGGATCTATTCATTTCAGAGGAATACCCAGCACTTAAGATCTGCTTTTGGAGCAGGTCCATTTATTTAAGCTCACTTAATTACAATCACTGTAATGAGTCTGTTTTAATTGCTTCACTTCAATGTCCCTGTGTGTTAATGTTAAGGCAAGACAGTACCATTTTTCAGTGTAAAGGTCTATTGTTTGCCTTTACAGAAAACAGTCTTTCATTATGCTTGGGGTTGTCTTTCTGCCATTTTAGTGGTGGAGATAAATAAAACCCAAAGCTCAGAGCCTGGAAAGGAAGATTTGTGTTCCAGACTCAATGTTGTAAATCAAAAAAGCTGTAATCTGGAACAATGTTGATCACTGTCATACAAGTTTTTTCCCTATTATGTTCTTTAAATAGAGACTAAAATGTTTGCATATTAAGTATGGCGCACATATAATATGGAGTGTGCCATAGCGGTAACACTTTATAATGCTATTCAATAACTAGGTAACTATGCAGAGACAAATGAGTAGTACTGTATTAACACCTACATCACTACTATTGAATACTAGGTAATTACTAAGTAAGTAATAATAAAATAATGGCTTGGTAGTTCATTATGAACTAATCAGTAATCACCAAGAAATCGATCTCCTGGAGAACTACTAGGTAACTAGTCAGTAGTAATTAGTTATCATGTGTTTACAATATTATAATACTGCTCCAGATCAACAGTGGGATAGAACAAAGTAATACTTCAGACATTATCTAACATATACAAATTACTTGCTCATTCTGTAAGATTCAGAAGTCTGTACGTGAAACACATACACAGTGTGATGAATTTATGTGAGCCATGTCTTTGCCACTGTGATTGGTGATTATTCAGGAGGAACTTTGACTCACTTACTCCAGCAGTTAAGAATTATGGGTGATAACATCTATTCTACATGACACTATTGTTTTTTTTACACTAGTTCCTTTTGTAGGCCAATGTGCAAATTGGCTCATACTGATAACAGTACATGAAGTGTTGCAGTAGGCTACTTTGTGTCAGTCAGTTGTTCTTCATTAGTTAGGCAAGACAGTATTTGAGGAGCTGGTGTGATTAGTGATTAGTAATTAATCAGTAGTTAGCCTATAATAGCCTCCACTCTTCTGGGAACGCTTTCCACTAGATTTTAGAACTTGGCTCTGGGCAGTTGCCCATTCAGTCACAAAAGCATTAGTGAGGTCTGGCACTGATCTTGGGTGAGAAGGCCTAGCATACAGTCATTCCAATTCATCCTTAAGTTTTTCAGTGGGGTTGAGGTCATGACTTTGTGCAGGCTACTGGAGTTTTTCCATACCAATCTTGGCAAACTTTTATTTACGGAGCATGCCTTTTGCACAGGGGCATTGTCATGCTGGAACATCTTTGGGCTAGATCCCTTATTTACACGGAAGTGAAATATTAGAGATACAGAATACAAAGACATTCTATACAATTGTTTGTGGAAGGTCCACATATGGGTGTGATGGTCAGGTGTCCACATACTTTTGGCCATATAGTGTAGTATAAAATCACAAGACAAGGATTTATTTTTTAACAAAGTGTTAATTTAAATGCTTGGTGAAGAGGTAGGTCCTTAGTCATCATTTGAAGACAGCCAGTGACACAGCTGTTTAGACAGCCAGAAGAAATTCGTTCCAGCACCTAGGTGCCAGGACAGAGAAGAGTCTTGATGCATATGTCTTCTCAGATATATGTCCTGAGGGATAGTGAGTCCAGTCAAGCAGTACTAGAGGATCAGAGGGAGCATGGTGCAGAGTGGGGTATAGTAAGTGCTTTACGGTAGTTTTTTGTAGTTTTAAATCTGATGTGGCACCTACAGGAAGCCAGTTGAGGGAGCATATCAATGTGGTAGTATGGGAGAACTTGTTTATGCATCTGCTTTCTGGATCAGTTGAAATGACAAGGGACTGAACAAGCACCTAAGTGGCCCCTGTATAAATGGCCGGATCCTCCAAATGTTGAGGGAACAATTGGTTGTCCATGGTTATCCCAAGGTTGCGTGCGGTGACAGATGGTGAGATCTGTTGTCCAGGGAGATCACAAGAACTTGCATAGCATAGCAGCGTTATGAAAGCCCATGTGAGAATGTGACCCCACCAAGATAGCAGGTATAGAGAGAGAACAGAAGAGGACCCAGCACTGAGCCTTGTGGGAGACTAGTAGAGAGTCTCCAGAGAGCAGATGTGGATCCCCTCAACATCACCTGATATGACCGTCCCTCCAGGTAGAAAGCAAACTAATGTCATGTCACAAATTGCAAGACTCATGAGGACGGACAAGAGAGTCTTATGGTCAAAGGCTATAAAACCAGCTACCAAACCATTTTTTTACTTACTGAATAATTACCCAGTATTCACTCAGTAGTTAATAATAGTGGTTTTAATATAGTACTACTCATTCCTTCTTAGTCCCTGCAAAATTATATTATTATATTATTAATGAGTAATTTAATTATTATTACATTATTACATTAATTATATTAATTAAATAATTATTACATTATTAATGAGTACTTAAAGTCACATTACGAAATCTGTATATATTCAATGGTTCAATCACAAATCTATCAAATATCCTTGCAATCAACCTTTGCAAACATATTGCATACAATCTGTGATCAGAATTTGAAAAGTAGTTTCTGAGCTTTGGGATGAAATATGGTACAGTGGTACTTTAAGAGAAATGAATATGACCTCTGCATATATGTGAAATAAATAATATAAGGCTATTAAAATGCAGAGACCTCAAGGACAACATGTCCTATTACCTGGGTACTTCAGCCAGCATTCCCATGGCACTCAGCGCCAGACATTTTTGATTAAGGGCCTTGACCGAACACTTTGTTATGAGTGTGCTTCATGCAGTTTTTAGGTACATTGCCCTCCAGAGTTACTTCCCCTCAATAAATATGAAAAAACTCACGTAATAGTTTTTTTTCTATTTGCCAAGGTTCACTGGAACAATATAATAATAAGAGATTAATTAATAATAACAATAAATTATAACAGTAGTTATATGTATTCACACACTCAAGATTGGTTTACCAGGATTTTGGCATCTTTCAAATTAAATAGAGGTCTATGTGAGGTGTTGTTACAGCACATTACATCTCTTAGAATGAAGAGAAAATCAAAAACAAATATAATTTTCAGTTTTATTAGAAATCACCTCAAGAAAGTCTTTGCATAATATTTTAAATCATGGATACATGTAACTATGGATGTAGCACTGTAGTGGATGTAAATATGCATGGCTAGCACTGATGTAAATATGAGAATCATCTGCATAACAGTGGAGGTAAAGACTATTTTCCTAAATTTCATATTTAACCCTGAAAAATTATATGTCACAAATCAGAGTCAGGTGGATGAAGTGTGAGCTGAATTTTATTAGAAGCCCAAGTTGGCCACGCTCACAGGTGCACACAGAAATGATGACAAACCTGAAAAAATATGAGGGAGTTGTTTAAGTTATTGTGGAAAAACAGGAAACAGATGTGTTAGAATTCAGGTGAATGTAGGCGTTGTAATGTCTGGGCTGGATTTAGATCAGGAAGAAGAGCAGTGGCTTCTGGATAGGCAGTGGATCTGGATGTGACAATATATGATGCATTCTGGTCTAGCAGAACAAAAAATTGCACCAGAGAAAATGTGATCATGTGACTCTTATTAGAGCTGTCTCAGTGCTATCCATTAGAATGAAACTGGAAATGCTCAGAGAGGCTGTTAGTGGTAAGGGAGTTTTATGCACGAGCAGCTCCCACTGTAGCTGTTTATATAAAAATGGTAAAACAGAAATAGGCCCATACTTACAGAATTGAAAAGAACTGAGCCCAGGACTTTTAAGAATTGGTGTGACTGGGGCAGAACAGAGCTAAATTCGAAAGACTTCTTGATGAAGTGGGAATTGAGACAGGGGCTGTGAGATAATAGATAAGCAGGCCTTGATGAAGAGTTCGGGGCTGGATCAAGCTGACATATTGAGGAATTGAATTTAGCAATTAGTACAAATCAGTGAGTGCATAGTGGGTCAAAAAGTGCTTGGAGGATTATGATTGTTAGTATATAAAAGATGAGTGGGCAGAGGGATTGCATTCATTTCACCATTTAAGAAATTAAGGAGCTTCATAATGGTTGACAGTGCTAGGGGAAACTACTAGGGGTGGCTTGGAAAGCTTATTTGTAATTAAAAAGCGGTTTACCTCTATTGACTCTATTGATAATAGATTTGTTACAGATATTTGTAAAGAGCAGAAAGCCTCTCTGTACTTAAGCAGCTTTTGAGGAACATGGCATGGTGCACAAGACTCCTATCTGGAGTTTCTAGTGCATGAAGCTCTATAGCACAAAGTAAATCAAGGAGAGCTTTGAGTTAATGGGACCAATCAAGTATTAAAAGAAGCATGGACATTTGAAGTTTGAGAAAAAGATTTAAAAGAGATTTTAAAACAAGATTAGTGATGTAAACAAGGAAGTGTCACCTGATCTTAATGCTATGGAAATATATGAGAGTGAGGAGACAAAGGTTAAGCAATGTAGAGGTCATCAAAGATATATATATATATATAAAAATCAACATTTAAATGAATACTAATTTAAAAGAAGTCAGCTGTAAATGAAACATTTATTTAAAGAAAACTATTAAAACTAACGAAAACCTTAGACTTCTACTGTTTTTTTTTTTTTTTTTTTTTGCTGTACTAATGCCTCTCTAACAGGGTTTTAGCTTTAAAGTTTTCTTAGATCCTGACATACAGTATGTGCATAGCATGAGGATATATTTCTGATGGAGACTACAAAGCACTTTATAAGATTCACTGGATGGAAGTGTTTGCCAAATGCTGTAAATTTAATGTTAACACTGAAGTATACAGTTTATTAGCTAGCAGCTAATTCAGCATTAATATAAAATTACAGCAGGACACTCAGAGCAGGCCCATATTTAGACCCAACATAAAGGAGGACAATGTTCTTAATGTTTATAGTATTACAGGAAATAGCATCCAGTCCACAACCTTTTTCTTGATGGTTTAGTTATATGACTAAAGCTGGGTAAGTGCATCATATTCAAGTGCATAAAGTCACACGGTTGTGTATTGTGTCTTCTCAGTAATGAGATCATTTAGCAGGAGAGTTTTGTCAGTTAGCTTAGCAGCGCAGATTTGGCATTGTGTATTGATGTGCAATTTCCGATGTGACTGTGAATATCCACCTGCCTATGGTGGTGGATAACACTAGAATTGATTAGGGTCTATAATTGGGTTATGGTCATTGATTCTGGGGAATTGTCTGCCTGTAAGGCCAGACTGTAGGAATCGCGTTGTCAGCAGGGTCAGTCAGCCAGCGTCTGGTGATGCACAGAGTGCTGATGCTGAGAAATACACAGAGACTGAGAATAGCCCAAACTGAGCTAGTACAGGTGTTACAACTATACAGCTAGGATGGGGAATAGGGTGAAAAGTGAAAAGGGAGACGTGAGATGGTGAAATCTACCCGTGGCATAAAAATACATACAAAGCAGTATGAGAAATGACATAACAGTGAGAAGTAACCCTGGAATAATTAAATAGAGGCATTAGCCAACACTGTCATCCAGTGCCAACCAGTAAAACTGCAGACTAGATGAAAGGCCTAGCAGTACTAACAGAGTACTGCTAATGAGACAGTGGACACTTACTCTCTTGGCCATGGCACAAGGCTCAAAGGAGAAGACTCACACTTGAGAGACTGCAAAATCAGAATGTTTAGGAAGAACTGGACAGTGAAAAAGTAGTCGAGAGCAGGGTTTCACAAACGTTTTGGAGACAGGGAACCCTTTATCTGTAGAATACATTTCAAAGACTCCTTTAGTATAGATTTATTTTATATAATCAACAATCCAACAGTTTAAATATTAGGCTCATTATTTAATTTTGTAGAGTAATATTCTGGCTATTTATTGGAGCCCTAGACAATTTTTGTTATTCCTGAACTTTACAATGGCAGAATATATTAGGGCCAAGTTGATATTATTTATAGGTGCACTTTTTTAGGTTTGGATTGAACTCCTTCAATTCAAGTGACCCAGTAAAGAGGTTAATAACTATAACAGTTATAAATATAATACTTTTCATGGAGTAAACAAAAAAAAAATACAGCTTATGCTTCACGGACCCCTGAGATCCCCTGAAAACTGCTGCTCTAGAAGAAAGCCAAGGTGCTAACCCAGGTGAACAAATAATCCAACTAAAATGTAGAGCAGTACTTTTGCGAGAAAAAAAAGGAAAGTTATATTTATTGGTCATGTTGTCTTGAATGAGCTAAAAATAGAAACGAAGCCAGCCAGAGCAAGAAAAAGACAAAGGGTTGTGTAACCCTACACAAACAAACAAACAAAAAAATCAGTGAGTAAAAAAAGCTTCTAAGATGGGCACTAAGAAATCAAGAACAAATAAACAAACAAACAAATAAATAATAATAACAAAAATAATAATAATAATAATAATAATAATAATAATAATAATAATAATAATAACAATAATAATAATAGTTATTATTATTATTATTATTATTATTATTGTTGTTGTTGTTGTTGTTGTTATAAACATATATATAAAACATAATTTGTCAAGAAGGAAAATAAAACTGTTTTTACACAACCTTTTTTTTTTCCTGGAGACTGATGTGTCAGTTATTTCAGCAAACTGTGTTTGCTACCCATCCTTTGTTAAGATTATAATACTGAATCTTCTGTAGGCAGAAAACACACAGCAGACCTCGCTGGATTATTGCTCTATGCAGAATATCTCTGAATTCCTCCTTGAGCTCCTATTGTAAAATCTTCACTGTGGCTTTATCCTCAACACTTCCTAAAATCCTCAAAATCCTGAGCACTTCTTAAAATTGATCACAGTAAGAATTAATGTAGAGATTCTTTAATTAAATGATTTTTTCATAGGTATAACATTGACTGAGTCACAAAAATTGAGATGGATTGATTATTATTTTTACCTTCATGTGTATATATAAGGAATGAGTATGCAGACATGCATTATTTTTATTATTATATAGCATTATGTGTATGCAGTCAGTTGTGGCCTCAGCTGTCTGTCTAATGTTTCACTGTCATGGTTGTGTGTCCAGAAAGGCTCGATTTGTTTTCTGTGTCCTTGGGGGTTCTTGCTCTTTTCCCAGCTTTCTCTTTCTGCATCAGTGTGGTGCCCTTGTAGGCATGGTAACAAATGAGTTTATATGGCCAGACACAATCTCACTCTCACAGAACATCTGGGAGCATTTCTCTGACCCCCAGAACTCTCTCTCTCTCTCTCTCTCTCTCTCTCGACTTCAGTCAGTGTGTGTTTGTGTATGGTATGTATGTTCTATAATGCTGCATACAATAGTCTACAGCATGTCACTAGATGGAGCTCCATCCTCAGATCCAAACAATGTTGAGCATGTGACAGGAAATGTTACCGTTTTGTAGTTGTTGAACATTTTATATGAATTGAATTAAAAAATTTTTGTAAAGCACTTTAATACCAACATTGTCACAAAGCAGGAAAACTCAGGATCTAGACCACTGACGAGGTGAAACCAGAAAGAAACCACTCCCTCAAGATGACGCAAGGAAGAAATATTGAGACTCAAATGGAGAATCCTCTTTCTAACTAACTTAAGCTACCCAGACCAAAAATAGCTCATGTTTCAATTAACAGAAGAGTCAGCCCTGGTAAGTATACCATCAGTCCCTTGAAACACATTCAGCGGAATATATACAGTAACCCGTGTTCTGATGTTCCTGCTGCATTATACATTAAAATGTTTGCTTTTTGCTCTTAAAATCTCAGAATCTCAGGCATCATTCTGTGGCAGAAGCGCAATGCACAACATCACGCAGATATAGGTCAAGAGCTTCAGTTAATATTGACCTCAAAATAGGGAAAAAAATGATCTTGTGACTTTGACATGGTTGTTGATGCCAGATGAGCTAGTTTGAATATTTCAAAAACTGTTATCCTGTGATCTTCACACACAACAGTCTCTAGAGTTTACACCGATCAGTGTGAAAAACAAAAAAACATCTAGCAAGCAGTAGTTCTGCAGGGAGAAACACCTTGTTGATGAGAGAAGTCAGAGTAGAATGGCCAGACTGGTTTGAGCTGATAGGAAGGCTAGGGTAACTCGAATTACCACTCTTTACAACCATGGTGAGCAGAAAAGCATGTCAAACATTAAGGTAAATGGGCTACAGAAGCAGAAGACCACAACGAGTCCCACTCTTGTCAGCTAAGAACAGGAATCTGAGGCTATATTGGGCACAGAGAGGAGAGTTTAGGATTGGAATAAATGTCACCTGGTCCTTTTCCAATCTTCAACTCTCCAGTTTCGCTGATTAACCCTGTCATTAACATTACCTACTTTGTGTGCGCCTGCTGTATTGAACACAGTTGAACAAACGCACATCTAAAACTGCTCTAAATGAGTTGCTGGTGGATGACTGTATGCTGATGACTCTCAACTGCCTATTATGGGGTTACTCTAAAGATTTACTAGATAGTAGCCTATAACATAAGTCAAGTGTGACTGCCTCCCAACTTAATTTTGTTTGAGGCTATGTCGTTATTAATATCATCCTGGCCCACCAAAATCTATGGTCACAAGCTGCTGCTGCTTGCTTTAATTCAATTCAATTTAATTTAATTTAATTCTTTAATTCCATTTCAACAACTGAAATTAGATTATGATTACTAACTGCTGATTCACAGGCATATATATATAAAAATCTGTTTGCACAATTCGGCTGTTCCAAATAATGCCCCAAGTTTAATATGAAATTGAAGGATCTCCGGTGTTCCACCATGCGTTTTGTACAAGTCACACACAGATTTGGCCTTATAGACTATCTGGAATGTGGTGTGTCAGTGCTGTGTTTTGCTTGGACAGGAAACATAAAAAGGCAAACTCAGTGTTTGCCCAACAAAGTGACAGTCAGTTTTAATGCTAGGTGGCGTTTGCCTACATGTGCAACACACACAGACATTATACAATATATACCGTATACCTATAGACATTGTACAATATATAGACATTGTATTTTTTTTGTCTGTGAAGCTTATAATGTGGGGCATAAACAATTGTATCTGCTCATAACTACAGTCACATATTGAATAATATCCCAGGGCACTAAATATGCTTTTTGTGTAAAACTGCAATTTGTTTAACACATGATTCAATACTGAATATGCAAAACATTAAGTTGTATATCCTTTGAATGTGAATCAGCTGTTAGAAATCATAATCTTCATTTAAATCTTTTAAAAAGTTTTTGCTGTCTGAGGTGTTGAAATAGCATTGATCTATTCTGACGTTGGTTTGTAGTTACACTTAACATTGTAGAATATCTGTAAAAGAAGTTAGTTCCTGTTAGCATTTACATTATAGCAGCTATACACAATCCTTCTCTCACCAGCCTCTCTTTTTTTTCTCTCTCTCTTGAAGTTAATAAGCCAAAAAAAAAACAAAAACATCTTTTCACATTAAGTTACAGAGAAACTTCAAAGCACTCTGTCTTGAAGACTTTCCTGTGATGGAAAACTTACTGCGTGTTACAAATCATTGACCTTCCATATATTTTTTAAATAAGCATCTCTTTAAAGAAACCTTCACCATATCAATAATTATATGCTCTTCTTTGTTCAATAACAGCTCATTTGTTAAATTTCTATTATTAGTCTTGTGGAGTGTCCACCACTGAAGTTCATGTGAATGAGTGGCTACTATAGAAAAATAACATATTACAGCAAGTCTATTAATATAAACCTGTGATTTGCTTTGCAGATGGCATTACTTTCAGAGCTGCTGTTATAGAAAATTCATCAACACCAATCTGACCAATCAGAATTGAGAACTCAACAGGACTGTGGTATAATGAAACGATACTGTTCTACTTTTATCAAGTAATAATAAACTTGATCATAATCCACTCCTTCACATGTGATGTGAACAAAATCTTGGAATTAACTGATGATCACAGTTTACTTAAAGCATTTGTTTCATATTCATCTCATATTCATCCATAATAGCCATTTACTGATTACTCTACACTGTTACATTGCTGATGTAAAGAGATACAATAAGCAAAATGAAGAGATGTCAGCAAACTAAATTCCACCGAGCCACAATTTAAAATGGTTATAGAATACATTAATTTCACCCACTATGATTCACTGCTGACAGGCTCATGTATCTTAATGCACTAGGAGTTATGCGTAAGGAGAGATGTTTTTTCCCCCACGGTGCGATGAGCAGTACATAGCCTCATATTGTGGCTCAGATCCATTAGACTAATCTCCTGCTGTAATTGGCTGGTTCTGGCACTCATCGTGCAGGCTTATGCAACCCGGCCCAGCAGCGCACTCTTGTTAATGTTTAAGCAGTCATTTGGGTAACGGATGCAATTTCAGCCAACAACAGACCTTGCAACTTAACACAAGCTATTCACAGGAAAGCAGCCTCCATGACCTAATCCAGCACTCCTATACGCTATCCTTCACTTCCCCCTGGGACTGTGACCTATCAACAAACAAAAGAGAGAGAGAGAGAGAGACAGAGGGAGAGAGAGAAATTTAACACACATACATAATATGCATAAACATGCTTTAACTATTTCCTAAAAATAGGAAATGTACTGCAGTACATCAACACCTGATGAACACACCTATATAAGCTTGCTGGATATCCCATTCCAAAACCATGGGCATTACTGTGAGGTTGCCTCCCTTAGTGGCTATAATAGCCTCCACTCTTCTGGGAAGGCTTTCTATAAGATTTGAAAGGTGTTCATTTGGGTTGAGGTCAGCACTGTGAGTTCTTCCACACCAACCATGTTTTTATGGACCTTGCTTTCTGCAAAGGGGCAAAGTCATGTTGGAACAGGAAAAGGTCTTCCCCAGACTGTTGCCACAAAGCTGGATGCATACAATTGTAGAAAATGTCTTTGTGTGCTGTAGCATTAACATTACCCTTCACTGGAACTAAGGATCCTAGCTCAAGCCCTTAAAAACAGCCCCAGACCATTATCCCTCCTCCAACAAACTTTACTGTTGGCACTCTGTGTTCTGGTAGGGAGTGTTCTCCTCACATCTGCAAAACTCAGATTCGTCCATCAGACTGCCCTATAGTGAAGAGTGATTCATCACTTCAGAGAACACACTTCCACTACTCAAGAGTCCAGTAACGGTGTGCTGTACACCACTCCAGCCCACACTTGTCATTGTGCACAGTGATCTTAGGCTTGTGTGCAGCTGCTTGGCCATGATAACCCATTTCATGAAGCTCCTGGCACACAGTTCTTGTGCTGATGTTGCTTCCAGAGGCATGTTAGAACTCTGAAGTGAGTGATGCAACACAGGATAGGCCATTTTTACATGCTATCTGCTGCAGCACTCGGTGGCCCCGTTCAGTGCATGGTCTACTGTTTCGTGGCTGAGCTGCTGTTACACCGAGATGCTTCTATTTCACAATAATAGCACTTACAGTTGACCGGGGCAGAACTAGTTGGGCAGAAATTTCACAATCACGTATAAAGTGCCATGTTTAAAGTCACTGAGCTCTTCAGTACGACCCGTTCTACTGCTAGTGTTTTTCTGTGGAGACTGCATGGCCGTGTGCTTGATTTTATGCACCTGTTAGTGATGACTGTGCCTGAAAAACCTGAGCTCAATAATTAGGAGGGGCGTCCACATATTTTTGGCCATATAGTGTAACTCAGAGGACAAAGAAAGGCCACATGGTGCAATTCATTTACAGCGTTCCGTCATTCATCCTTATTGGCAGTGGTTTAAATTGACATATTAGTCTGTTTATATATTTGAGAAAGAGAACCAACTAAATTCATTTGAAAATATTGCAGGCAGGTACAAACACAATAATAATGCACAGTTTTTTTTAAATTAAAAAAACAATGCTGCACATATCTTTAGTTGAGACCAATTATGAACTTGAGTGGTGTAGCTGAGGTTGAGCACCTGTCAGAGTCAGAATTCATATTTCTACTTCTGGGTTTTTTATCAGTGTTTCCAGGGGCATAGTATCCATATTTAATTTTAATAAAAACCCTTCTGATTTAGGCCACACCTACTTCATTTGGTGCTAAAACGGATACAGATACAGACAGCGACTTTGGGTTACACCCCAATATACACTATATAATCAGGGTGTGAGATATGCTAAATCTCCAGTGCACCATTTAAATTATTATCATACAGCATTACAATGTGCCAAAGGGTTCATGTACATTTAAATGGAAAATAGGTCTTTATAACAACAACACACACATAAACACCAACATATGGCAGTTACACTGTGCTGTGAGTACATTGGTTTTGAATGTAATCAATAACAATAGCAAAGTTGCAAGTCTCAATCTGCCCTTGGAGAAATGGTTTACGCACTTTCGTTCTTTCTTTTCCTTTCTGTCCCTCTCTTTCTTTCTCTCACTACACAGCAAATGACTGCCAGCATCTATTATCTTTAGCCATTTGCCCTTCAAGTAGTGTAATAACAGAATCTATTTGCTTTGTTGCATTTCCATCTTTATGGAAATGGCTATGATATTAATGTTGATTTATCATAGTGTGGAGTTAGAATAATATGGAGGCCAGCCCTTGTGGTTTAAAATGTCACACCAAATAACCTGTTTTCGCCGCTGCTCTTTCACTTTCTTTCCCTCCGTCTTAAAGCCTGTTTGATTGCTTTTCAGTGGCGTGTCTCATTGGTATGAGACACAGGGACAGAGGAGAAGAGAAGGGCTTTGCTTTTTCAAGGATGTGCTTTTGTCTTCCTACGTCCCTTACATTATTCATCAGGAGCATCTGGGATTTAGAGGAAAAGATCTGTGCACTCTCTTTAGCTGCTCTCTGCTAAACCTGCTGATGACACTTCTGACACAATGACACCACTTCACACTCACAGGTCAGTACTGTGCCAACTACAGGCTCCTTTCATCAAGTTTACAAAGCATAACATTACTAACTTTAATCAGAAGTGCTCACCAACTTAATCTGTATAATCATTAACAGATACAGAATTAACAATAACCAATATTTAGTTGAGCAGTTTGATAGTTTCATCCACCAAACACAAATTATGTCTGACATTGCGTAGTTCTAGAGTATTTTTGACTATACAAATGTAGTTTAGTAGAAGGACCTGGAGACTAACATATGCTTCCGCATCTTTTCAAATTGCTGCTCATGCTGCACCACAGGCTGGCGTAAAACACTCAGAGGACGGCGCTATCCGCCCTCTTCTGCATACATGAGCTCACAGATACTGCATACATGAGCTCATAGTGGTAGCTCACTGGTTAAGATGTTGGACTCCTACTCAGAAGGTTGAGAGTTCAAATCCCAGCACTGCTAAGCTGCCACTACTAGGCCCTTGAGCAAGGCCCTCAACTGTTCAGTTACATAAATGAGATAATTGTAAGTCACTCTGGATAAGGGCGTCTGCCAAATGCCATAAATGTAAATGTACAGATGGCCATGATTCGACATGATTGACGGGGAGAGAGTTTGCCATAACTCCCACCGAGAGAGCATGGAGAGTGGGCTCATTGCACAAACACTTCCACATTTTTCTTAGTGCTGCTCCTGCATTTCTGGTTCTTTCACTACAACTTAAAAGTGTATGATTCGTCATGAATACATGACTACGAAGGCAAGAAAATAGATATTTCATATCACACTGAGCACTTTATTACACCTACTCATTCATGCAATTATATAATCAGCCAATCGTGTGGCAGCTGTGCAATGCAAAAAATCATGCAGATACAGGTCAGCAGCTGCGGGCAGTGTACACTTCAACCATCAGAATGGGGGAAAAATGTGATCTCTGTGATTTTGACCGTGGCATGATTGTTGGTGCCAAATGGGCTGGTATGAGTATTTCTATAACCTCTTATCTCCTGGGATTTTCACACACAACAGTCTCTAGAAGTTACTCAGAATGGTGCAATAAAGAAAAAACATCCAGTGAGAGGAAGTTCTGCAGACGGAAATGCCTCGTTGATGAGATGATCAACAGCCAAACTGTTTCGAGCTTAGAGAAAGGCTACAGTAACTTAGATAACCACTCTGTACAATTGTGGTGAGAAGAAAAGCATCTCAGAATGCATAACATTTTGACCGTTGAGGCAGATGTGCTACAACAGCAGAAGACCACATCAGGTTCCACTCCTGTAAGCTAATAAAGCTGAGGCTGCAGTGGGCACAGTCTCACCAAAACTGGACAGTTGAAGACTGGAAGCACATAGCTGGTTTGATGAATCTCGACTTCTGCTGAAGCACAAAGATGGTAGAGTCAGAATTTGGCATCAACAGAATCCATGGACCCAACCTACCTTGGGTCAACAGTCCAGGCTGGTGGAGGTGGTTTAATGTAAATTTAATGGTGTGGAATGTTGACAAATTAGTTCCTCTTATCATTTACAGTGTTACAGCTATAAACAGTCGTTTCCTCACCAGCCTCTTTTTGTCTCTTTTGTAGTTAATAATACATAAATTGCAGAAAGCTCTAGGTTGTCTAGGGTGTCCATCATAAAGACTCTCCTGGAACAGCTTTACCCCTGACACTTGAGACTCCTTCCAAAAATGGTAAATAAACATCTCCTTCACCATATCAGTGATCCTTTGGTAAATATTACAATAGCATTAAGTAAAAAATATGATTTGCCTTTAAATAGCACGTCTATAAACATGGTCTTTCTATCTATCTATCTATCTATCTATCTATCTATCTATCTATCTATCTATCTATCTATCTATCTCTAAGCTGTAAAGTAATCATTTACCCCTGGACTAGTAGAAAGGCTGGTTCCACTTCTCCCCATCTCGCTCAATTGAGCCAATCACCCTCTCTTTCATCTCACACTTCTCACCTTGTCATTCCTCATTTAGTCCACCTCTCTCATCCCTCTTGTGTTCGTCTTCTCTATTTCATTCCCTCCTCTCTTTCTTTCTCTATGCTGAGAGGCTGTATGCCCTTAGCACTTTAAGGAAATGAGAGCACTTCTGTAAACATTAGCATAGTGACAGGTCTGGCATCATGGGGTCACGGGATCTCGTTTCTCACTTTTGCAGGTTACTGTGCTGTTGGATTTAAACACTTGCATACACAAACACACACACACATGTAGAAACATTCTGACTTTTCCTTACAGCAGAACAGTACCATGTGTGTGTTTCTCCTGAGAATAAAAGTGAAAGATACACAGTGACAAGAGACGAATGGATCTGAGCTTGTGGTTGCTTGTGTGTGTACTAAAATTTCCCTGCTGCCCAGACACGATATTGTCACTTAATCCCAGATGCATTGTGGAACTGTGTTTACCTTCTCTGTCATAAAACCTTAATTATAAGGGAGAGAGCACAGACCTGGGTGTTTCTGTTTACCTGCATGTTGTTGTGATACTCTTGAGGATTAGGGAGTTTATTGGTAAGAGATTGCATGCCCTTGAGAATACAGCTCTCTGTGTGTGTGTGTGTGTGTGTGTGTGTGTGTGGGCGTGTGTAACTGTGGTGATAAGGGATTCCACAGCAGTGGGTGTAATTCTACTGTAAAACACTCTTGATTGCAGTTTGATCTGCCTCGGTATGGTGTTTTATTCACGCTGCCAGGCAGGCGACAGGGACACACACAGGCACACACACATGCTGGGACCTGGAAAGAGGGATTGAGGTTTTCCCTTCACCATCAGCAAACACCTGCAGTTCCACTCGATCTGTGATTCACACCTTTAAGTTGTTCATCTCAAAAGTGCCACAGTAAGAGTGGTTAATCATAGATACACAACAGGAACGCACCAGACACACTTTAGTTTCTTGGGTTTTCCTGGAACAAGCTGTGCCGAAAATTTGCTACTGTCCTATGTGACGTTTCTGTTTGAAAGTATAATTCAAATAAACCAGTGCAAAGACATATGAAGGTTTAGATTACAGGATTCATTTGATATGCTTTTTTCCCCCTTGTTTAAAGTGGAACATTTTTATATGGTTTAACTGTGAAGATTCTCTGATACTTGCTTATTTTCATCTGACAGAGGATATGACTGGGGGTTTAAAACACCACAGACATGAAAAGAATTACAAAATTCCAGTGGATATATAGTCTCTAACTCCCTTACAAACAATAATGATGGGAAATCTGTTTAATATTTGAAATTTACCTCTGCTAGATCACTGAAAGTGCCAGTTGATTTTGTGTAATATAAGCAATGTATCAACATAATCAACACATTTCTACCAATAAATAAATAAATTAAGCATAAATCATGTTTTTCTTGTAAAACTTAAGTGAAACAAGGTTTTCCTGACTATAGATACCTACTGTGTTTAACTTTTACACTAAATTTTTATCTCTACCTTGTCATATTAAAAGTAGTATTGGCTATGATAAAACAAATGCCAGCTATAAAGAACAAATAGAAAAAACAAAAACTCCAATTTGTTTGTTTTTTTCTGATTTTTTTTTTAAATTTAACAGAACAGTGTGCGTGCATTCATGTCACAGTAGATGAACTAGAATAATTCACTTGAGTAGTGGAAAAAGAAAGACCATTCATAGGTGTGTGTCTGTCTCCACAGCACACGGTAAAGAAAATCTTACAGTGTGTGCTTTACACATGAACCTGCTGTACTTGGTACATGTATCAGGTGTTTTAGTGTCCTTTGCCAGTGTCCTGGAAAAGCTTCCTGTTTTTGCCACCAGCTACAATTTACAATGGTGAAAAGTCTTTGTTAGTTACCTCCCGAAATGTTCACAGATGCACACACACACACACACACACACACACCACACCACACCACACCACACCACACATACTAAAAACAAAAACATAACTCACACTTACTTTAGATCCTGGAAGTGGTGCCTGTCCGAGACGTGCAGTTTGGGGTAACAGGAGCCTTCTCCTGAATCCTTCTCATCATAACTGCAAATGCTCATGACCTTAGGACTTTTTGCATCACAAGTGCCTTACCTTGTGTCTTTGACATGAACTTATGTTTTAATTTCATATTTACCATGACCTCTCTGTTTTCATGTACTCTTTCAACCATTTATTATTGTGGCAAATTGACCCGAGGACCTTAAAAGGGATCTACATGTGTGTTTGGTATAGGATGTGTGTTTCATGTTTTTTTCTTGTACATCTTCCTCACAGAAAATAAGCCAATGCCACTACGTTTCATGTGGGAAAAAATGTTCTATATTTTTACTTTTATTAAGTGTGATGAACAGGTCAATATGACCCGAGGACTACAAAGGGTTAAATGATTAACAGGGTTGAAAGTAACAGGGATGAGTTTTTAGCATAGACTTAGCGAATACACACAATGTGGTTAACTATAGTTAATCTAATGTACTCAGCTAAGATGTACATTTTTCTTAACCAGTAATGGGTGACTCATTCAGTTATGAGATGCTAAATGGATTCACATATTAATGCAAAAAGTATTTAAATCATTATATAGTACTGTGCAAAAGTCTTAAACGTCCTATTTTTTATTACACAAATTTTGGCTTAGATGTTTACTTGATGTGTTCTGCATTAATGCATCAGTAAAAAAAAAAAGAGCAGTTTCTGCAGTTTTTTCATAATTTAATTTAATTTATTATTATTATTATTATTATTATTATTATTATTATTATTATTATTATTATTATTACAGAAAAAATGTTGGACTATATGTCAGAAAAGACATGTTACATAATGGCCAACTTTTCAGGAAAAAAATCCTATTGCAGGCTGTCAGGGATTACCTGCAATTGTGACAGGCAAAATCTCCAAGATTTTCGAAACATTCTGCAAGATAATTAGAAAAGCTTACCAGTCAATTTTCTTATAAAACTGTATGAAGTGTACCTGAGACTACTGATGCATTTTTAAAAAGCAAAGGGTCCTCATGCGTGATACTGACTTTATTCTGTCTACTGATCTTTATATTATTATTATTATTATTATTATTATTATTTTAGGTTGGAACGTTCACTTTTGAAGGCATCTTTACAGCTTTATAGCATGTCTTTACATGTGCCTAAGACTTTTGCACAGTACTGTATTTCAAGGTAAACTTTAGTTATAGTGGGGTGGGATAGGCCAAACTGTTTTCTAACTAAGTGCTATAGAGGCTTTAATAATGTTTTTATTAAAGTTATTTATCTGAAACATACACATAAGTAGTATTGAAGGGCTGGCCCTGTGTCTAACGTCTTTTATAATTACTTTACGAACACATTTATAAATGTAGTTGGACACAAATTGCACTCCAGTCATTGAATGAGCCAGGAAACAGGAACTACCTGAAGCACACCCAGCAGCTTTCAGCTTTACCTGATGAGCGATAGTGTTAGCGGTGTAGCGCCTCACAGCCAGCAGGGGGCGCGCTAACAGGTGTTTCAACCTGACCGCTAAATTGGCAATAAAGTCTGCATGAGAGGGAATTAAAAAACGTCAGAACGGTTATGTACTGTACGCAGAATTAGCGTTCAGAAACGATGAAAGAGTCTGGATTGGAAAAGGAAAACAGGAAAACCTGAGGAGATAAAACTGAAAGGTAAAGGTCTGTGTGTTTTTTAGTTATGTTGTGCCATTTAGTTTGGCTTAGCTGGAAATTAGAGGTCCAACAAACTGTAGTAAAGGACCGTGGACAGAGATGGACAGAAAACCCTGAGAAACCCCCAGAATGTTTAGTCTCCAGTCATCAGTGATACATGTTACATTCAGGTAAGTTAGTTGTAACTGTAGCGCTGCTAGTTAGCATCCAGAATTTACCTGAGAATTTTCTAAACTTTTAAGAAGATTTAGCTTTTAGCTTCTGAACTAATAATGCTGTTGGACCGAAAGAAACTAGTAGTTGCTGTTAACATCAGCTAAATAAAGATAATGTGATAATTCTGATAAGACAAAAAGATAATTTCGTCTAAATTTAATGTTTAGACAGAATGTGTTGAAGCTGATTATCCTTTTTCTGCTTCTGCTGTAAAGTGGTAACTTAAAATCTCCTCAGAGATGAGTATTTTGATTTTTTTTTTTATTCCTTACTTGTACAAATAACCTGGAAGTTATGTAAAACATGATAAAAATAAACTACAACAATGGATTAGCAAAAGTTTATTAAGTTGGTGAACTCCGGGCTGGAATGCTTGTTTGTGATTAAATGCGCCTCCTGTCAGTCATTCTATAGACACTCTATGTGGACTACCTAAAATCGTGGGGGCGGAGCTTCGTGGACCTGGGCGGGAATGAGGGAGTGAGCTCAATGAGTAATAATAATAATAATAATAATAATAATAATAATAATAATTCATTCATTCATTCATTCATTTATTCATTCATTGAACTCACCTAACCTTTAGATACTTAATCTTGGGGAAAAAAAGACCTTTAAAGTGCTAAACGCTGATGATATTGTATGCTACCCTATGCTATGTTTCATCAGTTATTTGTTACATAACAAAATATTCAAATACTCTTTTATTTTTTATTAGTTAAAAGTCAACAAATACTCTATTACTTACATTTGTTAAAAAGGTTCCATGTAAGTTTGTATCCCTTAAAGGCTCTATGTAGAATCCTCAGATGGTTTAGCTTCCTAGTAAAATCTCTTTAAAAAGCTAAACATAATCATCCAAAAGAATGCTTAAAGAAAAGTTGTTTCTGTAGTAAATTAAATATGATTTTACCCCAGCTCTGAGAATTCTCAGTTATCATTGGGTTGTAGGTGGTGATTAATTTTCTATAACAGCAGCGTTGACAATCACAAGTTTATATTAATGCGCTTGTTCGAATATGCTATCGCTTCAGTGGTAACATCTTATTCACAGCGATGTGTATGATGGATGTTACATACCAAAAAATGAATAAATAACAATTGTGTAATTGTTGATATGGTGACATTTTCTGTAAGGAGATTTTATTCACCATACAACAGAGTTTATTTAACATTTATGGAAGGAGTCTCCATTGTGAGCGTTTTGTAACAGTGAGTAATGCTGCTCCCGATTCGAGGTTGCAACTTGTAATTCCCAACCCCCAACCAGAAAAAAAAAGCCCTCTCAACTTGAAATTCCTTCTTTTCCTTCTAACGAATCATGTTTTTTTCCTGCTGCCTATGTTGAATTGGCCGAGGTCGAAATTGACGTCATTTCAACCTGTGAATTACCACTTATGGTCAAATACAGCAAATAAAGTTTTCCACCAGAGGAAAGCCTTTAGGACAGAGGACCTTGTGCGTTCTGGTTGGTCAATAACAAGCTGCATTTCTTTTGTCTTATTACCTTCAAGAGAAAGGACTTGACAGGAGGGACTGTTTATAGCTGCTATAACATAAGTGGTAACAGGACCTAACTTGTTCACAAATGTTCCACAACATTAAATGTAACTATATATAAATGAATAAAATGTACAACTTGCCATTCTTTTATTTAAAAATGAAATTACTGGCAAATTGCTGTGGTTTAAGAGAATTAAAACACTTCAGGATGTGCTGTTGTAGGAAAATAATCAACATGAACGCGAACACAACCACTTTACAAGCTGTCCTTAGCCTGTGATTTTACTCAGCCTCGGTAGTGTATAGTGCATAAATTACGCAAGAGGTGTCATGTAGACTCTGAATAATCTGTTTGAATTTGGGATTTGTGTATTGAGTCGAAGCATGAAATGTAACATAACAGAGCAATTTAAAATTAAGTCTTCTTAATCAAGTAGTTCTGAGAGTCTGTTTAAAGTAGTGAAGTTACATCATCTTTGCAGTAACTTGTCCGAACTTTTATTGTTACTCTTTTTATAGCTGTAGTCACATGTACTCTGTTGTTTGTGTGCTGTCTTTGGTGTCGCTGAGCAGTTTGGTTTGGGGACGTGCTTGTGCTTACAGCTGAGGTCGTGGAGCAGATGGCTGTCCTCGTATCCTCAGGCCTGTCAGCGTGTGAAGGGAGACGAGCTAGGCTCTGCGTTCAGCCCGTGGAGAGTCTAAAGTCTCACAGGACAGTGCCATGTCCATGACATTTGGGTAGGACACAGCCTCCTTCTCTCCATTCCTCTCTCACATTCACTCTCTCTACCATCATAAATATTTCATTCCTTTTATGTTACATCACTCGGAGTGAAATGTTACTAAACAAGATGGGCTTTGACATGCTTCTTACCAGCTGCTTATTATTCGCTCTGGACATGGGTCAGTCTCACTTCCCCACACACACACACAGGTCTTGATATTCACACATGCACGGTACTCGCAGAACTCCAGCACACTTCCACATGTGCACTGAGAGTTTGATCCATTTTGGTTGAGTGTGATTTTCAAGCTGGTGTGCCTCAGAAAAGTCACCTCAGGCCCAAAAAACGGTATTCTGGGATTCACTTTAAGTGTGCAAGCCATCCATTTCTGGTGCCAGGAGCTGGATTGGTTGAATTGGAGCTGAATTGGCCAAAATTTTCATGTTTCCTGTTTGAACTGAATATAATGCTCTTTTCTGGGTCAGTTGAGTAGCTTAGACTGAAAGGCTTTAACTAGTGCAAAAAAACAAAACTGAATAGAATACATTTGTTAAATGAACATTAAATAAACTGATATCATCCGTTACATATAAAACTGCAGAATCGACCTGAAAGAATTTGTCTATGTGAAAACAATCCTCTGATGATCATACGTTCTTCCGAACAAACCCAGAATTGATTCTGGTTACAGACGTGAGCAATCGGTCCAAGTTTTGGGTCAAATGCACTTAGGGTACGGACAAGAGTTACGTTTTATTACTTTTGCATTTAATTTAGCCCTTGTGTAATTTATTCCCTTGATGTGTGATTACTTTCCTTAGCCACACACTTAAATTCTGTGTAGATTTCAACACTAGAGCACGTTGTGTGTTGTTCCTGTGTGATACTGCTGTTGAGTAAAAGTGTTATCATTATTATTATTATTATTATTGACTACACTGTCTGTATCTAAAAGGAAGAGGAAGAGAAGGAGAATGGTATGTAACAGGCTTATCTATTATACATACAGGTGTTACAGTTTGGCTATCTAAGAATACAGATGATGGCAAGTTTTATTCACTAATCAGTCTACGGTAATTGTCTTTACCAACACGGCTTTTATAAAAGTTCTGTAATGGCTGTTTTTAGGTAATGATGCCTATTGTCAAAGTGCTGGCGTGTGTGTGTGAGTAAAATCCTTACAGTCATCTGCTTCCTATTTCAGCCACCTTTCCAGCCAAGGCAGAACAATTCAGCCTGGAGGCAGTGTGTGTTCACAAATGTCCATCTATATATGAAAAGTTAAAGAGGAAGGCTGTCATGAGATAAGAGCCAAGTGGCGACAAGCCTGCTTCAATGCAGGGCCTCCCACACACACACACACACGCACACACACAATTTTAGGCTATGAATGAGTGGGTATTGTTTTCTGGCCTAGCCGAAAGCTGATCCTCTTACTCCAGCTCCTATCAGTGTCACACACAGAGGGCAGTGGAAGCCTGGCGTGCCCTGATGGTCTGATCTGGGAGCAGCAGAAAACACAACTCTCACTGTATGCTTCAGCCACACACATCTGTTCCCAGATCAGTGGAGACAGCAGGACAGTCTTTACTTTATCAGACTGGCTTCTCAACAGGTGAATGGCTGTCGTTCTCTCTCTCTCTCTCTCTCTCTCTCTCTCTCTCTCTCCTCCGTCTCTGTCTGCTTCAGGCAGGCTATGGGAGCTAGCTTGTTTGTATCTAAGTAATTTTTAACCCGGGGTTTGGGGGCAGGATCGGCCTCTAGATCCCACTTTTGGAATTTCATTTCTTTTAAGCTGAGACAGATTGATATCTGGAATTACTTTTCTGCTTTCTGCACATAGACACGGTAATACCTCATATCTGCTCTCAGTTCTTACTACTTAATTCATATTATACACTGTCCTGTAGTGTCTTTACTAGAGAATGCTGAAAGTGGTCATGTTTGCAATTTTTTTGTGATTTGCTCTGTCATTGGCTGTATGGTAGTACTAAGATTTGATTGAGGAGCTGTTTCTTTTCAACATGGCCTCACGATTACAAATTCATAACAATTACTGTGACTATCAACAGGCTATAAAAGCTAATGTTAGGGATACAGTTGTAATTGTACTTTTTGTTATGACTTTGTACAAAATCCGACTACAGCATCACTGTTGCTTCTTTGAATTTGCTTGTTTTCATTAAACCTGTCTCCCTTCACTTTCATTTAAATGATTTGAAACTAACAGTTCCTTTAGTTGGCTAGTCTGTCTCTGTCTCAAGCTTTCTCTCTCACTTGTTTGCTCATCCACTTAAACCCACATGCATCCTTTTTTACTGTTACTTCATCTTGGCCTCTCAGTCTTTAATCTTTTCTCTGATACAGGTCTCATATAAAAGCATTGAAAATGAAGTCCCATTTGATTGAGAACACGGTTTTAGCCTGCTTGTAGCAGTTGTAGGTATTGCAGTAATAGTAGTGGGGTGTGTGTCTGTGTCATGAGTGTGCATTTGGGCCCTGAGGCCATGCCCCAGACTCTCCATCTGTTTCAATTAAGGAGAGTGCAGGACACATGGCACAGACTGCCTGGTTTAAATGTCACTGCCACAATATGAAGGCTTTAAGACTGTAACAAACGTTTGCTATTGATTTCAACAGGTAAACTCAAATATCTCTATGATAAAAGACCATCTATTGGTTAGGATTAATTAGCTCTGGGCTTCACGAGCAGAACATTTCCCACATTTTCTCATGCCATACTAATCTCATTCTCTGATAGGGTTAACGTGGGAGCTGTTAAATATTTGCTTTTGCTCCTTGGTTAATATGTAAGGGAAAGTGTAACTAGAAATAATGGAATTTTCCCGCACTAACCATGTTACGCTATCAAACAGTGACCAGCTTAACACCTGCAGCCACTTTAAAAAAACATTTCCATTTGTGAAAATGGTTCACATGATGATAAAAAAAGTTGACATATTTATATAAAGACTCATGTAGTCACATGTATCCCTGACTGAAATAAACTGACTGATATTTTGTTGTAGTTTCCCATCATGTAAAGATGTCACGTTTTTTTTCTTCTATAATTTAAAAAGGATCTCGTCATCTCAGTCCAACCACAGGACAAATTTTGGTGTTTATTTGGCAGCATATTCTGAATAAACCGTTGATGTAATTTCACTCAAACCTTGCTTAAAGAAGACTGTGTGTGTGTATTACACCTCTTGTGCTATCCTGTATTCCTATATAATAATTTAAACTGGAATAGATCAGCCTATAGGTAACATACAGTTAGGTCCGGAATTATTTGGACAATGACAGAGTTTTTGTGATTTTGCCTTTATACACCACCACAGTGGATTTGAAATAAAACAATCAAGATGTGATGGAAGTGTAGACTTTCAGCTTTATTTTAAGAGGTTCCACAAAAATATGGCATTGCATTTACCATTTAGGAATTACAGCCATTTTCAGCAAAGTACCTCCATTTTCAGGGGCTCAAAGGTATTTGGACAATTGACTGACAAGAAGTTAATTGACCAGGTGCGGTCCATTCCCTCGTTACTTCAAGACAAATGAAGCAGATAAAAGGTCTGGAGTTGATATCAGGTATTGAGTTGGCATTTGGCAGCTGTTCGA
>CM040980.1:6815509-6826712 GCA_022985145.1 Pangasius djambal | reverse complement strand
TTCAAATCCATTGTGGTGGTGTATAAACTCTGTCATTGTCCAAATACTTCTGGACCCAACCGTATTTTAAGAATAATATGTCTTTCCAAACTCTTCCAAACATATATGATTAATAATAGGAAGGCAGTTTTCCCTCTTAGAAACAGGAATGCTTTTCCCACTGTATTTTTGGCATGGTTTGTTGTAGAATAGTCACATGATGGATTATGCCACATGGCACAAAATTCATGTTTAGGCTAATTGATTTTTTTTTTTTTCCTGTCAAAATTGTTTCCAGCACACTTTTTTTCATTGTTCATGTACCAACACATAATATTTCTACTAAAGTTAAATGGGAAAAAGTTCCCTTTCGATGGAAACCTGCCTCTTGTCTCTTACACTCAGCTACATATGCATGCTTTGCTTGTGTACTGATAGTAAGCATAGAAGACAAAAGACTTTTTGAGCAGGCACATGGATTGGTTAAGTGTTTGTATTAATGAAAGACCATCAACTCAAAAGTATAACATGTTCCCATGGCGTAAGTCTTCTCCACATAAGAGGCCAGGTGTGTGTGTGTAGGTGTGTATGCTGTGAAAGGAAAGAGCACAATTCTCATATGCACAGATCTCCACTTGTATTTTAGTAAGAAGTGAACCATTGGACAGTATGACTGTCATTTTAAATACAGATTTAAGGGTTAATTAAGACTTGTGAAATATAGGCCTCTAACAGTTAAATGGGTGAAGTAGAATAAGATCTGAATGATTTTTTTTTGTACTTATTGAGCCCACCCCTATTTCGTTTCCATACATGTACATGGAGCCTCTGTCCCCAAAATATATGGTGGTTCAACTAGAGCTACCATTAGCAAAGACTGTCATGGCATCACTTTCATTCGCATTCGGACAATCCGCTGCTTGAAAGCCAAACATGCAGACAACATAGGCAAACATGATTTATGAGCATGTGAAAGGGCATTAGGGGCATGTCTATAAAATGACTGACAAGAGACCAATCCAAATACAAGCGAGCATTCTGGACCAGAAGGCAGGTTTCCAGACTGTTCTTTTTTTTCAGCTTTCTAATACACCAGTTCTGAGACAATGACTTAAATAATTTTTCCCCTCTATTATTTAATCATTTCTGTATAATTTTCCACATTATTTGTATTAGTAACAAATATTGAAAATTAAAATATTGACTATTGCATCACCTCTAAATCAAACTCAGATAACAGACAGATAGGCAGATAACAGACTTATAGTATAGTCGCTGTTTCTGATTGTCTGATGACAGTCACTCTCAGAGAGTTTGGACAAGAAGGCGTTTGTGTTCTAAACAGTGGACAATGATGCAATATTGCTGAAAGCTGTAGTAAAACACTGCAGCTTTGTTGTGAGCTGTCTTTACAATCCAAATAGGATGCAGTGAGTCCGAGACAAGCCTATCAACATGTTTTATCATTAGCTGACTTTGACCACTATTAGGTCAAATGTGTTTTCTTCTTCTGGGAGATTTTAGGGTGATTTAGTACCATTGTAGTTATCTACTATTAAATCTGTAAGCCATCTTAAACATCTAAAACAAGATTTTTGCTCTTTGTCTTTAAACTGACAGATAGCATACTTGCATATTCATAATAATGCGCATATCTAAAACATCGCCTTGTTCCTCACTGAACACTTTGTACAGAACCCATGGTTTGCTACGTTTCATTTGCAGTGTGGCTGTTGCTTTACTGTTTGCATTTGCAGGTCATTTTCACAAGGCGTCTCTCGTTGTTTAAGTAATGCAGTCTGGATCTCAATGAGCCTGATGCAGCATGTTTATGAATCCAAGAGAGTTGAGATTGCAGTTGTGTCTAAAACACAGAAACATACTCAGACACAAACACACACACAGCCTTTATTTTAGTTTGGTTCGTTAGTGCGATCTGTCAGTGTTGATGTGGGATAGGTAAATAATTGGACACAGTGGATTGCATTAGATGACTTCCTCGGCTATTTGGCTTCTTGATTAGCAGAATAATTGCGTTTGGTGCTTTAGACAGTAATCATGGGCATTTCCAAACACTTATGTAACATCTGTCTAACAGCAATCATCTCTCCCATAAACATGTGTCAGGCAATTGTAGAGGAGGCAGATGAAAGTGCAGATCTTTATTAAATAAAGTGCAAACAAATAACCAAAAAAAAACCCCAGCAAAAACAAGAACCATAAACCTGAAAAAGATGCAAAACATGCAGACTATGAATGAGACTGTGGTACACACAGCAACACACAAACACAACAACAAAAACTTGACAATGAGCTGCTGAGAAACTAGAACTTATATAGCGGTGCTAATCGGGGGAAATGAGACACAGGTGATAGTGGTTAGGACATGCTGAGGCTTATGGGAGGTGTAGTTCAGCGCCCCTTTAGCGCTACCATGAAACATGATCTCATAACATACCAGCCTGGAAGCACCAGATGTTTGCCCACTCATTTAACCCTTTCAGGTAGGGGTGGGCAATCATATCTCAATTCTTGGTATTGTCACTTTATGAAGCATGATGTGCATCATGATAGATACAGTAGGTTTACAAAGGTGTTGCATTTAAAAAAAAAAAAAACTGTTAGATGACTTATTTAGTGCCTACAAAAATGTATGTATTTTTAATTTTTATATTAAAAAAAAACATTTTTATTTATAAAAACTAAAAAAGAATATTTCTTTTTTTTTTTTTTTTCTTTTTCCACTTTTACATATTAAGTACAGAATTTTAACACCACATCAGCTACTTCCTGTCAGTTTGTAATTATTTTATTAAAAAAAAAAAGCTTTAAAACATTAAAGAAAAGTGTATTGTGACATAATTTGCCATGAAATCGATATTATGTTGTCATATCACCCAGCCCAGCTTTCAAGTCATCAGGCATTCATTTTCATCATCCATTCAGATTGAATGTGCTGTGACCTTCAGAGCCAAAAACACATCAAAATCACACACACCAATAAAGATGGTGGATGAAAACTGAGCTATATAAAGAATGATAGCATGATCACAGCATTCAACGTTAAGACAAAATCTCTTTTCTTCTCTTTTCCTTTCTTCTCTTTTAATTCTATTCGTAGAAAGCTAAGGTCTTGCTGTTAGTTGGATTTTAATTGGAAACAACTAATGTTCTTAACTGGATTTTAAAGTTAATTGAACACATACAGTATAAGTGCACTGAAGAAGCTTCCTGTGGTTTCATTTAAGAAAGTGGTGGCTCTAGGTTCATGAACGTGATCTGCTGCAGATATTATCTGTTAAGTGACCATTTTGCAGCTCTTGGGTTGAAGTGTAAGCTGAGCTATGGATTGTCGAAAAACCTTCCTCCATGTTTGCCAGTGTCTCTCCCCTTTGCTCTATCTGGCTCTGTGTCCTTCAACCCTGTGTGCTTTATTCCCATGGGAATTTCACAGTGTCTGCTCTTAAGACTGCATACTGAAATTCTTTACTTGAGCTGTAGCTTCCAGAAAGACTGTACAGTGATTTTTTTTGGCATGTTTCACAACTTAACCAGTCTATCCATTTGAGTGAAGTTTAATCCTGATTACTACTACAAATGAGTCAGACCTTTAGTTCATGACTTATTGTTGTGGGTATTAGTGTTACGATTGAATGTGATTATTGAGTGAGGGTAGGTGGAGACTGCCTCTGCATTTGCAATAATAGCTGCGATACATCTGTGGATTTGTTTGTGACAGTCTTGCTGAATTGTAAATCATCATATGCAGAGAAGGAGAGAGAGGTTCACTTTCATCTTCGGGTCACGCTACAGCCAACAACACTGGTTCAGCTCTGACACACTGTGTCTGAACCATGAAAAATGACACGACTCCAGACACAGCAAACACAGCCTATCTGAGCTGTGGCTGTGAGAAAGCAATTTCATGCTTGTAGCTCTCCTCTATGACACATACATACAAAGTCCGTTAGTAAGCCAGGCTTGGTACTGTTCTTTATTATGAAGACAGGAGACTATTATTGTTTTTCGCCTCAGTGTTGTTTACTTTGGAGATTCCAGGATTGTAGGAGTGTAATGATAGACCAATTTCACGATATGAAACATGTTTGTTTTGTAGTTTTAGCACCACAATATAGTACATTTTTGATACAGCAGTGAAACAGAAATGCCATTTTTTGCATTTATACCACAGTTTTATTGAATTCTCAAATCTGATTGGTCAGAAGGTGTTGATTAATTGACAGTAATGAGAGTATTATTTAACAAAGAAAAATGTATAATTGTTGATATGGTGAAGCTTTCTGCAAGGAGACATTTATTTAAAATGTATGGATGGAGTCTCCAGTGTCAGTGCTTTGTAACAATCAGTACAGCGATGTGAGGTCATGTGAAAGTCTTCAGGACAGAGGGCTTTGTGCTTTCGGGTTCCTCAGTAACATGATAAGCTGCATTTTTTTGTCTTTTTTTTCTGAAAGAAAAATGTTAAGACAGAATGACATGTCGATCTTTAATAAATTAAAAATTGTAATTGTTGATATATCACTGTGGTACTGTGGTATGAGAGGAAAAAAACACATACAGATGTGCTGTTATAGGAAAATAATCAACTTTGGGCTGGTAACAGTAACACTATTTTCTAATTTTCTTAGAAGACAAACACTATTAAGGAAGCAACTTGCTTTGGCCAATTTGTTCACAAACTGATTTTGTGCTTCAATATGAAGTGTATTAACTTCTGGCTAAAATGGGGGATTTTATAATGCAGATCAAGCACTTCTAATAAACTTTGGAATCCAGGGATCTCTCCCACCAAGTATGGCAGCATATCAGAATCTATAAACACTGGTGTGGGGCAAGTTATTTGATCTGCGTGTTTAGAATCAGCACTGAGCTGTGGCCTAAATTCTCCAGGGAGATGTAGTTATAGCAATCTGTGTTTTCTTTTCGCTCCAACACCTGACTCATTTGGTTTGTCACAAGACAGAGGCAGGTGGATGTAAGTGCGAGCCACTAGCAGACAAACTTGTAGTCAAGAACAGGCAGGGGGCAAATGTCAGGCAAACCAAGAAATGCAGAGCAGTCAAAATGAAAATGTAGAGAAGAATCAAAAAGTAAAAAAAAACAAAAAAAAAAAACAGGAGTAATCAACAGAGAAACCAATGCTCAGAATGAACACTGGAATGGTCAAACCTCTCAGAGATAGATGGTGAATAAACTGGTATAAATAAACAGAAGTAAACGGGAGTTCAGTAGGCAGGTGAGTGAAATCACGCTAATGTCTAGATTGAATCGTGAATTCACGGTGGCTTCCAGATTGGCGGAATTGACAGTTAAGTTAGCATTTTGTTGTAGTAGACGGGTAAACTGTAGTGTTCCTAAACAATCAATCACTAATTGTGTTGTTATAAAAGGCATGCACTGTGTGTAAAGTGCGCACAAGTGTTCAGTTGTGGAAGTGCATAAAGAGTATGTGGACCGGGCTGCAAGCTACAGAGATGAGGAGTGGGCATATCCAGAGCTGTGACAGAGCTGGAAAGAGAGACATCAGTGTTTCAGTGTGATATAGTGGATTGGATAGATTGGAACAGCAGGTGTGTGTGTGTGAGAAAGTGAGTGCCAGTCACAAGACAGGCACAACTTACATGTGTGGGAAGGATGAAATAATGTATGAACACCTTTGCCTTCTCTCTCTCTCTCTCTCTCTCTCTCTCTCTCTCAATTTGTCTGTCTCTATTACTTGTTCCTTTTTGGTTCTCTAAGGAGAGTACATATCATAAGAAGTGAGAAAAATACATTGTATGTCTCTGAAATCTGACCAGTTTTAGAGAGAAGCTCACACTCTCACAGGAACATCAGGAACGTATACTGCATATATGAGCACATCAGAAGAGAAGAGAGGTTTTCTGTCTCTTCATTTGTAAAAAAAAAAAAAAAAAAAAAAAAAAAAAAAAAAAAAAAAAAAAAAAAAAAAAAAAAAAAAAAAAAAAAAAAAAAAAAAAAAAAAAAAAAAAAAAAAAAAAAAAAGGAAGTGTACAAATATACAATTTAGCAAGCTCTGTAATATGAAGAAATACCTGCATGTGTCTTAGAGACAAGGTGAAACAGAAGTGCAAACTCATTTTTCTTTTCTCAGCATGACATATGTTTGAGTAACACAGCATATTGGGGCGTCTAAGACTTTGGTTTATCCATCGGGATTTGACTGGCTTGTAAAAAGTGGGCATTCCAAAATGCTAGCCTCCAGTCGATTGTGGACGGCCGCTTGCCCCCCGCAACACCACCAGCACTTAAGGAGGCAGATGTGTACGAAATCCAGCTAGTGCAGGAGGTGGAGATGGAGGAAAAAGATGAAAATTTAGTCTCACAAGGGAAGCCATATTTATTTGTTTGGTATGGAATGCTGAGGCTGATGTTTGTGCTCACCCTCACTAGTGTGCAACTCAGGGCCGAGGGGGAGGTGAACTATGACATAAAATGATTGGTTACCATATTTTTTGTGCCGTCTGCAATTCTAAACTGACGTAATGAAAGAATCAGAGGTTGTCTGGAAGCAGAAAAATGTGTGCACTTTAGTGGAAGAATTGTATCTGTTAAGTGATTAGTACAGATGAATCTGTCTCAGGACATGAACTAACAAAGATCAGTTTTAATTTTCAGGTTGTTCAATTTTTATGCGCAGCTTCCAGCAATAATAAAGATTCCCTGCTTGACTGAAGAGTTGTTATTAAAGAGTCCACTTGCTGTAATATGCCTACATGTAGTGCAGAAATTTGTTCAACAAATGAGCGTGAAAATTTAGTTTTATTATTTCTCCTGAAGCATTCGATACCTACACTAACATCTCTAAATCCCCCAACACTATAAATTACAGCGCACATACTGTATACGCTACTACAGCATGTGTAAAAACGGGATGATGATAAAGAAAGAGAGATGAAATGTTCCCAGTACCTTTTCACCTTACATCTGAGAGCCCCTGATGAACGCTTGTGTCGATAACGCCACTCTCCTGACACGGTACCTCAACCAGAACTGTCTGTCCAGACAAACGGAAATTGCGGGTTTTCCAAGGCAGCTGAGAGATGCCAGATTTTTTCCCACATCTGACAGCTGCTTCTGAATGGAATGGCATTTCAAAGTTAAAGCAAGATTTGTGTATTTTTAATGAGATGATTGAATGTCAGTGTTAAAAAAAAAAAAAGCTGTAGATTGACTGCTTTGGTATAGCAACATGAAAGAATCTAAAAGAATTGTTTCAGTTTGATTGAACGTTCATTATGAAATTTAATTATATGTTGAGCCAGATTTAATTGTATTGAATTGTGTGTTGATTTGTTGTTAAAGCAGCATCGCTCACATCCCTTTCTCATTCTTTATTCTTACAGCTACATCCTAGAAGTCTGTAAAAAAAAAAAAAATTTTGTAACTTATAATTTTGAATAATTTATTTAATATAATTTTATTCTATTGAATTTAGAAGTGATGCCTAGTTAAATTAGATATGTGACCTGATATATTTGTAAGCTCGGGGTGTAATGGGCGTACTCTACATGAAGGTAAATCTTCACCGTGGTGACTGCTGCACCATACATAGCAGCTTTTACTAGTCAGATTAATTAGATTAAAGAATGACAGAGCAAAATGAAACATAAAATACACACATCATATAACTCCTCTCTAGCACAACATGCAGTCACCTCGGAAAAATAAAACAGAATAAAGACGCAAGACAGACTCAAATGATATGTTTTATGTGCAACACCACGGCACATAGCCAAACGATGGCTTGCTGACTTTTTCTTGAGGACACGATGTGCTCAGACACTTTCTTAGAAAAGAATAATGATCAGCCATCCCCTATACAGCAATGTATGCTCGTTTGTGTCTATAATAATTCACTTGACTAGCTAACTAGCTCTCCAAACTATATTATGCTATGTTAGCTAATAATTTGAACCCCGTCAGTTTTCAGGCCACTAAAACATACCCAGTGGACTAGCTAATTAATATATGTTTCGATTTATGAATGTGAAGTTCATTCATGCAGACTGTGATAACAGACTTTCACTCTGAGGTTAACAAGAAACCTATAACTTATAGCAAGACCACGAACAAATGTTTAGCTGACAAAACCATACAAAACCATACTACATTTTGATTCTCAAATTAGTATAAACTTAAAGTACTTATTATTCTTGTGTTGTTTAGCTCAGTATCAGGAGAGTATTTGTTGCAGTTCTGTTAGAGAATTTGTTGGTGGATTAATCTGAGAGGCAGGATTGAGTCATGCAGCGTACAGAGCTCTAAAGTTTTGTTTATCCCTTCAGCATTCACACACATTATTGGGAGTGTTCTATTGATCTGTGGCATTGATGGTTCTGGTAGAAAAGCACTGGACTCCTCCAGAGAACACTATGATTTTTGTAGGGCAGTGCTGTCTCAATAGTTAAGCTTCTGAGCTTGTGATTGGAAGATTGTAAGTTTGAATCTTTGGTCTGTTAGAGGGGCTGTCTAGCTGTGTTGAGCAAGAGCCTCCAGAGCTTAGATGTGTGCTGGGGTTGTGTCCTGACTCGGTAGATAAAAGAGAGTGCAAAATGGGTAAATGAGTGTTTTTTTGGTTTTTTTTTTTTTTCATTTTTTTGGTTGTGTGCTACTTTGTTTCAGTTGTATCAAGGACCAGACGTCCAGCCTCACATTTTACTTATTTATTAATATGTTTGTCTATGCCCTGAAAAAAACAGCCTGGTCCTTGAAATGTATTCAGAGGTGCAAACATTGCTAACAAGAAAATCCTAACAGACAGGGGGAATAAACTGTGGTATTTTACCACAAAATACCTTGTGCATGTCAGTGGACAGGTCAGTTTTAACAGCATGTATGATAAAACACTTACTGGTTGAACTGATATTTACCTACAGAAATATAATATGCAGAATTGTTTGGATTTATACACAATGAGCTTAGTGTACAGTTGGGGCCAAAGTTTAAATACAACTAGGCTAAAGTCAGTTTACACAACTCCACACATTTCATGTTACAAGATAATTAGGGTAGGTTCTTTGTTCACACCAGAGGTAGTTTTAAAACAATTGATTAGAGATAGATTTAACCTTAAATTGAGTATATCAGAATTCCAGTGGGTCATACTTCAGGGTCATAGTTTAAATGTAGTTTATGCACCTAGGTAAAAGATTAGTAACAATACAGATGATCCCAGTGACAAGGGAGAAGTATAGTTTAGTACCTCTTTTTCTGAGAGTGAAGTGTTCAAGACGAGGACAAACATACGTTATGTCAAGTTTCTGCCTTGAATAGCTGTTTCTGTTTCTTATTTAGTTGTTCAAAATAAAATCAAATAAGTATGGATGGCATTTTTAATGAATAATTAATTCCTTATTCATTAATTAATGGGAATAATGTTTAAGAAATTGTAATAATTTGTATTTTTTAATCAGTGTAATAAACAGGTATTTTTAATCAGTGCATTAAACAGTTAATGAAGTAGTAACCAGTAAATCATCATTTATGCCATAGTATCGTATTAGTATCAAACATTGTGATGGTTTTGGTATCGATGTCAGAATTCTGGTATCATGACGATTCTACAGCCAGAACCATGGAACTTTTATGCCATTAGTTAAAAAAACATATTTGCACAGCTTAAACAAGAAAAAGAAGCATCTGTGTGTAAAGTGCCTGTGTGTACATGATGCCTGCACAACCTATGAAAACACATTGTGTGGTCTTTTACTGTTATCTTCAAGCTGTAAGGTCTTCTACATTTAATCATTTCTAATTGTCGTACCTGTGAGCTATAGAGCCCTGTCAGTGTGTTGATATTTCAGTGATACAGTGTTGTGTTTTCGTGATGTCTTGACAGACTCTTATTTTGTACAACACACTGAGAGTTGTAAATCCTCCAGCAATAACCTTTTCCCAGATTTCATTTATCATTCCCATTTGATTGATGATGGCAATATAAGCATTTTAAACCGTTTTCTTTTTTTACACAACATCTTTAAAATCATGTAATCTCCACTCTGTACTTGTGTCTGTATCACTGGTTTATTGTGTGCAGGGTAATGGCCATCCTGAGGTGAATTGCACTCACAGAGCACATATTCCATTACTTTTTCATATTTCCTCATCTCCTCTGCTTGCACGTATGAGCAGGGATCTGTCATGAGCCAATGAATCCATACGCTTTTGTAAGCATCATTGAAGGGTAGCGTAAATGTGTCTCTAAATGCCTCTCATCAGCGCTATTGCCCGGCTTACAGCTATCACTCTTTCTAGCAGAGCCAGAGCAAAGCTGCAAAATAAATTTTGATCGTCACTGAATAGATCTCAATGTGAGCCTTTCTCAGAACTGTGAGGATGCACTTCCTCTTGTGCGGCAGCAGAGCCAAACACCTGGCTCAGCTGCCAGTAGTAACCCTAGGCAAAAGCAAAGGCAATGTACTTAATTAGCTTAATTTTCATGGGCTTAAATGCCAACTTTTACCCCACACTCACTGATCAGCTTGGTTAAGCTTTTAATCTGTCATAAGCACTTCCTTTTTCATTTAGCTTTTACAGGCTTGACATTTTCCTGAAATTTCTTCTCCAGACTGAACGTGGAGAATGGGGAGAATATGGCAAATGCCTTTCTCCAACCTTCTTAAGAAGAAGAAGGTAAAAAAAAACACATTAGAGAATAGAATAATTCCTATTTCTCCATGTCAATATGTTTTACAGCATTTCAAAATTTGTACATTTGTCTATATATCCTGGTTGTAGGTCCTGGTCAGGTTGATCAATAAGCCAGTATCTCTTTTGGTTTTTGTGTACATGTCTCATGTATAGAACCGAATCTGGTGGTAGCTCTGCCCTTGAATTGAGCTAAGGGAATTACAATGTACCAGGTCTTCATCCATATATATAGTCAGGTTCGTAATTATTTGGACAATGACAGAGTTTTTGTGATTTTGCTTTTATACACCCCCACAATGGATTTTAAATAAAACAATCAAGATGTGACAGAAGTGTAGACTTTCAGCTGTATTTTAAGACGTTCCACAAAAATATAGCATTTACCATTTAGGAATTACAGCCATTTTCAGCAAAGTACCTCCATTTTCAGGGGCTCAAAGGTATTTGGACAAAGTGACATAATTGTAAATATAACCATAATTTTAATACTTGGATGAAAATCCTTTGCAGTCAATGACTGCCTGAAGTCTGG